>CM055265.1:9047428-9535535 GCA_029237695.1 Conchocele bisecta | reverse complement strand
CTACCATGGGCCAAGCGGTTCATGTGAAGAAGAATTTTGAAATCTCTAATAAAAAGGAACGACCTTTTTGACCTTTCGGGCGGCCATCTTGGATGACATAACAATCCGATTTCGACAAAAAATGCACCAGAGTGATCGCCTCATTGATATCTTCAATTTGATATATGAAATGACTATATTCAGTCAAAAATAAAATTTGACCCCAATTTGACCCCACGGGCCACGCCCATTTTTAACCCCAGGGTCACCATTTTAACAACTTTGAAAGAGCAATGTACATCGATCATTCCTACCAAGTTTTGTCGAAATCCGGTTGGCGGTTCTTGAGAAGAAGATTTTTTAAGAATTTGTGCTATTTTTAGACGGCGGCCATCTTGGATTACGTAATGACGTCATTTTAACAATTTTGTAATCCCCCTACCTAAGGACCATGACCATGAAGTTTGGTGACCATAGGCCCAATGGTTACCGAGGAGAAGACGTTTGAAAATGTTCACGGACGACGGACGACGGACGACGGACGACGGACACATTGCGGTAACAATAGCTCACATGAGCTTCGCTCAGGTGAGCTAAAAATAGTGCGGGTGTTTTGAGGTCACAGACACCGTTTGCTTGCAAATCTTGATCCATTACTACCCAGTTTCACTTGAGGAACATTTTTGGGTGCTTTTAACACCAGTTTTCAGCATATTTGCAGCATTTAAAAGAAAATACTGAACCTGTTGGTAACGTGATGTAAACAGAGTTTCCGTGGCCAAAAAATGTAAACAATATTGGAGGATATGACAAGGTTAGATTTTTCTTTCTTAGGAGTAAGTGAACCTATTGTTTAGTTCATGCAGAACCAGTACAGACTGGCTGCAGATCATGTACAAGTGGGTCCCACAGCATCCATACGAATAATGAAAGTAGGAGAGACTGGCCTTATTGGATGGCAATCAGTTAAATTATATAGTAAAACTATTTGGAGGTGGCTAACCTATAAGGTGGGCCTAGGCCCTATGTGAGATATGTTTTTTTGTAGAATTTGAAGTTGGAAGTTTATGTTTCTTGTAGCTTTATCTCTGGGAACATAATTTAAAGTTACTGCGACAAGAGCAATCGAGTGAACTCCGCGATGCAACACATTTGTTCTTTTCGTATTGCAGACGGACAGTTATCGGCTTCAAAATCTTGTAAAATCTTAATGTCTCAGCTTTATTTGTCAAATATAATAACCCAGTGCATGTAAAGTACCTGTAGGTGATTGGGCTTGGAATGTGACAGTAATATACACCCAAAATAATCATTATAGTGTGTTTTTCAATTTTTTTTAATTGATATTGGCTTCCTGATGGACAATTAAGAAGTTCGGGAAAGTGGCGCGACATCGCGACGCTGTTCCAAAATTTGCCAAAATTAGGCGCAAGTGTATTGTTTTCACATATCGGTATAGTACCAATACACTCGTACTCAGAAAACATTGTTTTTCCTTTCCTCCTGTGTCATAAAGCAAATTTCTTGACTGACCGTTCCAAGCCAGTACCCTTTTGTCTGTCGACCATTCCAGAGTGGCATACATGTTGGTATAGTTTGAGTGATGAGTCTTTATATGTAGAATGGTTAGCTACATGTATACCACTATTTAGGGTAATGTTATGTGATTTTATGGACTTTTGTGCTTTTAATTCATTATCTATTAAAATTCTCCATAGTTATGTAGTAGCTCAATTTAAGGCAGAATGTGGACAGTCACATGGTGGAGTTACACAGCTGCTGTGTGACAACCATTTGAGATATTTTCTCCAAACTTGGTACTGATCAAGGAATAGAACCTAGTTTTGAATAGTGAATATTGTAGAATGATTTGTAGTGAGTCTGGTACACTTATAGGTTAGAACATACCAAATGGTGCGAATTCGCCCAGGGTGTATGCAAAAGTAGTCCGGTATAAAAACTAGATGGCCGCGGACTGCATGTCGCGCCTTGTGGCGAGGCATGGACACTAAAAAAAAAGATATAGTATAACGAAAAAGTTTAACCAAAAACTTTAACCGGACACACGTACGTACGTACGTACGTACGTACGCCAAAGTGCCGACTATATCGCGGTTTCCGCAAGCGGGCGCGAAAAAAACTTTAACCAAAAACTTCAAAGTAATTTAACCTTGACATTGGGCACAGGGGCAGCACGGGAGGGGGGTACAATGAAAATATAGATGATGATAAACACCCATGTGAAGTTTCAAGGTAATGGGCAAAGCAGTTGCAGAGATATAATATAACGAAAAACTTTAACCAAAAAACTTAACCAAAAAACTTAACCAAAAACAATTAAAGCCACTTAGGGGCACATTAAGCAATAAAGCATAGCAAAATTAACCAAAAAACTTAACCAAAAACTTCAAAGTAATTTGACCTTGACATTGGGCACAGGGGCCGCACGGAAGGGGGGAGAATGAAAATATATATGATAAACACCCATGTGAAGTTTCAAGTAATGGGCAAAGCAGTTGTAAGAGACATAGTATAACAAAAACCTTAACCAAAAAACTTAACCAAAAAACTTAACCAAAAAACTTAACCAAAAAAATAACTTAACAAAAAACTTCAAAGTAATTTGACCTTGACATTGGGCACAGGGGCCGCACGGGAGGGGGGGCAAAAAACTTAACCAAAAACTTTAACCAAAGAACTTAACCAAAAACTTTAACCAAAAAACTTAACCAAACAACTTAACCAAAAACTTTAACCAAAGAACTTAACCAAAAACTTTAACCAAAAAACTTAACCAAAAACTTTAACCAAAAACTTAACCAAACAACTTAACCAAAAACTTTAACCGGACACACGTACGTACCTTTAACCAAAAAACTTAACCAAAAAACTTAACCAAAAACTTTAACCAAAGAACTTAACCAAAAACATTAACCAAAAAACTTAACCAAACAACTTAACCAAAAACTTTAACCGGACACACGTACGTACCTTTAACCAAAAAACTTAACCAAAAAACTTAACCAAAAACTTTAACCAAAGAACTAACAAAAAACTTTAACCAAAAAAACTTAACCAAACAACTTAACCAAAAACTTTAATAACCGGACACACTACATACCTTTAACCAAAAAACTTAACCAAACACTTTAACCAAAGAATTTAACCAAAAACTTTAACCAAAAAACTTAACCAAACAACTTAACCAAAAACTTTAACCGGACACACGTACGTACCTTTAATTTAACCAAAAAACTTTAACCAAAAAACTTAACCAAACAACTTAACCAAAAACTTTAACCGGACACACGTACGTACCTTTAACCTTAACTTAACCAAAAAACTTAAACAAAAACTTTAACCAAAGAACTTAACAACCAAAAACTTTAACCAAAAAACTTAACCACCAAACAACTTAACCAAAAACTTTAACCGGACACACGTACGTACCTTTAACCAAAAAACTTAACCAAAAAACAAAAAAACTTAACCAAAAACTTTAACCAAAGAACTTAACCAAAAACTTTAACCAAAAAACTTAACCAAACAACTTAACCAAAAACTTTAACCGGACACACGTACGTACCTTTAACCAAAAAACTTAACCAAAAACTTTAACCAAAGAATTTAACCAAAAACTTTAACCAAAAAACAAAACCAAACAACTTAACCAAAAACTTTAACCGGACACACGTACGTACCTTTAACCAAAAAACTTTAACCAAAAAACTTAACCAAACAACTTAACCAAAAACAAAAAAATTTAACCAAAGAACTTAACCCAAAAACTTTAACCAAAAAACAAAAAACTTAACCAAACAACTTAACCAAAAACTTTAAACCACCGACACACGTACGTACCTTTAACCTAACTTAACCTTAACCAAAAAACTTAACCAAAAACTTTAACCAAAGAACTTAACCAAAAACTTTAACCAAAAAACTTAACCAAACAACTTAACCAAAAACTTTAACCGGACACACGTACATACCTTTAACCAAAAAACTTAACCAAACACTTTAACCAAAGAATTTAACCAAAAACTTTAACCAAAAAACTTAACCAAACAACTTAACCAAAAACTTTAACCGGACACACGTACGTACCTTTAACCAAAAAACTTTAACCAAAAAACTTAACCAAACAACTTAACCAAAAACTTTAACCAAAAAACTTAACCAAACAACTTAACCAAAAACTTTAACCGGACACACGTACGATACCTTTAACCAAAAAACTTAACCAAAAAACATTAAACAAAAACTTTAACCAAAGAACTTAACCAAAAACTTTAACCAAAAAACTTAACCAAACAACTTAACCAAAAACTTTAACCGGACACACGTACGTACCTTTAACCAAAAAACTTAACCAAAAAACTTAACCAAAAACTTTAACCAAAGAACTTAACCAAAAACTTTAACCAAAAAACTTAACCAAACAACTTAACCAAAAACTTTAACCGAGGACACGACGTACTACCTTAACCAAAAAACTTAACCAAAAACTTTAACCAAAGAATTTAACCAAAAACTTTAACCAAAAAACATAACCAAACAACTTAACCAAAAACTTTAACCGGACACACGTACGTACCTTTAACCAAAAAACTTTAACCAAAAAACTTAACCAAAGAACTTAACCAAAAACTTTAACCGGACACACGTACGTACCTTTAACCAAAAAACTTAACCAAAAACTTTAACCAAAGAATTTAACCAAAAACTTTAACCAAAAAACAAAACCAAACAACTTAACCAAAAACTTTAACCGGACACACGTACGTACCTTTAACCAAAAAACTTTAACCAAAAAACTTAACCAAACAACTTAACCAAAAACTTTAACCAAAGAACTTAACCAAAAACTTTAACCAAAAAACTTAACCAAACAACTTAACCAAAAACTTTAACCATACCGGACACACGTACTACCTTTAACCAAAAAACTTAACCAAAAAACTTAACCAAAAACTTTAACCAAAGAACTTAACCAAAAACTTTAACCAAAAAACTTAACCAAACAACTTAACCAAAAACTTTAACCGGACACACGTACGTACCTTTAACCAAAAAACTTAACCAAACACTTACTTTAACCAAAGAATTTAACCAAAAACTTTAACCAAACAACTTAACCAAACAACTTAACCAAAAACGTTTAACCGGACACACTACGTACCTTTAACCAAAAAACTTTCCAACCAACTTAACCAAACAACTTAACCAAAAACTTTAACCAAAAAACTTAACCAAACAACTTAACCAAAAACTTTAACCGGACACACGTACGTACCTTTAACCAAAAAACTTAACCAAAAAACTTAAACAAAAACTTTAACCAAAGAACTTAACCAAAAACTTTAACCAAAAAACTTAACCAAACAACTTAACCAAAAAACTTTAACCGGACACACGTACGTACCTTTAACCAAAAAACTTAACCAAAAAACTTAACCAAAAACTTTAACCAAAGAACTTAACCAAAAACTTTAACCAAAAAACTTAACCAAACAACTTAACCAAAAACTTTAACCGGACACACGTACGTACCTTTAACCAAAAAACTTAACCAAAAACTTTAACCAAAGAATTTAACCAAAAACTTTAACCAAAAAACATAACCAAACAACTTAACCAAAAACTTTAACCGGACACACGTACGTACCTTTAACCAAAAAACTTTAACCAAAAAACTTAACCAAAGAACTTAACCAAAAACTTTAACCGGACACACGTACGTACCTTTAACCAAAAAACTTAACCAAAAAACTTAACCAAAAACTTTAACCAAAGAACTTAACCAAAAACTTTAACCAAAAAACTTAACCAAACAACTTAACCAAACAACTTAACCAAAAACTTTAACCAAAGAACTTAACCAAAAACTTTAACCAAAAAACTTAACCAAACAACTTAACCAAAAACTTTAACCAAAAAACTTAACCAAACAACTTAACCAAAAACTTTAACCGGACACACGTACGTACCTTTAACCAAAAAACTTAACCAAAAAACTTAACCAAAAACTTTAACCAAAAACTTTAACCAAAGAACTTAACCAAGAACTTAACCAAAAACTTTAACCAAAAAACTTAACCAAAAACTTTAACCGGACATTGTACGTACATACGTACGTACGCCAAAGTGCCGACTATATCGCGCTTTCCGCAAGCGGCGCGACAACAATATACTTTCATAAACAATATACTAACATCTTAGTGCAAAGTCAATTTTAATCATTCATGTGCTAACATGTCACATGACATTTTGTGGCATAATTCAAATATAAACAAGAGCTGTAGGAGAACAGCATAGCTCAACTACGAGGGTTGTCGATGTACACATAGCTTGACAAAGAAGGTGGCCGTGGCCCGCATAAAAACCTTAACCGAGGTTGACTAAAAACCTTAAACAAGGGAAATTAACTAAGTAATTCAAGGTTAAATGTAGGTCAATGTCAGATATAGGTCAGGGGTTATTGATGTACATCACTAGGAGATGAAGTTTTCCAAGTATGGTTGGTGTAGGGCTAGGAGTATTCTATCTACAAAATTGACTAAAAACCTTAACCAAGGGGAATTAAGTAAGTAATTCAAGAAGAAATGTAGGTCAAGGTCAAATGTAGATCAGGGGTTATTCATGTACATCCATATGAGAAAAGGTTGTCAAAGTATGGTGTATGTATGCACAATAGTATTACATGTACAAGCTTGACTAAAAACCTTAACCAAGGTTGACTAAAAACCTTAACCAAGGGGAATTAAGTAAGTAATTCAAGGTTAAATGTAGGTCAAGGTCAAATATAGGTCATGGGTTGTTGATGTACATCACTAGGAGATGAAGTTGTCCAAGTATGGTGGATGTAGGGCCAGGAGTATTCCATATACAAGCTTGACTAAAAACCTTAACCAAGGCATGACGTGACGGTGACGGTAATGTCGACGCCGACGCCGGGGTGACTACATAAGCTCTAACTATTCTTCGAATAGTCGAGCTAAAAATGAAAGAAATATAACTATATTCTATAAAGAATGGTATGATAAAGGTATTATGTATTTAAAATACATATATGATTTTAGAATAAAATACTTTTATAGCTTCGACGATATGAAAAATATATATAACATAAATACTGGTGATTTTTTGAAATATTACAAATTATTAAGTAAAATTAAAACCGAATGGAAACTAGAAATGAAAACCGAGCCATTGACTAACCTTGACATTGGGCACAGGGGCCGCACAGGAGGGGGGTAGAATGAAAATATAGATGATGATAAACACCCATGTGAAGTTTCAAGGTAATGGGCAAAGCAGTTGCAGAGATATAGTATAACGAAAAACTTTAACCAAAAAACGTAACCAAAAAACTTAACCAAAAACCTTATCAATAAACCTATATCAGCACAGAACATGAAATAGATGTCCATTCCTATATTTTATTTTGTTATAACATTTTGATAACCTTTTTTCACGTATTTTTTTTTCTCATAAAAATACACGACCTATAATAGTCTCATTGCCCAAATGCCCTATAAAACCCCTATTATTTATGTCTGCATGTCGCGCCTTGTGGCGAGGCATGGACACTAAAAAAAGAGATATAGTATAACGAAAAACTTTAACCAAAATACTTAACCGGACACACGTACGTACGCCAAAGTGCCGACTATATCACGCTTTCCGCAAGCGGGCGCGACAAAAACGCTTGTATAACGAAAAACTTTAACCAAAAAACTTAACCAAAAAACTTAACCAAAAACTTCAAAGTAATTTGACCTTGACATTGGGCACAGGGGAAAAACTTTAACCAAAAAACTTAACCAAAAAACTTAACCAAACAACTTAACCTAAAACTTCAAAGTAATTTGACCTTGACATTGGGCACAGGGGCCGCACGGGAGGGGGGTAGAATGAAAATATAGATGATGATAAACACCCATGTGAAGTTTGAAGATAATGGGCAAAGCAGTTGCAGAGATATAGTATAACGAAAAACTTTAACCAAGAAACTTAACCAAAAACAAAAATTTAACCAAGAACCTTAACAAAAATTTAACCAAAAAACTTAACCAAAAAAGTTAACCAAAAACTTTAACCAAAGAACTTAACCAAAAACTTCAAAGTAATTTGACCTGGACATTGGGCACAGGGGCCGCACGGGAGGGGGGTAGAATGAAAATATAGATGATGATAAACACCCATATGAAGTTTCAAGGTAATGGGCAAAGCAGTTGCAGAGATATAGTATAACGAAAAACTTTAACCAAAAAACTAAACCAAAAAACTTAACCAAAAACTTTAACCAAAAAACTTAACCAAAAACTTCAAAGTAATTTGACCTTGAAATTGGGCACAGGGGCCGCACGGGAGGGGGGTAGTAAGAAAATGATATAGATGATGATAAACACCCATGTGAAGTTTCAAGGTAATGGGCAAAGCAGTTGCAGAGATAGTATAACGAAAACTTTAACAACAAACTTTAACCAAAAAACTTAACCAAAAACTTTAACCAAAGAACTTAACCAAAAACTTTAACCAAAACACTTAACCAAAAACTTTAACCAAAGAACTTAACCAAAAACTTCAAAGTAACTTGACCTGGACATTGGGCACAGGGGTGCACGGGAGAAAATGAAAATAGATGATGATAAACACCCATATGAAGTTTCAAGGTAATGGGCAAAGCAGTTGCAGAGATAGTATAACGAAAAACTTTAACCAAAAAACTTAACCAAAAAACTTAACCACTTTAACCAAAAAACTAACCAAAAACTTCAAAGTAATTTGACCTTGACATTGGGCACAGGGGTCAGGGAGATGGGTAGAATGAAAATATAGATGAGATAAAACACCCATGTGAAGTTTCAAGGTAATGGGCAAAGCAGTTGCAGAGATATAGTATAACGAAAAACTTTAACCAAAAACTTAACCAAAACTTTAACCAAAGAACTTAACCAAAAACTTTAACCAAAAAAACATTAACCGAAAAACTTTAACCAAAGAACTTAACCAAAAACTTCAAAGTAATTTGACCTTGACATTGGGCACAGGGGCCGCACGGGGGGGGGTAGAATGAAAATATAGATGATGATAAACACCCATATGAAGTTTCAAGGTAATGGGCAAAGCAGTTGCAGAGATATAGTATAACGAAAAACTTTAACCAAAAAACTTAACCAAAAAACTTAACCAAAAACTTTAACCAAAAAACTTAACCAAAAACTTCAAAGTATTTGACCTTGACATGGGCACAGGGGCCGCAGGGAGATGGGTATGAAAATATAGATGATGATAAACACCCATGTGAAGTTTCAGGTAATGGGCAAAGCAGTTGCAGAGATATAGTATAACGAAAAACTTAACCAAAAAACTTAACCAAAAAACTTAACCAAAAACTTTAACCAAAGAACTTAACCAAAAACTTTAACCAAAAAACTTAACCGAAAACTTTAACCAAAGAAATTAACCAACCAAAAATTTCAAAGTAATTTGACCTTGACATTGGGCACAGGGGCCGCACAGGAGTGAGAATGATGATAATAGATGATGATAAACACCCATATTGAAGTTTCAAGGTAATGGGCAAAGAAGCAGTTGCATTGAGATATAGATACGAAAAACTTAACCAAAAAACTTAACCAAAAAACTTAACCAAAAACTAACCAAAAACTTCCAAAAACTTTAATTTGAAAACTTTGAAACCAAAAATTTTTAAAGTAATTTGACCTTGACATTGGGCACAGGGCCGCACGGGATGGGGGTAGAATGATATAGATGATATTAAACACAACCAAAAATTGTATTTGAAGTTTCAAGGTAATGGGCAAAGCAGAAATTGCAGAGATATAGTATAACGAAAAACTTTAACCAAAAACTTTAACAAAAAAACTTAACCAAAAAACTTAACCAAAAACTTTAACCAAAGAATTTAACCAAAAACTTTAACCAAAATACTTAACCAAACAACATAACCAAAAAACTTAACCAAAAACTTTAACCAAAGAACTTAACCAAAAACTTTAACCAAAAAACTTAACCTTACAGCTTAACCAAAAACTTTAACTGGACACACGTACGTACGTACGTACGTACGTACGTACGTACGCCAAACGACCGATTATATCGCGCTTTCCGCAAGCGGGCGCGACAAAAACTCAATGTTACATGTAGACAAGCATCAATACGTTATTATTCAGACTGTTCATTGAAATGGAGCCATGCGTATGAACTGACATATATATGTACTTTGTTCATTGAACTGTTTGTATATCTTGTGTTTGTACATGTACATGTAGCAGAGAATAAAAAACATTTAATAAAAAAAAAATAATAAAAATAACATTTTGAAATACCCAATTGCTTCAGAAATGATGGAGTGACAATACTCAATTACTAATTTCTTATCTGGAGCCCTGGATGTATAACAATTTATCAGGTAACTCAATATGCAATGACCGAATACACGCTGACTCGGATAGCAAATTGTCGTATCCTGCATGATGAAAGGTATCACATGAGGTTATCGAATGATGTCAGTCTGCATTCTTTTCAATAAAACCCAGTTATATTTGCCCATCCTCTTGTATAAAACATTACCTGATAAATAAATTAACATGCTGGGGGCCGTTTCACTAAACTTTGTACGACTAAAATGTTTGTAAGTGCAAACTTATGATAGTCTATAAATTTCAAATTAACAATGTGTTCTTGTAAACAATTATTGGATTTACATTTATTGATAAGTTTATCAGGTTCGGCTCTAAAATGGTAGAAATTCCTTAGTATCAAGACACCAGCATGGTATCATCTAAGTACCGTATTTACACACCCCCCCCCCCCCCCCCCCCCCCCCACCCCCCCCCCCCCCCCCCCCCCCCCCCCCCCCCCCCCCCCCCCCCCCCTCTGGATCTCAAATCTGGAACAATCTCCCAGAAATGTTAAGGCAAGCACAAAGTCTGGTATCATTCAAAAATCTGTATTTGCAATGGTACCATGCACAGCAACATCACTTCTAAACTTTCTGCTTGTCTATTAAACACCAGTGTCGAATCTTGACCAAATTGTAAATCACAAGTCTTTTATGCATGTTTATAATGTACATAGTATGTATGTATGTTTGTATAGTATGTATATTTTGTAGTTAGAGAGGGCCTCAGGGAAGACTGGATTTACCAACTGATGTTTTACCCTCATTAAATAAAGTCATTATTATTATTATTATTATTACCCCCTCCCACCCTGCCCCCTCTAATAGTAGCCCCCATCCTATATTTTCAGTCAAATTCTTTCTGTCGAACGCGGATGTCACCTGCAGCATATTTGAGAAACTGTGACAAATTGGTTAACCGAAAAGTGTGACGGACGGACAGACGGATGGACGGACGGTCCAAACACTATATGCCACTCGTTTCTTCGAAACCCGGTGGCATAAAAACAAGTCCTCAGTGACCTTGACCTTGGTCGGACATGTGTCATATGTAAAACAAAGCAGCATCCCGAGACACACATTGTGGCCAGATATTATCACAATAATTCCGCGGAATCAAATGTCTCGCCTTGTTCTGCTTGACCTTGACCCTGGGGCCTTGACCGTGACCCTGGGGCCCCGAGAATAGTCCTATATTCATCTACATATCATAGTAAAGGTATGTATAAAGTTTGATGACTGTAGCTGATAAGGTGTTGAAGTAATGACTGTAACACGAAAGTACATAAAGTACATAAAGTAATGACTGTAACACGCCGCCGCCGCCGGCCGCCGCCGCCCGCCGCCGCCGCCGCCGCCTCCGCCGCCGCCGCCGCCGCCGCCGCCGCCGCCGACGCCGCCGCCGCCGGAAAAGCAAAACCTATGTCTCGCTTTCCGTTTTCGCGGGTGAGACAAAAATCGGTGAAGCGGTTGATGAGTTATGTAAAACTATGTCTCGCTTTCCGCTTTCGCGGGTGAGACAAAAATCGGTGAAGCGGTTGATGAGTTATGTAAAACAATGTCTCGCTTTCCGCTTTCCCGGGTGAGACAAAAATCGGTGAAGCGGTTGATGAGTTATGTGAAACTATGTCTCGCTTTCCGCTTTCGCGGGTGAGACAAAAATCGGTGAAGCGGTTGATGAGTTATGTAAAGAAGAAAACAAACATTTTGGCCTTACAAACAAGGAGAACATAAGTCCTCAGTGACCTTGGACATTGTGGCTAAATATTATCAAAATCTGTGAAGCGGTTATTTAAAAATGAAAATGAAATGCACGTACGTACATGGACTAACGCTATATACCCTCTTGCCTATCGGCGAGGGGATAATTATAATGCCAAAACTAATGCAGAAATTTGCATAGCCCCAGGGCATTTATTACAATAATTACGGTACATGTAGTAGTCCTGTACCTTGGAATGCCTGTAGATGGGTGTTGAAGATGTATCCCACCGACCAATCTGTCCCTGGCACGGTGCTGCTGCCGAGGAGAACCTTCAACAACAACAACAATGCTTACAACTGTTGCCGTGGTTTCCGTTTGTTCACGGTACAGCACAATGTGAAAGTCCAATGCCATAAGCCCCAGTAGCCGATTTCATCAAAATTGCAAAGTGTACTTACCTAGCAAAGTATATTTTGAGGGAGTAATCATTTATTTTTCCCGAAATGCATTATTTCATATAGAACTAACGACTGCATATATTTGATGATTAAAAGTATGCAGAATTAAAATGGCTGTGATAATGTAATAAATTCAGTATAATAACAAGAAACGAGGCAAAGCCACGAAGGCCAGGTTTTTTCCAAGCATAGACACTTGTATAACATAATTATACCCACTTTTTGTAGACTAGATGGCCGTGGCCTGCATGTCGCACCTTGGGGTGAGGCATGGACACTAAAAAAATAGATATAGTAGATGGAAAAACTTTAACCAAAAAACTTTAACCGGACACACGGACATACGGACGGACGTATATTAAGTAATTTGACCTTGACATTGGGCACAGGGGCCGCACGGTTGGGGGTAGAATGAAAATATGGATGATGATAAACACCCATGATGAAGTTTCAAGGTAATGGGCAAAGCAGTTGCAGAGATATAGTATAACGAAAAACTTTTAACCAAAAAACTTTAACCAGACGTACGTTAAAAAGTTAACGTTGAAAATGGCTAAGTCAATTACGTAGAAATAATAGGTGAAGGTAAAACAAATGGTCACATGTTGGATAGTTGTATGTGGTAGGCACCCCTTGGTTATGAAGCTGTGAAAGTTTGGTGGTCCTAGGTGGTACAGTACCAAATAAATAAACACGAAAACTTAACATTGAAAATGGCTAAGTCGACTGCGCGGAAAAAATGGGTCAAGTTCAAAAAAAGGTAACATGTTGGATAGTGATATGTGGTGGGCACCCCTTGATTATGAAGCTGTGAAAGTTTGGTGGTCCTAGGTGGTACAGTAACAAAGAAATGGACTCAAACTTAACATTGATTGTGGACGCCGCCCGCCCGCCCGCCCGGCTTTCGCCAATCCAATAGTCTGGATTTATTTTTTTAAAAATGGCTAAAAATTAATAAATTTGTCCTTAAATTGAAAATTTCTCCCTCAAAGTATACTTTGCTAAATAAGAATACTTTGCAATGTTGGTGAAATAGGCTCCAGTCACAGCTGCATTTGTTTTAGGCATTTCATGTATTATTTTCTTTTCCGTTCCGTTTCAGAAAGGAACTGTCAAAAGAGATCACCACCTCCAATACTACAGGCAAGAATTGACATCAGAAAATTTATGGCAGCTTAGATCTAATTTTTGGCATACTGAACAGAAAGATAACGAAATAAAAACAGTTATATTATATTAATCCTCATTACGCGAGAGACGAAAAATGTTGTCTGCTGTTTTTCATTTTTGCCTTAATTCTTAACAAAAAACCTGTTTTGGCAGCACATGATAATTGTCTGCAGTGGAGACGATTCTTATGCGCTGTCAAAACAGGTTTTTATCGAGAAATATTGAAAATAAAACATTTACAGCAGACGACAAAATTTAATTCAGCGTAGTAAGGGTTAAACGTGTCCTAAATGTAAGAGAATGTATGGCATATTAACCCTTAGACCGCTACACACAACAATTGTCATCTGCTTTTGCTTTTATATCTTATTTCTCAATAAAAACATGGTTTGACAGCACTCCAGAAACCAATGGAAATTATTCTAAAGTGCTGTCAAAGCAAGTCGTAAATTATTCTAAAGCGCTGTCAAAGCATGTTTTTGATGATAAAAATGGAAAATAGAAAATAAACAGCAGACGACAAAAAATTCAGATAGCAGTGTAAGGGTTAAGTTCAGTGGAAAACATCAATTCAAACTGACCACGACCTTCGCATGGGGGCCACATGCTTTTGCTATAGAATGAAAATGATGATAATAAAGTAGCATGTGAATTTCAAGACAATCCAAACGAGGATTATGGTGATGTATGGAAGCTTTAAAAAAAAGTTTAATGCAAACAGTGCCATGTCATAACATAACAAGTCTATTTTTTTCCAAAGACATACAAAAAATACAGGACATTACCATATCATTATCAAATTTGAGAAATATAGAATCAGGGTCGTAACCAGAGGTAAAACCCAGACGAGGCAAACCAAGTCCCGATATGGGGGTCAGGGAGCATTCTCCCCGCCACCACCCCAGGGATTTGTCACACTCACACCACCGAATGGTGAGTGGGGCATATAGTGTTACCGGCATCTGTACGTCCCGTCCGTACATTTCTTATAATTTCATTTCATGTAGCCTCTTCATATTTCACACATGTGTTCCTCAGCGTGTCCTGCATCATGCTGTGATAAATCCACAATCACCGGGCCCCCGCTAAACCCAAGGTCAAGGTCATTACTTAATGAATTCAAAACCTTAACGCTCGGGTACTGTAAATTTCTTATAATTTCTGTTTCCTTGCACGGATCTGCATGATACTTCACACAAACACATTGCTCTATGGTCCTCTACCGCTCTGTGACAAATCCATGATCGTCCCGCCCCCGCTAAGCCCAAAGTCACATACTTGGTGTGTTCAAAACGTTAACGATCAGGTAAATGTTTCCTTGCTCGAACCCGATTGATATTTCACACACGCATTGCTCTAATGGTCCTCTAATGCCCTACGACAGATCCACGACAGTCAAGCCGGTCAAGGTCACATAAATTGCGTTGGAAACCTTAACGCTCGAGTAAATATCTTATAATTTCTGTTTCCTTATATGGATCGGCTTGATAATTCACATACACACACATTGATATGATGGTCTGCTTTCATGCTGTGGCAAATCCACGCTTCTCTGGCTCTCTGTGTTTTCAAATGTGCCTCGATTTCTTTGGCTGCCAGCGGGGGCATTTGTGTGCCGATAGGACACATTTATAGTTTAATTTGTAACATAAACAAGAAACGAGGCAAAGCCACGAAGGCCAGGTTTTTTCCAACGTATGCCAAAATGCCGACGATATCGCGCTTTCTGCAAGCGGGTGCGACAATGATGATAAACACCCATGTGAAGTATCAAGGTAATTGGTGAAGCAGTTGCAGAGATATATAGTACACGAAAAAACTTTAACAAAAAAATTCAAAGTAATTTGACCTTGACATTGGGCACAGGGGCCGCACGGTTGGGGAGTAGAATGAAAATATGGATGATGATAAAACACCCATGTGAAGTTTAAGGTAATCAGTATGGGCGAAGCAGTTGCAGAGATATAGTATAACGAAAAAGTTTTAACCAAAAAACTTTAACCAGACGTACGTTAAAAAGTTAACGTTGAAAATGGCTAAGTCAATTACGTAGAAATAATAGGTGAAGGTAAAAAAAATGGTCACATGTTGGATAGTTTTATGTGGTAGGCACCCCTTGGTTATGAGGCTGTGAAAGTTTGGTGGTCCTCGGTGGTACAGTACCAAAGAAATGGACTTAAACACGAAAACTTAACATTGTAAACGCGAAAAATTAACATTGAAAATGGCTTAGTCGACTGCACTGAAAAAATGGGTGAAGTTAAAAAAAAAAGTAACATGTTGGATAGTAATATGTGGTGGGCACCCCTTGGTTGTGAAGCTGTGAAAGTTTGGTGGTCCTAGGTGGTACAGTAACAAAGAAATGGACTCAAACACGAAAACTTAACATTGTAAACGCGAAAACTTAACATTGAAAATGGCTAAGTCGACTGCGCGGAAAAAATGGGTCAAGTTAAAAAAAAAATAAAAAAAAAAGTAACATGTTGGATAGTAATATGTGGTGGGCACCCCTTGATTATGAAGCTGTGAAAGTTTGGTGGTCCTAGGTGGTACAGTAACAAAGAAATGGACTCAAACACGAAAACTTAACATTGTAAACGCGAAAAAACTTAACATTGAAAATGGCTAAGTCGACTGCGCGGAAAAAATGGGTGAAGTTAAAAAAAAAAAGTAACATGTTGGATAGTAATATGTGATGGGCACCCCTTGATTGATGAAAGCTGTGTAGTGGTGGTCTAGGTGGTACAGTAACAAAGATGATGGACTCAAACGCTTAACATTGATTGTGGACGCCGCCCTCCGCCGCCCGCCCGCCCGCCGCCCGCCCGGCTTTCGCCAATCCAATAGCCTGGATTTTTTTTCTCAAAAAACCTGGCTAAAAATCGGCAAACTGACAGACAAGGCGACCACCTTGTCTGCGTCATCCTAGTACGGCCCTGAGAATGACAGATGTATACATTAAACATAAAGCAATACATTTGTACTTACTTTAATCATGAGCAGACGTTTACTGTTTATATGACAAAAGCCACTCTGTTTTTTATTTTCCATTATTCTCTTCAAAAACATGATTTGACAGCATGTTAGAATCATTTCCAATGGAAATGATTCTAAAATGTTGTCGAGCCATGTTTTTATTGAGAAAGAAAATAGAATATAAAACAGGAGCATTCTAAGGGATAATCTTAACGGGAACCGAATATTTCGAATATTTTGCATTGTTTCTCAGTAAAAACATCATTTGACAGCACGTTAGAATCCATTGGAAATGAATCTGAAGCGCTGTCAAATGATGTTTATCATGAGTATAATGGCAAATAAAACATAAACAGCAGACGACAAAATCTAATTCAGCATTGTAAGGGTTAAAGCACTACTTACTTTAACCATGAGCAGACCTTTACTGTTTATATGACAAAAGCCACTCTTTGCCTTGTATGGCTTGAAGTTGACGTCAATAATCTTGTATCTGCTGGCGAACATGAGGCCACTGTTGAAGCCACATAAGTTCACCCTGGGATTGTTGTAGCCAACATCATAGACAATCCAGGGGAACACCTTGTGTAACTCTCGAATCTGGCACTTGGACATGTCACGATCCCAAGTCTCTTGTAAACAAACAAAATCTAGGTGTGCAAAGTGTGACACCACTGCCGCGTCTATGTGTTGTTCGGATTCTGTTGATGCGTTGCCTGCTGTGTGAGACATGAAGCCATTCTGTGTGTGCCTCATCATGTCCCGATAGTGTAGCTGATCCACCACCAGCCGCTCGGCGATGCGTTTCGCTCGGCCTTTCGAGTCAGACAAATTGTTATACTTGGACATTAACTCAGGAAACAAACATAAATTCATTGTGGCGACAGAGAAGCATGGATGTTTACTGCTATAAGTACTGTTAACTGTGCCATTGTCACCCCCAGTCATTCCGTCCTTCTGTGCAAGCCACGGCCTTTCCCTTAGGCCAATGGAAACACAATAGGTTTTACGGAACTGGTGTAGGATATTTCTGCAGCAGAAGGCGACGAGAGCTGGCAACATGAGCAGACACAAGCCAACGGCATACACTGGTACTATGAATATTTTCTGCAGTAGAAGTGAGCCTGGGTGCTTTCTCTCCGTCGTTGTAGGAATAAAGGGGCAGACAGCTCCGTTGAGGCAGGTGACAAACGGCCGCAGCATAAACTCGGTCCCTTTGAATAGCCATTGAAGGACTGGGTAGGAAAATACTTCAGTGTGAATGGGCATTGCTGCAAAATAAATGGTGAGATATAGTGCTACAATAATGACCTATTATAAATGAAAATTAATTGAAATTGCTTTTTTTCATTCAACTATCAATTCTGAATTGTTATATTTTATTAATGAATTGTTATAAATTAACTGGAATGGACTGTGATATGTTAATTTCTGACCAATCCAATTGTCACATGTTTCCCTGAACATATTAAACTGTGATGCATTTTCTGTAGTGCAATGCATCGTATTGTATCGTATTTTAATGTACTTATTTTATTGTAACATGGGCCGCATCCACTTACCAACCAAGTACACTGACCATTTACCGGTATTGGTACATCCAATAATTAATTGTAGCCTCTCCTTATTTGAGAATCTGGGATGAGATTGAAGTACTATGGTTCCACTCGTTGCCGGTTAACTCTTTGCATGCTAGCGGCGAAAATATCCGCCAAACAAATTAGGACTACGTTTTATTTCTCTCTGTAAATAAGTCTTGGACTCAATTCTAATGAAATTCCAAGACATATTCATGATATTTACAAGGAGAAATAAAAGAAAATATGATGAATTTTTGTCCGCTATTTTTGAACTATTTATAGCCCACAAGTTTCCCAGCATGCAAAGAGTTAAACCAGTGCAAAGCAAATGCCCGAGTGTCCGGGATAATGTCCTGTGGTAGAGCGATGAGCAAGTTGTTCACCACAGTTTATAGTCACCAGCCATAGTGTATTAAAGTGTACCACACAATAGTGATATATTTTCCAGATTTAATCTGTGTCAATTTCATTTCTGGAGCACACCTGTATCATACTGTAATGTTTGCATATCAACGTATCATGTATCAGGGCTCCAGATAAGCTGCGTATTTGCGTAAATACCCAATTAAAATTGCCAAAAACCAAATTGAAAAGTAGTGAGTATCAAAAAGCAATGAAAAATTTGTGGTATCTTTATCATGCTACAGAAAACAATAAACAGACCACAAATATAGCATATTTTCATTATTTTTCCATGAAAACACATCTTGGTATTTCATTAGAATTGTCTCCAAGGAGACAATTCTAATGAGACAATTCTAATGAAATACCAAGACATGTTTCATTTAGAAGAAAACTATTCAATAATTGCTGTGTAAACAGTAGTGTGATTTTATTTTACCCAATTAAAACTTTGAAATACTCAATTGCTTCAGAAATGATGGAGTAAAAATACTCAATTACTCATTCCTTACCTGGAGCCCTGATGTATTGATTGTGTATTATATTGTAAATATTGGTTTTCGAGTCTTGCAAGTAGCACTTCATCTGGTTATTGGATTCACCTGATACTTCTGACAATAGGTCTTCATCATCCAATGACCTTGACACTGATCGTCACAAAATGATTTTATAACCAGAGCAGACGCTCATGGATAACCCTGGCTGCCGGCTGGACTGACAAACAAAACCTTTAATGTAAATTTAACAGACGGACGGACAGACAGGCAGAAATACGACAAGAATTCCGCCACGAAAGCGGTGTCGTGTCTGCCGAGGCAATCGAGCGTAACATGATCATAAATAGGCATGTGCAAAAGTAAGCAGCACCAAAACCATCAGAGAAGTGCATCTTTAAACATGAAAACAGTCAAGGTTATGTTAATGGCAACATGAGTGTGTTCCAAATGCTTACATGTATCCAAATATTGAAGCAATCCATCAAGGAATATTAAAGCTATATGATGATGAAATAACTTGTAGAAACTGACATAAACAAATGGCTAAGTGTTTCCAGAACCATATGGAGGTAAACAAAAATGTAAAGGTCAAGTTAATATGACCATGGGTGTGTCCAACTGCTCACATGTATCAAGTGTCCAAATATTGAAGCAATTCATCAAGTAATAACAAAGTTATATGATGATGAAGAAACTTGTACAAACTTTTTGATGTAAAAACAAGAATTCTGCTACGGAAGCAGTGTCGCGCCTGCCGAAATTTGACCGTAACATGATCATGGGCATGTGCTAAAGTAAGCATCGTAAAAACTGTCAGAGAAGTGCATGCTTAAAACCCGAAAAATGTCAAGGTTGAAGAAACCTTTTGACTTAAAAGACAATGGCTATGTGTTTCCGCAAAAATGTGATGGTAAAAAAGATCAAGGTCATGTTAATAGCGGCATGAGTGTGTTCCAAACGCTGACATGTATTAAGTGTCCAATTATTGAAGCAATCCATCAAGTAATATTAATGTTATATGATGATGAAGAAACTTGTACAAACCTTTTGATGCAAAAAATGGCTAGGGTGTTTCCGCAAAAATGTGAATATGCCACAAACAATAGACTAACTCTCCATTGATATAGCCTGAGAGGGCTATTTATAGCTATATTACGAATATTGACAGGTATGGACGGGTAGTGATACCGTTACCATTGTTGAACCATTGTATTGAGATAGATTTATCAGTATTAATTGACTCGAATACACGCGCATCGCCGTCCAAAATAAAAAACTACGGAAGCATATAAGGGCCAAAAACAAATATGCAAGAAGAACAATCAACATCAAACATTGATGGACAAGATAAACGAGATAAACGGAAACGTAGTGAACAGTCAAGTACAAGCGAATTAGACAATAGTACAGTAGACACAACAGGACCAAAATCACAACAAAAGTCAAAGAAAAAATCTAAGAAAATGTCAAAAACCAGAACCAACCATCGAAGAATACTTCGCAAATACGACTGAAGAGAAACAAATGAAAGGCGAAATGAAGGAAATTAGAATACAACTGAAGGAACTTAATTCAAAAGTGTCATAAATAAAGTGGACGAATCTGATCAAAAATTAGAGAATGTGATAGTAAAAGATGACTGATCACTGAGAAGTATATTCCGTGAGATGATTTCCGAAATGAAAGAAGAGCTATTAAACTCAGTAATAAACAGACTAGCACTACTAGAGAGCAAAATATACGACAAGGACTAGATAAATGACGAGTTGAAGCGTGAAGTAAAGCAATTGGAAAAGAAAGTGGAAGAACAGCAGCAAGAACAAGAGCTGTAGGAGAACAGCATAGCTCGACTACAAGGGTTGTCGATGTACACATAGCTTGACAAACAAGGTGGCTGCGGCCTGCATAAAAACCTTAACCAAGGTTGACTAAAAAACTTAACCAAGGGAAATTAAGTAAGTAATTCAAGGTTAAATGTAGGTCAATGACAGATATAGGTCAGGGGTTATTGATGTACATCACTAGGAGATGAAGTTTTCCAAGTATGGTTGCTGTAGGCCCAGGAGTATTCCATATACAAGCTTGACTAAAAACCTTAACCAAGGGAAATAACTAAGTAATCCAAGGATAAAAGTAGGTCAAGGTCAAATATAGGTCAGGGATTATTGATGTACATCACTAGGAGATGAAGTTGTCCAGTATGGTTGATGTAGGCCCAGGAGTATTCCATATACAAGCTTGACTATAAACATTAACCAAGTAATTCAAGGTTAAATGTAGGTGAAGGTAAAATATAGGTAAGGGGTTATTGATGTACATCCCTATGAGAAAAAGTTATCCAAGTATGGTGTCTGTATGCACAATAGTATTCCATATACAAGCTTGACTAAAAACCTTAACCAAGGTTGACTAAAAACCTTAACCAAGGGGGATTAACTAATTAATTCAAGGTTAAATGTAGGTCAAGGTGAAATATAGGTCAGGGGTTGTTGAAGTTGTCCAAGTATGGTTGGTGTAGGGCCAGGAGTATTCCATCTACAAGGTTGACTAAAAACCTTAACCAAAGAGAATTAACTAAGTAATTGAAGAGGAAATGTAGGTGAAGGTCAAATATAGATCAGGGGTTATTGATGTACATCCCAATGAGAAAAGGTTCTCCAAGTATGGTGTTTGTATGCACAATAGTATTCCATGTACAAGCTTGAGTAAAAACCTTAACCAAGGTTGACTAAAATCCTTAACCAAGGTGACTTAAGTAAGTAATTGAAGAGGAAATATAGGTCAAGGTGAAATATATATCAGGGGTTGTTGATGTACATCACTAGGAGATGAAGTTGTCCAAGTATGGTGGGTGTAGGGCCAGTAGTATTCCATATACAAGCTTGACTAAAAACCTTAACCAAGGGGAATTAACTAAGTAATACAAGAGGAAATGTAGGTCAAGGTCAAATATAGATCAGGGGTTATTGATGTACATCGCTATGAGAAAAGGTTGTCCAAGTATGGTGTCTGTATGCACAATAGTATTCCATGTAGAAAGCTTGACTAAAAACCTTAACCAAAGTTGACTAAAAACCTTAACCAATGGGAATTAAGTAAGTAATTCAAGGTTAAATGTAGGTCAAAATCAAATATAGGTCAGGGGTTGTTGATGTACATCACTAGGAGATAAAGTTGTCCAAGTATGGTTGGTGTAGGGCCAGGAGTATTCCATCTACAAGCTTGACTAAAAACCTTAACGAAAGAGAATTAACTAAGTAATTCAAGAGGAAATG
The DNA here is from genome assembly GCA_029237695.1 of Conchocele bisecta. Taxonomy (NCBI): domain Eukaryota; kingdom Metazoa; phylum Mollusca; class Bivalvia; order Lucinida; family Thyasiridae; genus Conchocele; species Conchocele bisecta. Next base: position 9,513,061 of record CM055265.1, on the reverse strand, counting down.
TAGTTCAAGGTCAAATGTAGGTCAAGGTCAAATATAGATCAAGGGTTATTGATGTACATCCCTAGGATATGAAGTTGTCCCAAGTATGGTGGGTGTAGGGCCAGGAGTATTCCATATACAAGCTTGACTAAAAACCTTAACCAAGGAGAATTAACTAAGTAATTGAAGAGGAAATGTAGGTCAAGGTCAAATATAGATCAGGGGTTATTGATGTACATCCGTATGAGAAAAGGTTGTCCAAGTATGGTGTCTGTATGCACAATAGTATTCCATGTACAAGCTTGACTAAAAACCTTAACCAAGGTTGACTAAAAACCTTAACCAAGGGGAATTAACTAGGTAATTCAAGGTTAAATGTAGGTGACGGTCAAATATAGGTCAGGGGTTGTTGATGTACATCACTAGGAGATAAAGTTGTCCAAGTATGGTTGGTGTAGGGCCAGGTGTATTCCATCTACAAGGTTGACGAAAAACCTTAACCAAAGAGAATTAACTAAGTAATTCAAGAGGAAATGTAGGTCAAGGTCAAATATAGATCAGGGGTTACTGATGTACATCACTAGGAGATGAAGTTGTCCAAGTATGGTGGGTGTAGGGTCAGGAGTATTCCATATACAAGCTTGACTAAAAACCTTAACCAAGGGGAATTAACTAAGTAATTGAAGAGGAAATGTAGGTCAAGGTCAAATATAGACCAGGGGTTATTGATGTACATCCCTATGAGAAAAGGTTGTCCAAGTATGGTGTTTGTATGCACAATAGTATTCCATGTACAAGCTTGACTAACAAGAATTCCGCCACGGAAGCGGTGTTGCGCCTGCCGAGGCATTTGACAGTGAACATTACAAGTAAATAAATTACCTTGACCTTCAAAATTTGGATGTGGGGGTGTGGGTAATGAAGCATCATTCCTAGACAAACATTGATGTGAAATATTATCAAAGTCTGGCAAGGGGTTAAAGAGATATTGTGAAAAAAACAATAACTTTAACGCATTTCTGTTACAAAACCGGTGAACATTACAAGTAAATAAATGACCTTGACCTTCAGACTTTGGATGTGGGGGTATGCGTAATGAAGCATCATCCCTAGACAAACATTGATATGAAATATTATCAATGTCTGGCAAGGGGTTAAAGAGATATTGTGAAAAAACAATAACAAAACGCATGTTACTTAACTTACGTAAATGACTTGATTTCAGTTTGGATGTGGGGGTATGCGTAATGAAGCTACCCTAGACAAACATTGATAAATATTCAATTGAGGCAAGGGGTTAAAGAGTAAATTGTGACCTAATTTAACGACCTTGTTACAAAACCGTGAACATTTACAATAAATAAATGGACCTGACCTGAGAATTTGGATGTGGGGGTGTGCGTAATGAAGCATCATCCCTAGACAAACATTGGTGTGAAATATTATCAATGTCTGGCAAGGGGTTAAAGAGATATTGTGAAAAAACAATAACTTTAACGCATTTCTGTTACAAAACCGGTGAACATTACAAGGAAATAAATGACCTTGACCTTCAAAATTTGGATGTGGGGGTGTGCGTAATGAAGCATCATCCCTAGACAAACATTGATGTGAAATATTATGAATGTCTGGCAAGGGGTTAAAGAGATATTGTGAAAGAACAATAACTTTAACGCATTTCTGTTACAAAACCGGTGAACATTACAAGGAAATAAATGACCTTGACCTTCAAAATTTGGTGATGGGGGTGTGCGTAATGAAGCATCATCCCTAGACAAACATTGATGTGAAATATTATGAATGTCTGGCAAGGGGTTAAAGAGATATTGTGAAAAAACAATAACTTTAACGCATTTCTGTTACAAAACCGGTGAACATTACAAGGAAATAAATGACCTTGACCTTCAAAATTTGGATGTGGGGGTGTGCGTAATGAAGCATCATCCCTAGACAAACATTGATGTGGAATATTATGAATGTCTGGCAAGGGGTTAAAGAGATATTGTGAAAAAACAATAACTTTAACGCATTTGCCTTACAAAAAAACCGGAAGACGCGGACGACGACGCGGACGACGACGACAGAAAAAGCGCCGACTATAGTCGCGCCTCTGCTAAAGCAGGCGCGACAAAAACCTTAACCAAGGTTGACTAAAAACCTTAACCAAGGGAATTAACTAAGTAATTCAAGAGGAAATGTAGGTCAAGGTCAAATATAGATCAGGGGTTATTGATGTACATCACTAGGAGATGAAGTTGTGCAAGTATGGTGGGTGTAGGGCCAGTAGTATTCCATATACAAGGTTGACTAAAAACCTTAACCAAGGCGTGACGGTGACGCCGACGCCGACGCCGGGGTGACAACATAAGCTCTCCTTATTCTTCGAATAGTCGAGCTAAAAAGACAGACTGATAAGACAAATCGAGACAGTTGGTGACAAATCGAGACAAAATGGCGAGAGTAAGAAACGACACGGAACAATACAGTAGGGTAAACAACATACGTATACATGGAATACCGTGTCAGAAAAACTTTGAAACTGCCGATGAAACTACACAGATCGTGATTAATACTCTAAAAGAGAAACTAAACTACCAATTACGCACCGAAGACATCGACATGGTTCACAGAGTCAAACGGAACACGGGCACAGATATGGATGTGTTAGTCCGATTATAGTCAAGACTTGTAAAAGACACAATCCTCAGAAATAGGCGTTCCCTGAGAGGCACGGGTATCTTCATAAACGAGGACTTAACCCAGCTAAATCAGCAGGTGTTTATGTCGATAAAGAGGAAAATGCTGGACGAAGTCAGCAGCGTGTTCACGAGAAACGGCGTTATAAAATACGTAACACACACAAACCAAATAAAAACGTCACTATATCCGGACTACAAGCACTGGCTGGACCTACCATGGTCAATCCGCCCGCCACTCGTCCCAGATAGGAGCAGAACAGAAATTGACGTTGACAATCTCATGCGGAAACAAATCATATTCACACTACCTGCTATATATGAATACCAGCTGACTATTATTGGAAGTTCACAGGCACGACAAAATAACAGTATTGGTGTAGAAATTGTCTGCCATACACATACACCCAATTATGTATGTATTCAAGGATATACGCCGCTATTGTTTGCGATTCGAGTAATTCATAGTTCGAGTTTAAGGTGTTTTATTACATGAATTATATAGGAAATTTGCCGGGACTGTCGAACCAGTTCGAGTTTTCCATGGTGTTCGAGCCAGACCTGTTCTAGTTATCGAAGTTCTACTGTACTATATTAGCACACTTTCTGACATAATATATTATACTGGTCTAACACTAGTAAATCATGTACTTCGAAGACAAATTTGGCCCATGCACGATTTTCCAAGTGATCCATGTTAGAATGCAATGGTGCACTGACTGACTTAGAACTACACTGATCAGCATATGCCTATATATAATTGTATAGCAAGTTTTACGTATCAATACGTGTGATACATGTATTGTTTTCAGTGAAGCCCCTTATATGATAAAAAAATAGTCCATGTAAATTTAAATGTGTGCAAAGTAGGAACTACACAGATGATATAAGTCTCTTTTACTATTTCAAAAGGGAGCCTACATATCAATACATTTGTTTTTTATGCTGTTAATAGCAGTAAGTCTGTGAAATATTATTTGTTTTTGTTAAAAATATATCGATGTAATAAGACATGTGCGCGCCTGCTAAATAAGAACTACACTGATCAGCTTAATACCTGGTTTCATATCCATTTTACATCATAATAGGTCCTACTTTGCAAGACCTATTGACACGTGTTTGCATGTACTATTCCTAGTAAATGACAGTGTGTGTACTGATCAATGAGTGAGCAAGCACAACCTGAAGTTATACTTCCCCTACCATATATTATGTTTAATATCACAGCAACCTGATATCCAACCTGCCCTATCCGAATGTGCATATCGTCCGCAACATAGTCGCACGTCATATTCAGTCTTTCTTACCTCCTCACCTATCCCACATTTAATACCCCCAACCTGCAAATGGTTGTCCCTCATATTCAGTCTTTAATACCCCATGACATATCCCATATATATAATCACAGTAAGATCTATATGGCAACAGCAAATTGGGCCATCAAAGTACTGTGCACGCAGTCTTGAAAATATATCAGATCTATTTCGACAATAAAATATCATGGATATAAAAATATGTAGTTTTAATGTCAATGGGCTTGGGAATCAGTTTAAACGTAAAAAGATTTTTAGTTGGCTGAAACAAAATAAGTTTTCAATATGTTTTCTACAAGAACTCCAGTGTACCCAAGAAAATAAAGAAATATGGAAAAAGCAGTGGGGTCAAGAAATATTTATTAGTGGAAATAGCTCTAACAGTAAAGGTATTTGAATTTTACTAAATTTAACCCCAACGTACGAAATAATAGAACACAAAGAAATAATACTAGGAAGATTATTATTATTATTATTATTATTATTATTAAGATTGCAACTATTAAAAATTAAAATATAGGATTCAACTATAACGCTAATAAATATATATGGACCAAATACAGATGACATAGATTTGTTCACATCGTTAGAACAACTAGTTATAGAAAATAATAGTGAAACTATAATTTTAGGAGGGGACTTCAACAATGTACTAAATTTTGAAGTCGATAAGCTAAACGGTAAAAGAGATACAAACAAAACGTGTTCGGAAAAAGTAAATGACATTAGTACCGTTAATAATGATTTATATGATATATTCAGGCCAAGATATCCAGACACAAAACGGTTTACTTGGCATTCAAATCACAGACCACCAATTTTTTGCTGATTAGATTATTTTCTAATAACATGTAATTTATTAAACACGGTTACGAACTGTGATATAATACCAGGATTCCTATCTGATCATTCCGTAATTACATTCAGTTTAAATTTATCTGAAACTACTAGAGGACCTGGCTATTTTAGACTAAACAATCGCATATTGTTACAAACCGAGTTTAAGCAACAACTAAAAAACGCAATCCAAGAAACAACCATAAATAGTGCCGGATGCAACCCAAATACTATGTGGGAGTTAATAAAAGGTTCAGTACGTAATGAAGCAATTAAATATTCAAGTAAAATAAGGAAAAAACAAAGAAAATGAAGCGAACATTGAAAAGGAAATAAGACAATTAGAGAAACTAGATGGCATGGACACTAAAAAAAGAGATATAGTAGACAGAAAAACTTTAACCAAAAAACTTTAACCGGACACACGTACTTACGTATGGACGGACATACGCCAAAGTGCCGACTATATCGCGCTTTCCGCAAGCGGTCGGGACAAAAACTTTAACCAAAAATTTCAAAGTAATTAAACCTTGACATTGGGCACAGGTGCTGCACGGGAGCGGGGTAGAATGAAAATATAGATGATGATAAACACCCATGTGAAGTTTCAATGTAATGGGCAAAGCAGGTGCAGAGATATAGTACATGAAAAAACTTTAACCAAAAACTTCAAAGTAATTTGACCTTGACATTGGGCACAGGGGCCGCACGGGTGGGGGGTAGAATGAAAATATGGATGATCATAAACAGGCATGTGAAGATTCAAGGTAATGGGCAAAGTAGGTGCATAGATATAGTACATGAAAAAACTTTAACCAAAAACTTTAACCAAAAAGTTCAAAGTAATTTGACCTTGACATTGGGCAAAAGGGGCCGCACGGGTGGGGGGTAGAAATAAAATATGGATGATAAACAGGCATGTGAAGGTTCAAGGTAATGGGCAAACAAGGAGCATAGATACAGTACATGAAAAAACTTTAACCAAAAACTTCAAAGTAATTTGACCTTGACATTGGGCACAGGGGCCGCACGGGTTGGGGTAGAATGAAAATATGGATGATAATAAACACCCATGTGAAGTTACAAGGTAATGGGAGAAGCAGTTGCAGAGATATAGTATAACGAAAAACTTTAACCAAAAAACTTTAACCAAAAACTTTAACCGGACACACGTACGTACGTACGTACGTACGTACGCCAAAGTGCCGACTATATCGCGCTTTCCGCAAGCGGTCGGGACAAAAACTTTAACCAAAAACTTTAACCAAAAATTTCAAAGTAATTAAACCTTGACATTGGGCACAGGTGCTGCACGGGAGCGGGGTAGAATGAAAATATAGATGATGATAAACACCCATGTGAAGTTTCAATGTAATGGGCAAAGCAGGTGCAGAGATATACTACATGAAAAAACTTTAACCAAAAACTTCAAAGTAATTTGACCTTGACATTGGGCACAGGGGCCGCACGGGTGGGGGGTAGAATGAAAATATGGATGATCATAAACAGGCATGTGAAGGTTCAAGGTAATGGGCAAAGTAGGTGCATAGATATAGTACATTAAAAAACTTTAACCAAAAACTTTAACCAAAAAGTTCAAAGTAATTTGACCTTGACATTGGGCAAAGGGGCCGCACGGGTGGGGGGTAGAAATAAAATATGGATGATAAACAGGCATGTGAAGGTTCAAGGTAATGGGCAAACAAGGAGCATAGATACAGTACATGAAAAAACTTTAACAAAAAACTTTAACCAAAAACTTCAAAGTAATTTGACCTTGATATTGGGCACAGGGGCCGCACGGGTTGGGGTAGAATGAAAATATGGATGATGATAAACACCCATGTGAAGTTACAAGGTAATGGGGGAAGCAGTTGCAGAGATATAGTATAACGAAAAACTTTAACCAAAAAACTTTAACCAAAAACTTTAACCAAAAACTTTAACCGGACACACTTTGCTTAGTCGACTAACGTGTTCGTGAAATGCGTTTTTTCCCGTTAGTCGACTAACGGCCTGAAGTTTAGCAGACTAACCGAGTTTAGTTGACTAATGGAGGTTCGTGAAATAGGCTACTGGTGTCAATTTCTCTAACCTTAAACCTAGAGTGCTTCATGCCAGGCTATAATATAGGGAGACATGTTTTTCTTTATTCTTTCAATCTGACATTTTTCTGGCATAATGAACATTGATTTACCATTACCAGACGTACTAATTGACAATTATTATACTCTTACTATAAAAATGTGATTGTTTTCAATTACGTACATATGTAATTTAATTATGAGGATACGTGTATGTATAAAACACAGTAGTAATACAAACACCATACATACGTATACAATTTAGTTAATATAGGTTAGAAAATAATAAATGGTGCGAAATCGTCAAGGGGGTAATAGTAGTCCAGTATGAACAAAATCGTGCGGGTGTTTTGAGATCACTGACACAGTTTGCTTGCAAATCTTGATCCATTACTACCAAGTTTCACTTGAGGTACATGTGGGGGTGTTGGTCATGTGATGTAAACAGAGTTTCCGTGGCCAATAAAAATGTAAACAATATTGGGGGACATGACGAGGTTGGACTTTTCTTTCTTAGGAATAAGTGAACCTATTGTTTAATTCATGCAGAACCAGTACAGACTGGCTGCAGGTCATGTACAAGTAGGTCCCACAACATCCATACGAATAGTGAAAGTAGGAGAGACTGGCCTTATTGGATGGGATTCGGTCAAAGTATATAGTAAAATTATTTGGTGTCTTCTAACCTATGCTGTGATAATTTGTGGGTGAAATCTTGCATCAACACCGGCATTGGAGGTGTGACTTGAACAGCCAATCAGATGTCGGACTATAATTTATTAGAGGGAGAATTACTTGAGCGGACAGCAGTGCCATCTGACGTCATAATGACGCATTACTAACCCATATATTGCTTGCATCATTCTGCTTGTAGCTTGATGCTTTCTGCTTGCGGCCTTCCGCTTTCGGACTGTAGCTTGATGCTAACTTCCTGCGGCTTTGTCCTTACTACTTTCGGCCTTATTCAAAGTGCTAAGTGCTTTGTTCTTACTTTCTATTGCAAATGCTTAGTGCAATAAAACAGGGACACGAATAAGGACGTATCAATAATTGTAATGTAAATAAGACGAATTAACAAAGCAATCAGCAGAATGGACACGTAAGAAAGACAAATACAATTACAACAAGCAGATTTCAAATGTAATAAATACAAATGACGAATGAAATAACATGAATATAAGTTGTAATGTCATCAGCACGCAAGCATCAAGTCACATAGAATTATGGCGGATATTACCTTCCATAACCATGGGCCAAGCGGTTCATGTAAAGAAGAATTTTGAAATCTCTAATAAAAGAACGACATTTTGACCCTTCGGCGGCCATCTTTGATGACATAACCATCCGATTTCGACAAAAAATGCACCAGAGTGATTGCCTCATTGATACCTTCAATTTGGTATATGACATGACCATATTCGGTCAAAAATAAAATTTGACCCCAATTTGACCCCACGGGCCATGCCCATTTTTGACCCCGGGGTCACCATTTTGACAACTTTGAAAGAGCATTGTACATTGATCATTCCTACCAAGTTTTGTCGAAATCTGGTTGGCGGTTATTGAGAAGAAGATTTTTGAAGAATTTGTGCTATTTTTAGACGGCGGCCATCTTGGATTACTTAATGACATCATTTTAACAGTTTTGTAATCCCCCTACCTAAGGACCATGACCATGAAGTTTGGTGACTATAGGCTCAATGGTTACCGAGGAGAAGACGTTTGAAAATGTTCACGGACGACGACGACGACATAAAACAATATTACATAAACTCAATTAATTATTCTTTTGAAAATGGATCATTGACTGAATTACAAAAGTAAGAAATAATTACTTTATTACCAAACAAGAAACGAGGCAAAGCCACGAAGGCCAGGTTTTTTCCAAGCATAGACACTTGGATAACATAATTATACCCACTTTTTGTAGACTAGATGGCCGTGGCCTGCATGTCGCGCCTTGGGGCGAGGCATGGACACTAAAAAAATAGATATAGTAGATGGAAAAACTTTAACCAAAAAACTTTAACCGGACACACGGACGAACGGACGGACGGACGGACGTATGCCAAAATGCCGACGATATCGCGCTTTCCGCAAGCAGGTGTGACAATGATGATAAACACCCATGTGAAGTATCAAGGTATTGGGTGAAGCAGTTGCAGATATAGTACACGAAAAAACTTTAACAAAAAAATTCAAAGTAATTTGAACTTGACATAGGGCACAGGATCGCGCTTTCCGCAAGCAGGTGCGACAATGATGATAAACACCCATGTGAAGTATCAAGGTATTGGGTGAAGCAGTTGCAGAGATATAGTACACGAAAAAAAAATTAACAAAAAAATTCAAAGTAATTTGACCTTGACATTGGGCACAGGATCGCGCTTTCCGCAAGCAGGTGCAACAATGATGATAAACACCCATGTGAAGTATCAGAGTATTGGGTGAAGCAGTTGCAGAGATATAGTACACGAAAAAACTTTAACAAAAAAATTCAAAGTAATTTGACCTTGACATTGGGCACAGGATCGCGCTTTCCGCAAGCAGGTGCGACAATGATGATAAACACGCATGTGAAGTATCAAGGTATTGGTGAAGCAGTTGCAGAGATATAGTACACGAAAAAACTTTAACAAAAAAAATTCAAAGTAATTTGACCTTGACATTGGGCACAGGATCGCGCTTTCCGCAAGCAGGTGCGACAATGATGATAAACACCCATGTGAAGTATCAAGGTATTGGGTGAAGCAGTTGCAGAGATAGTACACGAAAAAACTTTAACAAAAAAATTCAAAGTAATTTGACCTTGACATTGGGCACAGGGGCCGCACGGTTGGGGGTTAGAATGAAAATATGGATGATGATAAACACCCATGTGAAGTTTCAAGGTAATGGGCGAAGCAGTTGCAGAGATATAGTATAACGAAAAAGTTTTAACCAAAAAACTCTAACCAGACGTACGTTAAAAAGTTAACGTTGAAAATGGCTAAGTCAATTACGTAGAAATAATAGGTGAAGGTAAAAAAATGGTCACATGTTGGATAGTTGTATGTGGTAGGCACCCCTTGGTTATGAAGCTGTGAAAGTTTGGTGGTCCTAGGTGGTGCAGTACCAAAGAAATGGACTTAAACACGAAAACTTAACATTGTAAACGCGAAAACTTAACATTGAAAATGGCTAAGTCGACTGCGCGGAAAAAATGGATGAAGTTAAAAAAAAAAGTAACATGTTGGATAGTGATATGTGGTGGGTACCCCTTGATTATGAAGCTGTGAAAGTTTGGTGGTCCTAGGTGGTACAGTACGAAAGAAATGGACTTAAACACGAAAACTTAACATTGTAAACACGAAAACTTAACATTGAAAATGGCTAAGTCGATTACGCGGAAAAAATGGGTGAAGTTAAAAAAAAAGTAACATGTTGGATAGTGATATGTGGTGGGCACTCCTTGATTATGAAGCTGTGAAAGTTTGGTGGTCCTAGGTGGTACAGTAACAAAGAAATGGACACAAACACGAAAACTTAACATTGATTGTGGACGCCGCCCGCCGCCCGCCGCCCGCCGCCCGCCCGCCGCCTGCCCGCCCTGCCCGGCTTTCGCCAATCCAATAGCCTGGATTTTTTTTCAAAAAACCTGGCTAAAAATGGTCACATGTTGGATAGTTGTATGTGGTAGGCACCACATGGTTATGAAGCTGTGAAAGTTTGGTGGTCCTAGGTGGTACAGTACGAAAGAAATGGACTTAAACACGAAAACTTAACATTGTAAACACGAAAACTTAACATTGAAAATGGCTAAGTCGATTACGCGGAAAAAATGGGTGAAGTTAAAAAAAAAGTCACATGTTGGATAGTGATATGTGGTGGGCACCCCTTGATTATGAAGCTGTGAAAGTTTGGTGGTCCTAGGTGGTACAGTAACAAAGAAATGGACTCAAACACGAAAACTTAACATTGATTGTGGACGCCGCCCGCCGCCCGCAGCCCGCCGCCCCGCCGCCCGCCGCCTGCCCGCCGCCCGCCCGCCCGGCTTTCGCCAATCCAATAGCCTGGATTTTTTTTCAAAAAACCTGGCTAAAAATGGTCACATGTTGGATAGTTGTATGTGGTAGGCACCACATGGTTATGAAGCTGTGAAAGTTTGGTGGTCCTAGGTGGTACAGTACCAAAGAAATGAACTTAAACACGAAAACTTAACATTGTAAACGCGAAAACTTAACATTGAAAATGGCTAAGTCGACTACGCGGAAAAAATGGGTCAAGTTAAAAAAAAACGTAACATGTTGGATAGTGATATGTGGTGGGCACCCCTTGATTATGAAGCTGTGAAAGTTTGGTGGTCCTAGGTGGTACAGTAACAAAGAAATGGACTCAAACACGAAAAACTTAACATTGATTGTGGACGTCCGCCCGCCACCTGCCCCCCGCCCGCCACCGCCGCCCGCAACCGCCCGGCTTTCGCCAATCCAATAGCCTGGATTTTTTTTTCAAAAAACCTGGCTAAAAAAGTAACATGTTGGATAGTGATATGTGGTGGGCACCCCTTGATTATGAAGCTGTGAAAGTTTGGTGGTCCTAGGTGGTACAGTACCAAAGAAATGGACTCAAACATGAAAACTTAACATTGATTGTGGACGTCGCCCACCACGCCCGCCGCCCGCCGCCCGCCGCCGCCCGCCCACCACCGCCCGGCTTTCGCCAATCCAATAGCCTGAATTTTTTTGCAAAAAAACCTGGCTAAAAATGGTCACATTTTGGATAGTTGTATGTGGTAGGCACCCCTTGGTTATGAAGCTGTGAAAGTTTGGTGGTCCTAGGTGGTACAGTACCAAAGAAATGGACTTAAACACGAAAACTTAACATTGAAAACGCGAAAACTTAACATTGAAAATGGCTAAACACCCATGTGAAGTATCAAGGTAATGGATGAAGCAGTTGCAGAGCCCGCCCGCCCGGCTTTCGCCAATCCAATAGCCAGGATTTTTTTAAAAAAACCTGGCTAAAAACGATAAAAACACGCTTTACATTGACAATTGGAGACCAATTTCACTTTTAAATGTAGATTACAAAATAGCCACAAAAGTAATAGCCAATAGAATAAAACAAGTACTAAATTCACTAATTAATGTCAATCAGACTGGATTCATAAAAGACCATATATTGGAGAAAATGTACGAACACTCATGGAATTAATTGATGAAGCGAATGAAAAAAATAAATCAGGACTTATATTTTTTTGTGATTTTCAAAAAGCATTTGACAGCTTAAATAATAAATTTATAATTAAATGCTTTAAAGCATCTTAACTTCGGGGAATCACTTATTCAATGGGTCTCTTTATTCTACAAAGATGCAAAAAGCTGTATCTCTAATAATGGTCATGTGTCAGATTATTTCAAAATTAAAAAGGGAGTAAGACAAGGGTTGTCCATTGTCTGCTTACATTTTTATTTTATGTATAGAACTTGTCACGAAAAATAAACAGCAATGAAAACATAAAAGGTCAATTTATTGGTGGTAAAGATATAAAACAAACATTATTCGCAGACGACGCAAGTTTTACACTTGATGGATCAGAAAAATCTTTCAAGGAATTGATTAAAACTGTGGAATTTTTTTGCCAAAATTTCAGGTTTAAAATTAAATACAGGAAAATGTACTACATGTATCTTAAAATTAGGAATAAGTAGAAATAACTCGAATAAATGGTGCAACAACAATTTACATACATGGTCAAATGACCAAGCCTCTACACTAGGTATAATATTTACAAACGATAAAACGAAACTGCATGTATTAAATCTAATGCCCAAAATTAAGTCATTCAAAAACTGTCTACATAGCTGGAAAAAATGGAATTTAACATTGATTGGAAAGATAACTGTACCAAAAACATTTGCATTTCCCAAAGTTGTATATCCGCTAACAGTACTAGAAAATCCGCCAGATGAAATAACTACGGAAATTAATAATTGCATGTATGAATTTCTTTGGGACGGCAAACCAGATAAGATATCAAGGAAAGTAATCATCCAGAACTATGAAAATTGTGGACTTAAAGTGATAAATATTCTTGCATTTATAAATTCATTAAAAACCTCGTGGATAAAAAGACTAAAAGGTACACAAAATCACAGTTTGAAGTAACGGACCGAGGTCTATAAATACATTAAATATGCCTAAAAGCATCAAGAAATGAAGAAAAAATTATTATTTTTTACCCCCACCATACAATTCATTATAGGTAGTCACAAAATACGCCCTATAATGAATTGTATGGAGAGGGTAAAACATATATAATTTTTTCTTCATTTATTGATGCTTTTAGGCATATTTAATGTATTTATAGACCCCGGTCCGTTACTTCAACCTGTGCACAAAATCAGTGGAAATCAGCTTATAATAACAAACTAAATAATCATGGTGGTGACTTAGTGTTTAAAAGCAAATGTAATCAATGTGATGCAAAACATATAATCAACAAGAGTGCCGCAAGTCACAAAATACGCCCGTCGAATATGGGCCAGACAGCGAAGATGCAGAAAAGTGAAGCTGTCACCAAGGCAAGAAACATTAATGACAATTTGAAAGTCTATAGCATTATTTCTTCATCTCGTTGTGCTAAACATGTATACTAATTTAGGCAGAGATAGAAAAGTAGAGTGTAAAGTAGAAATGATAGGGAATTGGATACAATAATGTAGAAAGTTAAAAAATATGTTTTCGGCATAAAAATCAGAATGTTTCAATGTAAAATTAGTTTCTGTGAGTACTTACCTGTTATATGTTGCTATATAGCTTCTATTGGGGCTACCCATTCCGAATACAATTTATTGACCCGCACTTACACCTGTCCCATCCCATATCGACCGCACGGGAGACTTCCTCTTTGCGATAGAACAAATCTCTCAACTTGCGGGGTGGGAGGCGGGTGTTAAATACTCACAGAAACTAATTTTACATTGAAAAATTCTGATTTCTGTATCATACTTCCCTGTTATATGTTGCTAGAATTTGTCTCCAAGGCGGGAAGGTAAGATGATACAGAAACCAGAAAAATAATTTAATTCGCTCTGTGAATACTTAACCTAGGATCAATAAATTGACTCACCAAACAACTTGTAGACTAGACCCGGGCACCGTCTGAGCACGCACCCCCCCCCCCATATTCCTGCTCCCAGAAGATAATTGAGCCACCAGCTAAGTCTTCTGGTCTGCTTGAGTACTGTCCCCAGTCGCAGTTTCACACACACTGAATGTGACTAACTCATATCATGTTAGCGTCATGTCATACACACTGTTGTGCCTCACATCTAAGACTCACAGCATCTACACTGACCCTTGTCCATGTCCACAAGTCTCTTAAAGTTCTAACCCACATTACTCACAAATAGTAATGCTAACATAAAATACCCTATGCATATTGACAACCACATACTATCAATAATTACCAAATACATGGCATTCATGACCTGGATGAATGATTATGTGTTTTCGAGTGTCATGATACCTAGTACCGTTAGCACCCCGGAGCACAGGTAACTCACCTTTACCCTCTCCGGACCTCACAATCATTGGTAACACCAAACACTGCACACATTATAGTAAAATATGTATCCAGACTGGTATAACCAGTCATGTGTAATCAAGAAAACAATCTACTAAAACTTTCCAGGCACAAAACTTAAACTAGCTGATAACTAGAACGTTTTGTAATGCCAATGTGAATATACCAACACTTTGTTATCCTGGCCTAGATGCACTGGCCCAGAATAACAACAGGCTAGAAAATTGAGTCTTTTACACATGCTTGGCCCCCCGTGACATCCCTGCTAGCCGCGACTAGGGGATCCAATGTGTAAATATCTGCGCTCTGCGCAGTCAGTGTACGTATGTAAAACTGATAAAAGTGGAATGAGACTTCCCTGATGCCACTTCCATTATCTTATCCCCAGGATCACTCCATTGAGGAACTCTGAGGAGGTAAATACTGCTCCGACCTCATGGCATCGATTATAACCTTACGAGCCCTTAACCGAATTGGATCGATATGCTCTGCGTGTTGCGAGAGATATCCATATGTAAACTGACGATTTGGATATAAACTGATTACCCACGCATGGAATAAAATCCAGTGCCTACCTCTCATTGGCTAGTCATTGAGATGTAGTGCCTAATTCACCACGCTCTGGCCTTGCACAAAACAATTCCGTGCCTTATGGAACTAAGCCTTGGATACTCCCATCTCTGAGCCTCCTTTCCCAAGGCCGAATACTCTATGAGCCAAGTTTATGTAAGCATAACCTAATACTTGAGCCCCTGATGTTCCAGAAAAGTACTGGCTTTAAGAAATCCAACTTAGTTTTGGGGTCAAACACTGTGCCAAATCAATTCCTCTAACAGAGCTCCTACAGTGTGGGTCTGAGGCAGTCTAGGCCTACCCTTGAAAGCAGTAACCTATTCTGCTTCACACAGAGACTTAGCCCTCGGCACCTGCGCAGGCTAAACAGGACCACTATCCTGAGACAGATACTGGTATACCGAAGCTACTGCCTCCGGATAAGAAGGGGCACTGTTCTTCCACAGCTACACTAGCTGCCGAGACCAGTCCCACCTGATGCCATCAGAGGATTTTAACATTCACCCATACCGGTGAAGTGCCCTTTTCCTCTGACAAGCCTGGTGTATTTTGTCTTATGAAATTCACCATCATCTAGCCGAATGTCTTAACCGATTGCGCCACGAAGCCCACATTATCATCTGATCGTGACCTTGATCTATGTGCCAGGGCATAGCGTGTTTTCCGTCTCGGTTAAATTTGGTAAGTTCGTGCTGGGCGAGAGATAAACTCATATTCTGGATCAGTGCGAATGAATTTAATCTATTGACATTGTTGTTGTTATTAACCGGAAGCATGTGCTTTTACCAAGTTAAAATACGACAATTGTACATTATAGAATACGTAAAGTATATAATGTCACAGATAACCGACTCGATTTGGCCATGCCTGGGATCACGAACGGTCGGTTATGCCTAACTGGGACCCGAGCCGTAGTAAGGAACCCATCTTCGCAACCATAGTAACAGAATCATTATCCAATCCAGATTCTGGTCGCCCCTGTACAGGCCGCGTAATTCCCGCCGCCTTCTCGCCGAAGCGAAAACGAGGATTAACCCATTATTGACTGATCAATCAATAGGGAAGCTGTCCCATGGGCTCATACTGATTTGTCGTTAAATCCCATCTAACCACTGTTAGATTCCCTTAGTTAACTATTCTAGCTACTGGTCTTTCTCTAGTGAAGAATGAAATCAGCGCCTATAACTGGGGTCTGAACCTATGATACATATCGGCACTGAAGTGAACTTGAAACAGTTGGCCAATGCCTACATGTATCCCGTCCTAATCGACGCTGACGATTTCGTTTCATCGAACAATTACTTAAGGAAATCGCCCATTTCACCTACCGCTGGACTGACTGGATTAATTTGCCTTACTTACAGCAATTAACACAGACCTCCCATTCGCATCTTTGCCTGTGCAATGATTGCCGTAGCTAGCTGCGAAAATTTGTCCTTCCTTATTCCCTTCCTGATAGCCTCCAGACGTGAAGAATCAGAACGAGCGTATTCGCATGAAGTGTTCACCCTGCATGCTGTGACAGAAGCTTGGGAAACACTGGAATGCCCACCGTATGGTACACTAGACGTTCCAGTATGCTGCAGAACCAACTTGTCATTGGCCAGCATGTTGCCACTAGTGTGACCCGAATTTACTGATTGTGGAAATGCTCACCCGTATACTTATTTCCATGATATGGACATGCGCCCACCCCCTATGCCCCCTAGTCCAGAACTGGAGACACATACATTGGGCTCTGATTGTCCATCATGGTCGCAAACAGACACAACCAGGGGTGGCTCTACCTGTTGATAACCGCGTTGGTCACTGTTCTTAACAGTGACCCCTCGGTACGGACTTTCGAGCCCCCCTCGACAGGTAGTCCACAGTACATTGGTAGATGATCTACACCGCATATCTGCCTCTGAATTCAATACCCTAGCAGCTAAAATAGCTCCCTGGCTGGTAGTTGAATTGGATACACAGCTTTGACGATCACTCGCAACATGATGTCTACTCTGTACATATCGGCACTGTCCAAGTGTACCCTGACTATCCCCAGTCTGGTAAGGAAACTCATCCCTACGTATCAGATGTCCTGTTTCGGTACTAGTTCCGACATCTCTATGTTCGGCCTGAGACCTAACCCCGTGATAAGATCCCAGAACAAACGCCGCTTGAGTAGCAGTGTGTCTCTAGACTGATCGTGCAGGAGCCAGTCGTCCAAGTATTGAAGTATGCAATAACACATCTGGACTGTCGCCTAGATTACCTCTATTAGTTTTGTGAATGCCATGGCTTTGAAGGGTAGGACACAAAACTGTTATACCATGCCTTGCGAATGAAAGCTTATAAAGTTTCTGGACGCATGGCATATCGGTATATGAAGATAACCTTCATGTGGTTCGCTGGAGACTGCCCAATCGTTGACTAATAGTCCGACGTATCGATCGAGCCGTCTCTATCTAGAAATGATCTGTCTGTTGGTCAACAAACCAAACCGCACGCTGTAGAAGCTCGGAGATTGCCAATCTCTGATGCGTGTAGCGCCCCTCTGGTAGCCCCACCCTATGGGGCTGTATAGGTGTTATGGGTTGCTTAAAGCTACCCGTTACATCACTCGTTGGTTTAGGAGAAGGGGATATTGAAGCTTGCTTATGTCCCCTTTCCAGCCCGAGTTACGCTTCTATAAGCGAACCGCTTGGCTAAAGAGACCACTGATAGTCTCGCTAACTGCCGACTCTGTCTTACTGCAGCGTCAGCAGCAGTCACCTGCGAACATCTGTTTCCAAACAGATTCGTGGCCTGAAGGAATGTTTCCCGAAGGAGGTCCCTTCCTCTATGCCTATGACGACGTCAATAATCGTACCTAGACACGACCTAGAACGTCGTTTGTGTTTCATGGATATACAATCCCGCGTCCTGGTAGACGAGCTACTGGAAGATGATCTATACCTAGCTTTCTTGCTACTAGACCCGGATCTACCCGTCCTGATCGACAAGTTTGTGTGCCCTCTAGTCCGACATCATCAGACTCACTCACATCAGGACTAATCCAGTGTGTCGGCAGGCCAATGTCCTATACCGTTACACTGTTGTATATCCATAACCTTGAACAGATATTCCGCTGAAAACGGCGTGGTCAAGACCAGCGTCGCTGTTATCAGTGGCTATATTTTACACTCTGTTGACCGAGGAATGCGCTTGCATTCCACCGAGGCGCGCCCAATTGGATTTGCGTGTATACTACCCACATCGCCTATCCCATTGAATCTACCGTCCCGTGTCCGGTGTTCTGGTTGTTCTTGCTCAGTGGTTAGCTAATAACCCAGAGCAGAACTAGTGGCCGGCGTTCTTGCTCAGTGGTTAGCGTATAACCCAGAGTAGAACCGGTGTCCGGTGTTCGTGCTCGGCGGTTAGCATATAAACCAGAGCCTAACTGGTGTCCTGTGTTCTTGCTCAATGGTTAGCGTATAACCCAGAGCAGAACTGGTGTCCGGTGTCCGATGTCCGTACTCAGTGGGTAGCGGACCACCCAGAGCAGAACTAGCGACGTTGGATGTCTCAGTCATAAGAGATACCCTGCCACTATTCGGACTCGTACTTGGCTAGACTCAGAAACAGTCGTTAGTTTATGAATCTTGCCGAACACCGACTGGTGTCCGGTGTCCGGTGGCCGGTGTCCGGTGGCCGGTGTCCGGTGTCCGGTGTCCGGTGTCCGGTGTCCTTACTCAGTGGGTAGCAGACCACCCAGAGCAGAACTAGCGACGTTTGATGTCTCAGTCATAAGAGATACCCTGCCACTATTCGGACTCGTACTTGGCTAGACTCAGAAACAGTCGTTAGTTTATGAATCTTGCCGAACACTGACTGGCAGGGTTCAATCTAGGCCAAAAATTTAGGGAGAAGTCACTTCTCCCTCCAAGCAAAATAGGGAGAAGTGAGGGGAAATTAGGGAGAAGTGATAAAAATCATATTTTCCCTGATTTTTTCTCTTACTTATAGTTATCGCGTAACTGTATACATTAACTCTATGTTTTCAACAGCATATCTATTAGAGGGTAGAGGCATCAACATGTTGAGCCACCTCGTCAAGACGGTTTAATTGAGCGTTAACAACGTATACTTTCATCGAGAAATAAAAAAAGAAACTTTTGGGGTGGGGTGGGGTGGGGGGGGGGGGGGGGGGGGGGTGGGGGGGGGGGGGGGGGGGGGGGGGGGGGGGGGGGGTGGGGGGGGGGGGGGGGGGGGGGGGGGGGGGGGGGGGGGGGGTGTGGGAGTGTGGGGGGGGGGGGGGGGGGGGGGGGAGGGGGGGGGGGGGGGGGGGGGTGGGGGGGGGGGGGGGGGGGGGGGGGGGGGGGGGGGGGCTGGGAAATGTAGTAGATTGTAGTAGATTGTGAATTTGAATATTCATCTCAAAAGCATAAAAAAAAAATTATTTTGTTACCACCCATTTGAACCTCTTTAACTGTGTACATAAATATCGTTTATGAACTTGGATGTGCATACATTATGTATATTTAGTTAATACCAAACTGAATTATCATAAAAATCGGGTTACGTTAACATCGATTGGAAAAAGTTGCAAAAGGACGAAACTACGTAGGTACGAAATCGCCGAAATTGTCCGTGATATTTATAGACTTTTTCATGTTTTCTGACAATAGAGTCAGCCATATTTGGTTGAAATAAACAGTTAGTAATGTAATACACAATACTTGATTTCGGAATCAAAGGATTTCATTAGAATATATCAATTTCGTATTTAATTATTTCACACTTTTCGGCGAAAAAGAAAGTTGCAATCATGGGCTGTGTAGGCCACTGTATAGGCGACGACTAGGTTCGTCAGGTGGCGCCTCGAGTGGGTATACCCACAATCGTAGCTAACGATTGGATGCTATTTTTATTTCGGAAATGGTATCCCACAAAGCGTCATAAGCTGACAAAAATGTGTGTAGACAACTACGTCGTATGCCGATAGACTGCGATAGTAGTCGCCTCTCATTTACCTTGAAACTAATTATTCACGTGTGTCGTCGAATCAAATTAGTCGAAGACCGACCATGAATTAAATGAAGCTATAAGCCCCGCCTTAATGACGTAAATTCGGGTCTTCAATCAACGTTCCTTGAACGCTTTAGTTAAACAATATTAAGCGCCCAGACGTGTCTGATCAGTTGATACGCATCATGGCGTCGCGAATAACAAACCGATAGTAGGCGACAATAACAAAGAAACCCCGCGGGCAAATACACACCAGGGGTCATCAAACAATCGATGCGATCCAATTTTACATGCCTATTTGGTGGGATTAGCGCATTTATGACATGCACTCGCCCCTACTGGCCCTAGGGTCTGAAATTCATAGTAAAAAAAATAAAAAATCCAGAAAATTCCAGAAAATTCCAGGGCGACTTGACTTCCCCATACGGGAAAAATAAGGCGACTTGGCCAGAAAAAAAGCGACCACTTCGCCCATGTCGCCCTCAAACATGAACCCTGGACTGGTGTCCGGTGTCCGGTGTCCGGTGTCCGGTGTCCGGTGTCCTTACTCAGTGGGTAGCGGACCACCCAGAGCAGAACTAGCGACGTTGGATGTCTCAGTCATAAGAGATACCCTGCCACTATTCGGACTCGTACTTGGCTAGACTCAGAAACAGTCGTTAGTTTATGAATCTTGCCGAACACCGACTGGTGTCCGGTGTTCTTACTCATTGGATAGCGGACCACCCAGAGCAGAACTAGCGACGTTGGATGCCTCACTCATAAGAGACACCCTGCCACTATTCGGACTCGGACTTGGCTCAGACTCAGAAACCACTTGTAGTTTCTGAATCTCACTTGTTGATACTTACTCTGATACTTACCATGATAGTACCTAATGGTCAGGCCCCTCCATAGAGGCCCCCAAGGCCTGAGACAAGCCCGGTTTCTCATTAGAGCAACCGTTATGTCTCTAGCAACAACGGAAACAAATTATCACATGAGAATCACAAGTTCCCGTTTTATGACCACCACCAAATTCCTGACCCGAACTGGGTTTAGGTTTCCCTTAGCCCATTAGTGAACGTGGTACGGAAAACCTATTCAAATATCGAACTAAACAAAGTCGAAAAAAAAAAATAAAAAATAAAAAAATAACTTTGTCGACAATAGGAACGTCCGACAATAGGAAAATCGCGAAGTTCGCGCCCTGTGGCCACACTAAGAAACAAGAGGGCCATGATGGCCCTAATTCGCTCACCTGACTCCATGAACACCAGACGAGAATGTGACATTGAGTTCATATGTTTTAAAAAAATTGTGCTATTTTTAGATGGCGGTCATCTTGGATTAAGCGATGACTCTCATTTTAACAAATCTGAAAATGCATCACCCAAGGATCTGAACTTCCTATGAAGTTTGGCCAGCATCGGCCATGTGGTTCCTGAGAAAAAGACGTTCAAAATCTCGAATAAATGGACCTTTTGGTGGCCATCATGGAAGACATAATCATCCGATTCCGACAAATATTGCACCAGAGCAATCGCCTCATCTATACCTTCAATTTGATATATGACATGAGCATATTCGGTCAAAAATAAAATTTGACCCCACGGGTCACCATTTTCACAACTTTGAAAGAGCATTGAAAATCGATCATTCCTACCAAGATTTCGTTCAAAAATCCGGTTTCTGGGGCGGTTCATGAGAAGAATTTGATTTTTTAAGAATTTATGCTCTTAGATTTTTGCGCCATCTGATTAAGACGGAAAAATGTTTTTTCTCAGGAAATCTTGAGCTCAAAAAAATGGACATACTAGCGATGACCTCCATTTTAACAAATCTGAAAAGGCTTCACCCATGGACCATAACTTTTAAGTTTGGCTACCATGGGCCAAGCGGTTCATGTGAAGAAGAATTTTGAAATCTCTAATAAAAGAACGACCTTTTGACCTTTCGGCGGCCATCTTGGATGACATAACCATCCGATTTCGACAAAAAATGCACCAGAGTGATCGCCTCATTGATACCTTCAATTTGATATATAAAATGACCATATTCGGTCAAAAATAAAATTTGACCCCAATTTGACCCCACGGGCCACGCCCATTTTTGACTCCGCGGTCACCATTTTAACAACTTTGAAAGAGCATTGTACATCGATCATTCCTACCAAGTTTCGTCAAAATCCGGCTAGCGGTTCATGAGAAGAAGATTTTTTAAGAATTTATGCTATTTTTAGACGGCGGCCATCTTGGATCAGCGATGACCTCCATTTTAACAAATCTGAAAAGGCTTCAACCATGGACCATAACTTTTAAGTTTGGCTACCATGGGCCAAGCGGTTCATGTGAAGAAGAATTTTGAAATCTCTAATAAAAGAACGACCTTTTGACCTTTCGGCGGCCATCTTGGATGACATAACAATCCGATTTCGACAAAAAATGCACCTGAGTGATCGCCTCATTGATACCTTCAATTTGATATATGACATGACCATATTCGGTCAAAAATAAAATTTGACCACAATTTGACCCCACGGGCCACGCCCATTTTTGACCTCGGGATCACCATTTTAACAACTTTGAAAGAGCATTGTACATCGATCATTCCTACCTAGTTTTGTCGAAATCCGGTTGGCGGTTCTTGAGAAGAAGATTTTTGAAGAATTTGTGCTATTTTTAGACGGCGGCCATCTTGGATTACGTAATGACGTCATTTTAACAATTTTGTAATCCCCCTACCTAAGGACCATGACCATGAAGTTTGGTGACTATAGGCCCAATGGTTACCGAGGAGAAGACGTTTGAAAATGTTCACGGACGACGGACGACGACGGACGACGGACACATTGCGGTAACAATAGCTCACATGAGCTTTGCTCAGGTGAGCTAAAAAAACTCGAAATACTTTCAAAATGAAATATTTTCGACTAGCAACTTATAGAAATGAATAGCCCCCACTCTATTACAGAAGATATTGCCTACTTACGGACAATAACCATGAATAGAGTGTATAAAACAGCCAAACGAAAATGAGCACCAAAAAGGATACTTTCACGCCAGCCGTCCGAAGCAAAGAGGAAGTCTCCCGTGCGCGCATGCGCGGTCGATATGGGATGGGACAGGTGTAAGTGCGTGTCAATAAATTGTATTCGGAATGGGTTAGCCCAATAGAAGCTATATAGCAATATAACAGGGAAGTATGATACAGAAACACCAAGGTGCACATCTTCAATATGTATCAGAGACGTGTGTTTATAGTTTCCCAGAATTAACTGATCGACTGAACGGTTTCGGAAGAGTGTGTACACAAACTCTGTACCCTATATAGAAGTGAATAGCAAAAACTCTGCGCTAGAAGAAATGGCTAGTTAATAGTGATCTGTTAAATAATATTTTGTTGGCATAAAAACAAAGGTTGCACATCTTCAATGATGTGTAGACCCGACGTGTGTTATAGTTTACAGATCGCGATCGAGTCTGAAGGTGGAATATGTAGATTGGACGTTGTGTCGACCACTTAAACTCAGTACTTATTTATTATGATTGTATATAACAATTAAAATAATAGAAAAATGGATAAAAAGGATGTAGAAGAGTAGTAAGGTTTGGAATTAGTATATATGAATTTACAAGTTGCACTCTTATTATGTGTAGAAGACGTGTGTATAGTAGATTTCGGATTCGACTGAATTGTATGAAAAAGAGTGGTGTTGGCAAAAAAAAACTCAGTAACTTAATTTAGAATTGTATATAACAAGAGTTGTCAGAAGACAACGAAACTCGCCTGTTGGCAGCCTTCACTCAAACTTGGCACAGTTGCATAAAAAAACATGAATATTATATAACTTGACCTTGGGTTAAGGGGCGTGCAGTGGACCTTGACATTTGGGTCAGTGGTGCAAGGTGGGTCGTGGGTTTGATATAGCATAATATAGCATATTAAGATGAATGCATGTATGAAATATCAATGCGCTCCCCGAAAACAGAAGTAAAACAAAATTTAAATTAAACCAACTTTAAGTTTATGAACGCACTAAGTTGGTGATTTTCTACAGCATGATAGCTATTCACATGAGGAATGCATGTATGAATGTGCTAAGTTTGTGTCCTTCACCTTGGGGAAAGAGGTGGGGTAAATTTATGAACATGCTAAGTTTGTGACCTTGACCTTGGGGTAAGGGTTGGGTCGTGGGTTGTGGATTTGTTACAGCATGATATAGGGTCATCGGAGGAATGCATGTATTAAATATCAAGGCGTTCCATGAAAGGAAACAGATGTTACAAGACATTTACCCCAAAGTTAAGTTTATGAATGTGCTAAGTTTGTGACCTTGACCCTGGCGTAAGGGGTGGGCGGTGGGTCATGGATTTGCTGTAGCACAATAGAGGATCATCAGATGAATGCATGTATGAAATATCAAAGCGTTCCCCAGTGCTCCAGATAAGGAATTAGTAATTGAGTATTTTCACTCCATCATTTCTGAAGCAATTGGGTATTTCAATATTTTAATTTGGTAAAATACAATCACACTACTGTTTACACATCAACAGACAACAATTATTGAATATTTTGCTTCGAAATAAAAACATGTCTTGACATTTCATTTTCTAATGAAATACCAAGATGTGTTTTCATGGAAAATAAGAAATATATGCTATATTTGTGGTCTGTTTATTGTTTTCTGCAGCATGATAAAGGTACCACAAATTTGTTATTGCTTTTTAATACTCACTACTTCTGATTTCAATTGGGTTTTTGGCAATTTTAATTGGGTATTTACGCAAATACGCAGCTTATCTGGAGCCCTGGTTCCCTGTAACGAAACAGAAGTTACACAACATTTACCCCAACGTTAAGTTTATGAATATGCTAAGGTTGTGACCTTGACCTTTGGGTAAGGGTTGGGTGGTGGGTTGTGGATTTGCTACAGCATGATAGAGGGTCATCTGAGGAATGCATGTATGAAATATCAAGGCGTCCCATGAAAGAAAACAGATGTTATAAGACATTTACCCCAACGTTAAGTTTATAAATGTGCTAAGTTTGTGACCTTGACCCTGGGGTAAGGGGTGGGTGGTGGGTCATGGATTTGCTATAGCACGATACAGTATCATCAGATGAATCCATGTATGAAATATGAAGGCG
Organism: Conchocele bisecta; assembly: GCA_029237695.1. Taxonomy (NCBI): domain Eukaryota; kingdom Metazoa; phylum Mollusca; class Bivalvia; order Lucinida; family Thyasiridae; genus Conchocele; species Conchocele bisecta. The sequence continues at coordinate 9,487,890 of CM055265.1, read as the reverse complement.
TTCCCTGTAAATAAACGTAAGTTACACAACATTTACCCCAACGTTAAGTTTATGAACATGCTAAGTTTGTGACCTTGACCTTGGGGTAAGGGTTGGGTGGTGGATCGTGGATTTGCTACAGCATGATAGAGGGTCATCAGATGAATGCATGTATGAAATATGAAGACATTCCCTGTAAATAAACAGAAGTTACACAACAATTACCCCAACGTTAAGTTTATGAACATGCTAAGTTTGTGACCTTGACTGTGGGGTAAGGGTTGGGTGGTGGGTCATGGATTTGCTACAGCATGATAGAGGGTCATCTGAGGAATGCATGTATGAAATATCAAGGCGTTCCATGAAAGGAAACAGATGTTATAAGAAATTTACCCAACGTTAAGTGTATAAATGTGCAGTTTGTGACCTTGACCTTGGGGTAAGGGTTGGGTGGTGGGTCATGGATTTGCTACAGCATGATAGAGGGCCATCTGACGAATGCATGTATGAAATAACAAGGTGTTCCATGAAAGGAAACAGAAGTTATAAGACATTTACCTCAACGTTAAGTTTGTGGACGACGCCGACGCCGACGACGCTGACGACGACAGACGACGCCGACGACGCCGGTGGTATGCCATAAGCTCTTCTGCACTTCGTGCAGGCGAGCTAAAAATGTAGAAAAAATTGTAAGTTAAAAAGGTGATATTATTGGTAAAAAATATTTTTTCGGCATAAATAAACTATGCACTTTTTCTGTCAGCCGCCCGAAGCCCAGCGGTAAAACATAATACGCACCGTTTTTTAAAAACGGTCGTATAAAAATGGGAAAATGAATTGAACGTTCATAATATTGATTGGAAAAATTTCTTTTCGCTACCTTACAAAGGTACTATAAGTATCAAACTGAGAGCATTCCAGTATAAATACCTATTAATGAGAATCATTCCAAACAATTATTTTTTATTTAAATGCAAGATGATATTGCAACTTATGTGAATTTTGCCATATGTCAGTGGACTCTAATAAACACATGTTTTGGGAATGTTTAATCATTCAATCATTTTGGACGGATATAAATCAACTGATAAAATCAAAAGTACTGGGATATAACATTAATTTAACTTACAAATACATCTAATTTTGCAATATTAACATATTATCCAAACAGAAATCTATCTTAATTAGTTTCATTATTCTGTTAATGTAAATGTTCTTCAACAATACCTACTTTAAACTCATTTAATCTCTGCCTTCTACAAACAATTTCAATTGAAGAAACAATAGCAATTATGAAAAAAAACATGAACAGTTTAAGTCGAAATGGAATGGCTATTTATAACTAAACTACCGTAGATAAGTAACATAGTGCATACTATAATGAGGTTGCCTAATATTACCTTATTGTTTTTCTTCCACGTTGATCATATTAATCCCAATAACTGCTCTATAATATACCCCTATCCCAATATATATATGTGTATACTATACTATAATACACTCATTGTTGCCCTCATAGATACTAGTACACTCCTGCATGTCATTTATCGTGCCGATAAGGCGGTACTCTGACAATAATTTAACATATATATATTTTTTGTCAGAATATAGCCAGATCGGTTGAATACTTGTACAACTGAATTGTAATTGTATAATGCATGTATGTATAAGTGTATATTATGTGTAACAAAGAGAAATAAACTAGATTGGTCAGTAAGCGAGGCTTACGGAATACACCCCCGCGTGGGCCCAGGTACCCCTAAAATATGTAAAAATTTCCAAGTGTGTGGGCTTGTGACCTTGACTCTGGGCTGAGTGGGAGCGGCATGCACATGAATTTGTCACAGGGTGGTAGAGGTCCATTGGAGCAATGCGTGTGTGAAATGTGAAGCAGATCCGAGCAAGGAAATAGAAGTTATAACCAATTTCTCTGATGTTAAGTTTTGTAAAGAGACTAAGTATGTGAGCTTGACCTCGAGATCAGCGGGAATTTGTCACAGCATGATAGTAGAGCCTTAGACGAATGCATGAATGAAATATTAAGAATTTTCGATGAAAGAAATAGAAGTTATAACATATTTCTCTGATGTTAAGTTTTGTAAAGAGACTAAGTATGTGACCTTGCATTTGGGACCAGCGGGGGTTGGACGGTCGTAGATTTGTCACAGCATGATAGTACAACCTTAGAGGAATGCACAAGTGAAATATTAAGAATGTTCAATGAAGGAAATAGAAGCTATAACTTATTTCTCTGATGTTAAGTTTTGTAGAGAGATTAAGTATTTGACCTTGGGATCAGCGGGGGTTGGACGGTCATGGATTTGGCACAGCATGATAGTAGAGCCTTACAGGAATGCATGTGTGAAATATCAAGCATTTTGGATGAAGGAAATAGAAGTTATAACAATATTTCTCTGATGTTAAGTTTTGTAAAGAGACAAAGTATTTGACCTTGACCTTGGGATCAGCGGGGGTTGGACGGTCATGGATTTGGCACACCATGGTAGTAGGGTCTTATAGGAATGCATGTGTGAAATATTAAGCATTTTAGATGAAGGAAATATAAGTTATAAAAATATTTCTCTAATGTTATGTTTACGGACGCACAGACACACACACACGGACGGACAGACGGACAGACGGACGGACAACCTGACTCCAGTATATCCCCCCCACAACTCGTTGCGGGGGGTATAAAGTTAAGCATTTTGGATGAATGAAGTAGAAGTTATAACAATATTTATCTGATATTAAGTTTTGTAAAGAGACTAAGTATTTGACCTTGACCTTGGGATCAGCGGGGGTTGGACGGTCGTGGATTTGGCACAGCATGGTAGTAGAGCCTTACAGGAATGCATGTGTGAAATATTAAGCATTTTATATGAAGGAAATATAAGTTATAACAATATTTCTCTGATGTTAAGTTCACGGACGCACGCACACACGGACATGGGGTTGATTGTCCATGCCACTACGGGGTTTATCATAGTATGGTGGACGACACCTTGTGGGGTTGATTGTCCATGGCACTACGGGGTTTATCATAGTATGGTGGACAACACCTTGTTGTGGTGGATTGTCCACTGGCACTACAGGGTTTATCATAGTTTAGTGGTGGACAACACCTTGTGGGGTTATGATTGTCCATGGCACTACAGGGTTTATCATAGTATGGTGGACAACACCTTGTGGGGTTGATTGTCCATGGCACTACGGGGTTTATCATAGTATGGTGGACAACACCTTGTGGGGTTGATTGTCCATGGCACTACGGGGTTTTACTAGTATGGTGGACAACACCTTGTGGTGATTGTCCATGGCACTACAGGGTTTATCAAAGTATGGTGGACAGCACCTTGTGGGTTGATTGTCCATGGCACTACGGGGTTTATCATAGTATGGTGGACAACACCTTGTGGGGTTGATTGTCCATGGCACTACGGGGTTTATCATAGTATGGTGGACAACACCTTGTGGGGTTGATTGTCCATGGCACTACAGGGTTTATCATAGTATGGTGGACAACACCTTGTGGGGTTGATTGTCCATGGCACTACGGGGTTTATCATATATCATAGTTTGGTGGACAACACCTTGTGGGGTTGATTGTCCATGGCACTACAGGGTTTATCATAGTATGGTGGACGACACCTTGTGGGGTTGATTGTCCATGGCACTATGGGGTTTATCATAGTATGGTGGACGACACCTTGTGGGGTTGATTGTCCATGGCACTACGGGGTTTATCATAGTTTGGTGGACAACACCTTGTGGGGTTGATTGTCCATGACACTATGGGGTTTATCATAGTTTGGTGGACAACACCTTGTGGGGTTGATTGTCCATGGCACTACGGGGTTTATCATAGTTTGGTGGACAACACCTTGTGGGGTTGATTGTCCATGACACTATGGGGTTTATCATAGTATGGTGGACGACACCTTGTGGGGTTGATTGTCCATGGCACTACAGAGTTTATCATAGTTTGGTGGACAACACCTTGTGGGGTTGATTGTCCATGGCACTACGGGGTTTATCATAGTATGGTGGACGACACCTTGTGGGGTTGATTGTCCATGGCACTACGGGGTTTATCATAGTTTGGTGGACAACACCTTGTGGGGTTGATTGTCCATGGCACTACGGGGTTTATCATAGTATGGTGGACAACACCTTGTGGGGTTGATTGTCCATGACACTATGGGGTTTATCATAGTATGGTGGACAACACCTTGTGGGGTTGATTGTCCATGGCACTACAGGGTTTATCATAGTATGGTGGACGACACCTTGTGGGGTTGATTGTCCATGGCACTATGGGGTTTATCATAGTTTGGTGGACAACACCTTGTGTGGTTGATTGTCCATGGCACTACAGGGTTTATCATAGTATGGTGGACGACACCTTGTGTGGTTGATTGTCCATGGCACTATGGGGTTTATCATAGTATGGTGGACGACACATTGTGTGGTTGATTGTCCATGGCACTACGGGGTTTATCATAGTATGGTGGACGACACCTTGTGTGGTTGATTGTCCATGGCACTACGGGGTTTATCATAGTATGGTGGACAACACCTTGTGTGGTTGATTGTCCATGGCACTATGGGGTTTATCATAGTATGGTGGACGACACATTGTGTGGTTGATTGTCCATGGCACTACGGGGTTTATCATAGTATGGTGGACAACACCTTGTGTGGTTGATTGTCCATGGCACTATGGGGTTTATCATAGTATGGTGGACGACACCTTGTGTGGTTGATTGTCCATGGCACTATGGGGTTTATCATAGTATGGTGGACAACACCTTGTGTGGTTGATTGTCCATGGCACTATGGGGTTTATCATAGTATGGTGGGCGACACCTTGTGTGGTTGATTGTCCATGGCACTATGGGGTTTATCATAGTATGGTGGACGACACCTTGTGTGGTTGATTGTCCATGGCACTATGGGGTTTATCATAGTATGGTGGACGACACCTTGTGGGGTAATCACCTTGTGGGGTTGATTGTCCATGGCACTACGGGTTTATCATAGTATGGTGGACGACACCTTGTGGGGTTGATTGTCCATGGCACTACAGGGTTTATCATAGTATGGTGGACGACACCTTGTGGGGTTGATTGTCCATGGCACTATGGGGTTTATCATAGTATGGTGGACGACACCTTGTGTGGTTGATTGTCCATGGCACTATGGGGTTTATACTTAGATGTACCACAGTATTTTTGTTGCGCCCGCTTGCGGAAAGCGCGATATAGTCGGCACTTTGGCGTGCGTGCGTACGTGCGTGCGTGTGTCCAGTTAAAGTTTTTGGTTAAGTTTTTTGGTTAAAGTTTTTCGTTATACAGTCAGAATTCATTACAACGGCACACGTTACAATGGCATATTCGCCTTCCGGCACGATACGCCGCCAAACGAATCGGCACGCTCTTTAATCTGTTCGATATACCGGCAAATTCGGCTTCCGGCACCGGCAGAGAAATCCCGCAAACGAATACACAATTTAAGTCGTATTTAATGTTCGCTATAACGGCGCTGGTAACCTGTGTAGCTGGTACCAGGACTGTGACCCAGCTCAGTTATCCGGCATCACCGATGTTCGGGAACCAGTCGCTAAACAATTTCACGGCTGATTAACCCTGACACGAAGTCATAAATCGCGTCAATTAACAACGTGTCGGTCTGTATATTGTCACAAATACTCGACCGCGTGCCTTTGTCCACAAGAACTTCTTTACACGAGTGTGAACACATTTATCATGCAACATTGTCTCTGGGGGCGAGTTCTCGTTGGGGTGAAATGAAATATTGAAGGGATACAACTCTGTACATTATTGTTTTGTATTTTCATAAATGTTAGCATGTAAATAAAATCAAACTGTTTATTAAACATGTTAAAATGTGCAACATAGTCTCTGGGCCGAGTTCTCGTTGGGGCGAAATGAAATACTGAAAGGGATACAACTCTGTATGTTATAATTGTTTCTTATTTTCATAAATGTTAGCATGTAAATAAAAACAAACTGTTCATTTAAATGTGTTTCTTTTCTTTATGCACTTGTTTGCGAATTTCTAACAATAAAGAAACAACGTTCACATATAATCCGGTAGTCACGTGTCTACGTAATTACCAATTATCACACGAGGTTCGCATGCAACCTTGACCTTGTCAAACATCGGATTATTATTGAATGTTGTTTGTTTCATTGATATAAATTTGTATACATATGCATTGATTTATCAACGAGGTGACAAATAAGTATTTAATTCAGCACATATACTATATCTCTTTTTTTTTAGTGTCCATGCCCCGACCGCCACAAGGCGCGACATGCAGGCCGCGGCCATCTAGTTTTATTATTTTAGTTATCAAACCCCACAATGTCTTCGGACAAAGTAACCCCACAATGTACCTCTCCTAAGAATTCTCAATGCAACCTCAGAAGTACCATTCGTACAAGCTTTACACCCCACAACGTTTATGGACGAGACCAACCCCACATTGTATCTCTCGTCTGTACGGACGGACGGACGACGGACGGACGGACGGACGTTCTTACAAATGGATACTTATGTGGCTTATCACATGTTAAATATTAGCCACATAAAACGATTTTTAGCCACATAAAAGGATTTTTTAGGTGGCTAATTGTAACCAACCCTATCCTTTACTAAGTCCATAACCCTGTGGGGCTAGCCACATAAGTACCCTAATGTGTGCCCGGACGGACAGATGGACGTTCTTATACTTATGTGGCTTATCACATGTTAAATATTAGCCACATAAAACGATTTTTAGCCACATAAAAGGATTTTTTAGGTGGCTAATTGTAACCAACCCTATCCTTTACTAAGTCCATAACCCTGTGGGGCTAGCCACATAAGTACCCTAATGTGTGCCCGGACGGACTGGCGGACGGACGGACGGACGCCTACAACGCCGAGGGTATGCCATAAGCATTTCTTCCTTCGGAAGGTGCGCTAAAAATGAAATAGTGATTCAAAAACAGATATGTATGCCATTTTACAAATCAAAATGGCCGCCATAGCATTACATTTTTTGTTATTTTCAATTGAATACAAGCAATTTCACTGTTAAAATGGATAAGTATCAACAGAATCATGCAGTAAATGATTCTGAAATGATTCTGAAGTGCTGTCAAAGCATGTTATAAATTATTCTAAAGTGCTGTCCCATTCTAGGACTGACCCCCTATCTGGGTCTACATATACATGTATGTGAACCACATGTGCAACTGACATGAAAAATAGATGTCATACAAAACAAGAGGCCCTATATTGCTAACCTGGTTATTATATATATGCAAGTAAATCTGAGAGCTTTATACACTTATTCCTACAATGTTTTGTCGAAACCAGTCTGGTGATTATAATTGGAAGACATTGTTTAAAGATTTTGTCCAACTTTATACGGCGGCCATCTTGGATTATGTGAGAATCTCCAATTTGAATCAAAGTACTGAAAGTACTGAAACTAGGCTAGCTCCACAATATTACTAACAAGTATTATTTATTTCTATAATGATGTTTAATGGCTTATCATCAGTTAAAGTCATTTTAGGTCGGTTAACAGGGTCAAATCCCATATTGCATGTGTATGGATAGAAAGAACATCCCAAAATCAGAACAGAATATTTATAGAAAATAATTATAATTATAGTCAGTGTCAGCAACAAGTATACAAATAAAGTTCGCCTTTGCTTGTACATGTATTTTGACAGATACGACACTCAACACCGGAAATATGCGTGTCACATGTCAGACAGTTCATGCGAGATCAGGGATCCGCCATTGTTGTTGTACTACATGAATCAATTTGAAAACACATGGGCGTGTACATGGCCTCGAACGCCCGAAACTCTTCCGACCTAACTTATACTTAGAATCTAACAATTAAAATTGATGTTCAGCATCAATCCATTATACAGAGCTCCAGATAAGTTTTGTGTCTCAAGTACTTTTACAAATGGATTATTGACTTTCTTCAGTACTAAATATGGAACAAATGATAAAAAAAAATATAACAAATTTAAACATTCACTTATTTGAGCTGCAAAAAGCAAACACTGCTTGCTTTTTGCAGCTCAACTACATGTAAGTGAATTTTCAACTTTATGACAGTATTTTCAATGCGTATTTTCACATTACTGTGCGTATTGTGTACTCCCACTTTTGATAATCAATGCGCATTGAGCTAAAATAATTGCGTAAAATATGCCAATACGCACCTTATCTTCAATTATTTTCAATAATAAAGACATCTTATTAACTAAATATTTATGAAGACACCCACAGTGGTGATGTCTGGCACCCAGCTGCGTCAACAGACTATTCAAACGATTGTTTCACTGTGTATGAAAACAACAAAATTAATATTATAGACCAAACACCCACACCATCACACAGACGACAATAAACCAACATTACTATCATACTCTTTGTGCCTGTGAGAGAGTGAGCCCAAATATAAGCGACTGGATCTAATCAGCAGCGCAGGAAATAATAGTTGATCCCTCAATAGACAGCATCAGTGTGTCCGGTGTGGTGCGTGGTGTCCGGCGGCTCTCTTCAGAGATCATCAGACAATATAAAATTAATTTACTGAATATAATCCCCACCCACCCTTAAACAGTAATTTCAGATTATTTTTTATTTTAATGTATTTGAAGATAAATCATTTGGTTAGTTTGTTAACACTACTTACAACAACTTTTAATAAAAATAAATAAACAAGAAACGAGGCAAAGCCACTAAGGCCGTGTTTTTTCAAGGCATAGATACTTGGGTAACAGATAATACAATGGCACAAACATGACAAAATACTAATATTGTTTTCTGCATCGGATGATTTAATTTGCACGTTGTGTTTGGGCAACGTCTTGAAGGGAAAAAAATAGATGCGAAAATGTAATCCTGTAGTTATGAAGCAGTCCAGAATGGTGGTTCCAGGTTGTACAGTAACAGAGAAATGGACTTAAACACAAAAACTTACTATTGTAAACAGGAAAACTTAATGTTGAAAATGGCTAAGTTGTTTCTGCGGAAAAAATAGGTCAAGGTCAAAAAAGGTCACATGTTGGATAGTGGTATGTGGTGGGCACCCCTTGCTTATGAAGCTGTCAAAGTTTGGTGGTCCTAGGTTGTACAGTAACAGAGAAATGGACATTTAACAGAAAACTTAACGTTGAAAATGGCCAAGTCGTTCATGCGGAACAAATAGGTCAAGGTAAAAAAAGGTCACATGTTGGATAGTGGTATGTGGTGGGCACCTTGCTTATGAAGCTGTCAAAGTTTGGTGTTCCTAGGTTGTGCAGTAACAGAGAAATGGACATTTAACAGAAAACTTAACGTTGAAAATGGCTAAGTCGTTTCTGCGGAAAAAATAGGTCATGGTCAAAGAAATGTCACATGTTGGATAGTCGTATGTGGTGGGCACCCCTTGCTTATGAAGCTGTCAAAGTTTGGTGGTCCGAGGTTGTACAGTAACAGAGAAATGGACATTTAACAGAAAACTTAACATTGATTGTTGACGCCGCCCGCCCGGCTTTCGCCAATCCAATAGCCGGGATATTTTTTTTAATGATGATATGCAATAAATCAACTTTATATGGCCTCAAAAGCGCCATAATGGCTGTGAGGTATCCTTCCACTAAACTGATGTGATATCTATGGTGACAGTTCTGTTAACTATTGTTTAATGGGACAGTATGACAAAACATTGACTTAGTATAATGTAAATATATAATTAAATAATTAAGACTGTGTGATTTATTCTTTAGTTTACATGTGCTAATTCAGTAAAATTCAGTAATAAAACATTACAAATTCGACACTCATAAGGGTAGTTTTAAATGTAGAAATAGTTGACATTCCATCTCTACACTGCTATACTAGGTAGCTCCAAGGGAGCTAACCTAGTAAAAATATGTAAATATTTCACTGAAAGACAATAACTATGAAGTTTAGCCAGCATCAGCCAAGTGGTTAGTAAGAAAATGGACCAGTTTGACCTTCTGGCGGCCATCTTGGATGATGTAATCATCCGATTTTGATAACGAGAGAACAGCAGCTCGACTACGAGGGTTGTCGATGTACACATAGCTTGACAAACAAGGTGGCCGCGGCCTGCATAAAAACCTTAACCAAGGTTGACTAAAAACCTTAACCAAGGCAAATTAAGTAAGTAATTCAAGGTTAAATGTAGGTCAATGTCAGATATAGGTCAGGGGTTATTGATGTACATCACTAGGAGATGAAATTTTCCAAGTATGGTTGCTGTAGGCCCAGGAGTATTCCATATACAAGCTTGACTAAAAACCTTAACCAAGGGGAAATAACTAAGTAATCCAAGGGTAAAAGTAGGTCAAGGTCAAATATAGTCAGGGATTATTGATGTACATCACTAGGAGATGAAGTTGTCAAAGTATGGTTGCTGTAGGCCCAGGAGTATTCCATATACAAGCTTGACTATAAACCGTAACCAAGTTTGAGTACAAACCTTAACCAAGGGGAAATAAGTAATTCAAGGTTAAATGTAGGTGAAGGTAAAATATAAGTCAGGGGTTATTGATGTACATCCCTATGAGAAAAAGTTATCGAAGTATGGTGTCTGTATGGACAATAGTATTCCATCTACAAGCTTGACTAAAAACCTTAATCAAGGTTGACTAAAAACCTTAACCAAGGGGAATTAAGTAAGTAATTCAATTCGATATATCACATGATCATATTCGGTCAAATGTGAAATTTTACCCCTATATTTTACCCTCACCACCACCACCACCACCACCACCACCACCACCCCCGCTTAATATTTTACCCGGTGCCACCAGCATCAGCGTTGAGCCGTTGACTATCTATCATTCCTACAAAGTTTTGCTGAAATTAGCCCAGCAGTTCGTGAGAAGATATTTTAAGAATTTCACCTAGTTTCCCACGGTGGCATTCTTGGATTATTCGATGACCTCCAAATTTATAATCCGACGTGCCCCCACCTATAGATCATCCATGTGAAGTTTGACCAACATTGGCCTAACAGTATGTTAGAACTTAGAAGAAGATGTTTGAAATTATGGACGGACAACGACGGTCGAAGGACTAAAAGCAGCAACAATAGCCGACTTGAGCCTCAGAAACTTCGCCTACGTTAAATCATGTATGCATGTATTGCATCATAAAAGATGGGTCAGTAAATTATACGCCAATTCAGGCCTGTAGCCAGACCTGTTTGAAGGGGGGGTCGTTTCGAAAGCTCAATGGGTCTGAAGTATCTACCTGTTTGAAGGGGGGGTCGTTTCGAAGGCTCAAGGGGTCTGAAGTATATATGGGGGTCTAAAAAAGTGGACCTCAAGGCTAAAAAAGTGAACCTCGAGGCTGGGCGGTGGGGGGGGGGTCGTCCGACCGCTCCGACCCCCCCTGGCTACGGGCCTGCAATTAATCAGCTGCTAATTTGTCGACATTTGGTATGTGTCGGAATTGGGTATACTGTCAGTCAGTCATACACATTTATTTGCGATTTGTTTCGCATAATATTATTCGCAATTTTCGTATTCTGTGTTAAATTTATATAATACATCAAAGTAAGACAATTACACATTGGACTACCTGTGAACGTTGCAGCTGCTAATTATTATAGAAGGTTTTCAGAATTTGACAGCACATGAACCAAATTTGCTGTTGTTGTTGTTAATGCCCTTGTAGCGCGTGATTGGTGTTGGTACTGTTTTTTGACCGACTACATCCCCGGATTTGTTTTAGCTCACCTGAGCGAAGCTCATGCTCATGTGAGCTATTGTTACCGCAATGTGTCCGTCGTCATCCGTCGTCCGTCCGTCGTCCGTGAACATTTTCAAACGTCTTCTCCTCGGTAACCATTGTAGATTGGGCCTTAGCCCTATAGTCACCAAACTTCATGGTCATAGTCCTTAGGAACGTCTATTTTGTATGGGAATTTAACATCCGACAAAAAGTAGGTATATGGAGTCTCCTGGAGGGTTGAAAACGACAGCAAAACGTGGAAATGACAGTAGTTTCAAAATGGCCACCAAAAACTATTCCATAAACATATACATGTGATCTTTACAATGAGTAATGGCTTGAATCAGAGACAATCCAAACCCTACTCAGGCGCGGATTCAGTATTTCGGGTTAGGGGGGTGGTGTGGGGGCGTAACTATTCCCCCCCCCGGATTTTTTTTAAATCTACATCGCATTTCCTGCGTTCTGACGCATTTTGGAGTAAAAATATTGACACTGTCACAGTATGTTTAGACATTTTTTGATTGAAAACGTTTACATTTTGAAACAATAATAAAACAATAAATTCACAACGCGAACGTAGTTCTAAACGTGCCTTGTAACTTGTAAAAAATCTTTTCTCGGCGAATTTTAGATGGGGGGGGTCCAAGTACCGCCGCCCCTGCCGCCCCACTTCCGACGCCTCTGCACAGGGCTACGAAAATAAGTATATTGTATTCAAGCAAAGATATTTTAAATAGCCGTACATTAGCATGGGCGGATTCAAGAGGGGGGGGGGGGGCGGACCGCCCCCTTCTCCCCCACCCCCTTAAAATTCGCCGAGCAAATGTTTTTTTACAAGTTACAAGGCACGTTTCTACGTTCGCGTTGTGAATTTATTGTTTTATTATTGTTTCAAAATGTAAACGTTTTCAATCAAAAAATTTCTAAACATACTGTGACAGTGTCAATATTTTTACTCCAAAATGCGTCAGAACGCAGGAAATGCTATGTCGATTTAAAAAAAATCCTGGGGGCGGGAATAGTTACGCCCCCACCACACCCCCCTAACCCGAAATACTGAATCCGCGCCTGAGTAGGGTTTGGATTGTCTCTGATTCAAGCCATTACTCATTGTAAAGATCACATGTATATGTTTATGGAATAGTTTTTGGTGGCCATTTTGAAACTACTGTCATTTCCACGTTTTGCTGTCGTTTTCAACCCTCCAGGAGACTCCATATACCTACTTTTTGTCGGATGTTAAATTCCCATACAAAATAGTTTGTCACAATGAAATCAATATTTGATGGAATTTCATAAAATTGGGGGGGGGGGTGGTAACTTTTGTGTTACTGATGAAACCGTACTTAAATTTAAATATTTAGTAGATCAAATGTGTTTAATAGCATGAAATCAATATTTGATGGAATTTCATAAAATTGGGGGGGGGGGGGGGATGGTAACTTTTGTGTTACTGATGAAACCGTACTTAAATTTAAATATTTAGTAGATCAAATGTGTTTAATAGCAAAAAGTTCGTCGGCAGCAAAACTCCTAAGTATAATATACTACTATCTGTTCCACGTTTTGCTGCCGACGTTCTTTTGGCGATTAAACACATTAAATCTAAATATTTTCCAACTTTAACTACTTTTTAATAAATACTAAAAAGGTCACCCTCCCCAAAAAAAAGGTCACCCTCCCCAAAAAAAAATTGGTTCACGAAATTCGGCCTTGTATTGATTTTATTACGATTTTTCGATTTGTTAACCTGATGTCAACACAGAAAATCAAAACAACATGAAAAGTTCAGTGTGATGCGTAACTTTCACATTTACACTCTAAATTATATATTATTGCTTTTTTTTTCTCTAGATAACATGTACCTTTTTTTAAATTTAGAACCATCTGCCACTCAACTGGCAACGCTAATTTTGTTTAGTAAATCCTAATTAGGAGCAGATCGAGACATATTTCCCTAAATCCATGTTAGAAGGTACTAGGTTTTGTTGTAGGGGTTGTGTTGGAAAACTTATTATTTATCCCTCGTTGGGTGCCACATGTCACAAGGTGAGAAAAATACGCACCCGTACCCGGGGCCGAACCCGGGAACTCTGATTTAACTTAACGTACCATAACTCTTAACCAAGTGAGCTAACCAGGCACGAATACACTTGCTCCTAATAGCCAATTAAATACCGTGACAAGTATAGTGTATATTCAACTGAATCGAAAACATACAACAGTAATTAAGCACTTAATTATAACCCACAGGTACCAGCAAAAATCACCTGATTGTCTAGTTTCTAATATAAATTACACTATAAATACTAAAAACGATACTGACTTGTGATTTTTTCAGTCACCTGTGTTATAGCCTAAGGAAATATTTCGCCTTAATTACTAGTATGTTCCATTTAGTCTAAGATAAACAACATAACCTATAATATATGTATCAGCTGGTGGCGATCTTTATTGCATGAGAGATAGACAGCACACAACCTGCAGTTGATCATTGCGTTAAAACTAGAGATAAACTGCTTAGGAAAAAAATCACATTAGAAAGCATGAAATTCGAAATTGAATATACAATAGTTAACATATGCTACACTGACATATACAACCATTGCTTTCATATGAGGACAATGAATCTTAATTCATTGATGGTTATCGTAAGACTGATGATATACAAATTTCAGCCGGCACCAACAACTAGCCATGTCACTCAACTAATGACATCATAGGCGGCGGGACCGTCATATTGTTGTGGGGCCCAGTCTTGAGGGTGTAAAGGGCCCGATGTTGCTAGGTAGGTCCGGGGGCATGCTCCCCCGTAAATTTTTGAAATCTATAGTAGGCGTGAAACGCCATTTCCAGCATTCTCAGGGCCCAAAGTACCCGATGTTGCTAGGGGGTGCGGGGGCATGCTCCCCCAAAAATGTTTGAAATCTAAGAGGCGTGAAACGTCATTTCCTGCAGTCTTGAGCAGGGCCCATTCTTGAGGGCCCAAAGGACCCAATGTTGCTAGGGGGTCCGTGGGCATGCTTTTCCGAAAACTTTTGAAATCTAAGAGTCGTTAAACGCCATTTCTGCATTCTCAGCAAGTTTGAGGATGAGAATATTTGCTTTATTACATAATTATTTAGGGCGCCCGGTCTCCCCAACAACCCCCCCCCCCCCACTTCCGCCGCCCCTGGACATATGTTACAAATAACGACTATTTTAGGTACATTGTTGTTGTTGTATCGTTCCGTCCGCGGTAGGACAACCTCGTAGAGTATACATACGTTGTGTAGAAGAAGATGTAACTAATCCGTCACCGAGCTAGCACATATGTTAACTGCCACAACCGTATAATACTATGACCGCATACTAGTTAATGTCATGTAGGATAGTTTCACGTACAGGGTCCAGAGCGCCAGTGTAGTAGAACATGTTGGATATTTTCGTCTACTTCTCTGCACATCAGACATGTGGAATCTATTTCGGTGTGGTTGAACGCTACTTTGTTGCACTGTATGTTGTAAGTTCCAGTTACTAGTTTAAGTTTTATGGGTAGTCTTAATTACTAACTGGGTTTTATAAGCACTTCTAGTATGTATAATCGGATGAGTTTTGCCTATCCTGTGTCAATCTGTACTAGTATTTATGAACGTCAGTGTTGTGTACAGTTCAGCTTTCGCTGTAAGTATTTCTTCCCAGTGTAAGTTGATTGCCGAATTTATCTTTAATTTACACTGTTCTTTTGTTTAAGTATTATATAACAGTTGCATAAAAGAATGTCTATATCTTTGAACCAGCTGTTGCATTTGCTGTTGTCGTTTTTAATGTTAATTGTCTCGTTGCTATTTGTCTCTCAGTACTGTCCTCATTTTGGATACATATGTTCTAGTATAGCGTTAATGCTTTTACATGAATGTGTGCTTCGACGGGTAATAAAGAGCATGAATGCAAGGCTGCTGGATTTGCAGTATTTGTTGGTCCTGATAGGATTTGTTTCAGTATCTTTCTGAGAAATGATTCTAGATTGTCCAGGTTGTTTCCCTTTCGGTAAGATAATATGTTTGTTGCAATTTGTTTGTGACTGAGGGAGTTAATTGTCACTGAAGCAAACTCAAATATACACTGAAAATACATGTAAAATGTATACGAACATGCAACTCGCATGATGTATTGTTGAAAGACATATATATCTAGAGCTCCTGATAATATATGTATCTCAAGAGTATTGTACTTCCCGATGTCATACTGAGATGCTGCGATATACCGATATAGGTACCACCTATTGCATAGTATTGACATATCCTATCTGTGATCTGGGACGAAGAATGTGTATGTATGGTCCCTGCTGTGATACTATACTTTTCCACCATGTGCACATCGAATGAATTACTCATTTGTTCCTTGATATAATCGAGAGTTTAACGGTTTATTTTAATTGCGTCTTTATTGCGCGCACATGTCACCGTACAGGTCAACTATGGTTGCGTCGAAACTATAGATATGCTCTCGCAGTCTTTTTAGCTGTAGAGGGATTTAGGCAAAAATAAGCGCCTGAATTACAGACATATAACAACAACAACAATATTTTTCATTTTCCCCTTCCGAATTACAGACATATAACAACAACAACAATATTTTTCATTTTCCGATTCTGAAAGATTTCTTTAATTAACAGCTGTTGTTGGAAACATTTACAGGAAGTCTAAGTTGTAATTGGCTGAGGTATGACATACATTTAAAATCAAACTATGAAAAGTGTTAATATGATTCGAGATACACCACATTAATTTTGTATGACAGCGTACCCAATTCCGATACATACCAAATTTCGGATACAGTCAAACCGGCCCCTGGTTATAGATATGTCAAGAAATCATGGCAGATTCCCTGATGGGCGTGTTTGTCGACCTTGTACCCCATGTATCTCATGTACCCCATGTAGACTAGTCTACAAACACGCCTACCAGGGAATCTGCCATGATTTCTTGCCATATATGCATGGTCAAAAACGGCCCGGATTTGGTCAAAACCGGCCCGGATTTGGTCAAAACCGCCACCCTAAATGGGTGAAAATGGCCCCCGTCCAAAATGAATGGTCAAAACGGCCCATATTTGGTCAAAATAGGCCCCCCCCCAAAAAAATCAAGTATAATTTTTATTTTATGTATTTTTCAGAGTTTTTTTATAGTATATAGCTTGTATAATATAGTATAATGATAATTAATATAATTTAAAAACAACACAAAAATTATATTACCGTATTTTATCCGTAATCGCTACAAAATATTTTCATATATTTTTTTGAAAATCGTTACGCGATGTCACTAGCATGATGGTCAATTATTTTTTATTGATTGCATAGCATGATAGCAGGATTAATACAATTATATTTGGGTGGGATAGTATTACGGCTAAAGTATTTAAACTACTAATTGCTCCTTTTGATGTTTAGGTCAGGATCTACACGGTTTCCCATCTTGTACATAACCACTTCTTGATGTTATAGCTACAGTCAGAATTTCTTACAACGGCATAGTTCGTCGGAGATGAATCTGCCGTTATAACAAATCTGCTGGTATAAAGAATCAGCGATTTTCTCCTCGCTATCAGACTGTCGTGATATTTCTGGTAATTGGAACCTGTCGGTAATTGGTAACCACGCAGTAGTATAGAGGGAGTCAAAATGATACCACCTCCCAATTGTGGATACAGTTTGCACACAGACACCCCTTTTGAGACATTATACCATCGCCCAATTGTGGATACGAATTGCACACACATCCCTATTTGGGAAAAGTGTAGAAAGAATTCGTCTCCCAAGAGACAACCAGAAATGGCAGACGACAATGTTCCACCGCCCAATTGTGGATACGAATTGCACACACATCCCTATTTGGGAAAGTGTAGAAAGAATTTGTCTCCAACAGAATGGCAGACGACATTATATCATCGCCCAATTGTGGATACGAATTGCACACACATCCCTATTTGGGAAAAGTGTAGAAAGAATTTGTCTCCCAAGAGGCAAACAGAAATGGCAGACGACAATGTTCCACACCCAATTGTGGATACGAATTGCACACACATCCCTTTTTGGGAAAGTTGGTATCCACATGTGGGCCGACGAAACATCCACAATCGTACTACCACCACCCAATTGTGGATACGAATTGCACACAGACACATCCCTTTTTGGAAATGGCAGACGACAATGTTCCAATGGGACACCTGGACTGGTAGTACGAAAGACGACGTTTTGGTCCAATAGTGGATGGGTTCTAGTCCATTCCGCACGGAGCCACTATTTTCTCTGTCGTATATATCCACATTGGGACGAAAACATCCACAATCATACTACCACCTACCCATGGCATACGAGAGTGGGAAAAAAAGGTCGAGAAATCCGCAATTGGGACACGAGTATACACAACTAGAACCCCCATCCACAATTACACTGGTGCCGTAGAAAGAATTTCCCGTCTCCAAGAGGCAAACAGAAATCCTACCACCCATTTGTGTATTTGGGAAAAGTGTAGAAAAAGTGTCTCCCAAGAGGCAAACAGAAATCCTACCACCTATTTGGACACATTTGGGAAAAGTGTAGAACAAATTCGTCTCCCAAGAGGCAAACAGATATCCTACCACCCATTTGTGTATTTGGGAAAAGTGTAGGAGAAATTCGCCTCCCAAGAGGCAAACAGATATCCTACCACCCATTTGGGGAAAAGACAACTCGAACAAAGACAATTCGAACATAGACAACTTGGAAAACCTCTCTAGAATTGGGTCGAGAAACCCACAATTGGGACACTAGTATACACAATTGGGTGGTGGTAGTACGAAAGACGACGGTTGGTCCAATAGTGGATGGGGTTTCTAGTCCATTCTGCACGGAGCCACACTTTTTGGAGGTCTCGCCACATCCACAATCGAACGCCCAATTGAAGATATGTTTCCCATTGGAATAGACAAACAATTTTGCCAAATCGATCCAAAATGCCATACAAGGAATGCGAAACATGCGGCAAGGGTTTCGACAAACCCGCAAATCTTCGAAGGCACAGGGACCGCAAGAACCCATGCAGACTTCCCACGAGAGAGTGTCCCGAATGTGGAGGGAAGTTTGCCACCTACAAGACTCTCTGGCAACATCGCTCGAACAGGTGTCCCGAGGGGCCAGAAGATAGAAGCACGGAGGGTAGCAAGAAGAAGGCTGCGACCAGGAAGAGGATCCTGGTACTGGAGAGGAGGTGGTAGAGTTGGAGGAGGAGGTGGCTAGACGGCGGGATGGAAAACCTCGCGAGAGAGCGAACATCGACAGCGACGACGACGAGACCGATTGGACAGATATGTAGAGAGAGGGGGATTCCCCCCACTCTAGACACAGGGGAACATGTGTCCAACAGGGAATCTCAAAGTGCTTGGAATGTGCGAGACGCCTGGGGGCTTTCCCAGGATCCATTGAGTGCCACTCTCGAAACCTTGAGCATTTTTGTTGAAATGCATAATACCAAGATGGCCGCCCGTTTTTAACAATGTGCCATATATTGGCATGCATATGTTCTAATTTTAATAATTTAAAATGCTATAATTTAGTATTCAGGATCAGAAATGGCTAGGTAAATTTATTAATTAATTCAATAGTTCCATCTTCAGTGGAAATTCAAAACGGACACCAAAAATATTTTGTATACGTAAATGCGATCAGATTAAATATTTCGCAATTTAATTTGTGGAACTGGGATATGTTGGGAGAGCAACGCGCATTGATAACTTCATAAAGTAAATACAAACTCGAATACATTATATACATCATATACAAAAACTAAATATGGCGCGAAATATCAGTATGTGATATATAGCAGGTAGAATAGTAATTGCTCTCATCAGTAATACTATATATAAATTATACATTGGACGAAGTTAGATAGGAATTGTAAACAATTACTGAGATTTATGTCATGATCTCTTAAAAAGCCATGCAATCCAAGATGGCCGACAAATAATATACAATGTGATACATATTGATATATATATATTTAGGTGACATACTGCACATGAGGATATCATGTTACATTGACAACTGTTGGATAACTAATTGCTATTATAATACTGCATGAGTCATTATCTGACAAAACCGGAGTCATTGCCTTGAGGCCAGTTTAGATCGAGATCAACCTGCCCATCTTCGTCATATCAGGGATTGCACTCATCGATATTCTGTCACTGAACAACCGAGTTAACCTCTAGTAAATAATGTGAACTATGATCTGTCTGAATGAGTGTGTCACCTGATAAGGATCGGTTGATTGGTAAAAAATAAAATATTCCTGGCTCTTTCAGATTTATGGCTCATATATATTATATGCATGTATATATGTCAACAGTTCTTTATTGTGTAGCGACCGGTAGTTATGTGGTACGGGCAGATGATTCTCTCAAATCTTGCTAATCTAACCAGTATGCGAGTTCCGTTGAACATATATGAACACAGTTAGCATTGTCACTTTTACCAATGTCCTCAGCGGATTTTCACATGCAACCTCACCCTGTATTTGCAGAACTCAACGTGCACGTGAGCGAATATTTATTACAACTGAAAAGTATTGATTTGCACCTGTTCCTGAATGCATCCACTGATCACTTTAAGAACCTCATCAGACACAAATCGTCGCTCCCCTTGAGGCATACATGACGAATCATAGACGCTTTCTTCTCCCATCCATACTTCCGTGTGTCCAGAGCTGGAGGTGCAGACATGCCAGCAGCTCTCCACATGACAGCTTGGTAATGTGCACGTGTACAGTGGGGACGAAAAGCGGGCATTGTAGGGGACAAGCTGTTTATCTTCGGTGGTGCGCATTTCAATGGTCTCCTGGCTATAAAAAGTATGGCAACATACGGTAAAGCCGATCCAGTTAACTCATCAATAGAAGTTGTTTGGTTTCCTAGTTTCAATTTCGCTGTAGATGCCTCCATTTTCTTCAAGACAGTGGCCTTTCCTATACCGACAAAGCACAACACACTGTCACACCCTGTCAATTCATGAGCTGCCATGAGGTTTGACATTATTTTCACTTGTGTTCGCACGACGTGATTGACATCGATAACCGACTTCTTGTACATGACTATTTTTAACTGTACTCTTTGTGGCATATCATTTGTTTCTGCAAGTATGTGATGGGCAAGTATCACAAGTACATCTGTGTCCTCACTCACTACTTCAATTGGCGAGTATCATTAATCGTGTGGTACACCATTCGGACGTCAGCTTACTCGTGAGCGACTGTCCTACTCCTGTACCAACATGTATATGGTGAGGACCTAGGCCAATTACGATCATCCGCTTACCATCAGTGACGTTTATGGAACACAGGTGATCCACAATCAGCTTCATGATCTGTACTTTATTTGCAGTAACTGTCAATGTGATGACTTGTTTTGGTACTGGAGATTCTCTAGTAAGCTGGTACACATGGCTGAATCCCTTTGAAAATGTAATTCGGCATGCTGACTTTATGCTGCTCGCATAGTATTTGTCAGACAACGTGCAGAACGTTACATGTCTGCAGCTGATGTATAACTGTGTTTACAGCTGCACTGACAAATGTGGATACCGTTGCAGATGATGATGGCCAAGGGATGGTCCACACAATAACGCACATATCCAGAATAACAACAGCAGGGCGATCCATGTTTAGTTAGCTGCATTCTACTTTTATCTTGTTTTGCAGCGCTGATTTGCTTGTTTATCGCATTTCACCACCTTCGTCGAACAGAGCAGATGGATAAGGAGCTAACTCATAAAAGAACAGATTTGCAGTGGAAACGGTCTCTTTGGATGATGCCATGATCCCAATGACTCCTGCATATATGAGTTTGGTGTTCACGACCTTATTGCTCTCATGAACTTTTGCATTTTGTCTTGTTTCAAACGCGAAATTTTGACGTTCTTTTTCAGCTTATTGTGAAAGCTTGTTGGCCACTTACCGTACGTTCATAGTCCATTCACTGATCAGTTCCAATCGTGATTGTTTCATTGACATTTACGGTTTAGTCATCAATGACATGTACTGTAAATATGTTTACAATACCTGTTAGGTGGCTACTATTGTCAAATACTGTCTATGCTTGAAGTGAGCGCTTCACATATTTTCTCTCTATCAGCTGAATCTGCTTTGATTCGAGTAGCCTACTGCTCCTTTTGAGACGTGATCGCTCTTTGTGTGGCACCTTCCTGCATTGCCTCTATGTTACTCTTCAGTTTACCAAAGATGCTGAGAGAGAGGGCCCAGATGGCAAGAGTTGATTCATTCAGTGTGGAGCCAATAATGGCGGATGGTCCTTTGCCATATCTCATGTAGGTACTCTCAATGAATAGATCATGCCATTCCAAATGCCATATTGGTGGTGCATCACGTGTTCACCCTTCATCAATCGTTTCAGAACTGCGGAATGAAGGCGCTGCATATACTACGTAGGTAATACAATACGTAGCGAGCGTCGTTCACATGGCCGGATGCAAAGAAGTAATGCATTTCCCAACCGCTGACAGATGAAGCAGCTATTCTTCCTCATGCTCTGCCCTCACAAAGGCAAGCATGAACAACACAGGTATGACAAGACAGTCAACCCACAGCCTGGTTGTTCTACTCTTCTGACTACTTGAACATGATAGTTACATGGATAACTACTGTAACACCAATTATACATTTACATAATATCAGTTTAAACACTACACACTTGCTTATTCATGACGGCCATCTTGATTTTCGCCTTCCTAGAGGAATGTAGATACAGATTTCTTCTATGTTACCACAAGAGTCAATGTAAGTGTGTATATTGGAAAGAAGCACCATACTGTACGATTGATTAATATGTACATCAACAAATATGTGACATATAATATAATATATATATATATATATAATAAATTATGTGTTTATATTTATCGTAATCATTTACTTTTGGTGGCCATCTTTAATAAAAGTGAGCTCATTAATTTCATTGGCATATGCTGTCTATCCAATTTCGTTGTGTCGCAACCCCTCATAATAACAGCTAAAATGCTGAAATATAAATTTGAGCTGAAATAGATATTTTTTTCTAAAAACGGTGGCCATTTTGATTTTTTTCCAGATGGTGCTTGTGTCATATATAATTAGAATTTTGAATGTTCCCATATGCTAATAATTTACATCACCGAAATGCAGCATATATTTGCCTAAATGAGAAATATTGATGAAAACTGGAGGCCATCTTGGATTTATGCAATTCTACAAAAATGCTTAAGGTTTCGAAGTGGCACTCAACGGATTCGGAATCAGCACGGCAAAGACATGTAGAAACAGCAAAAAAAACATTGTATATATAACAAAACGAGGTTCGGTGCCTTGTAGCTCGGACTAATTTACTATAATCCACGATCTCACGCTTGTTGGAAACTGAAAAATGAGTCCTGCGGCGTTTGCGTGGTTGCTCCATTTGAATGTTCACTATGCGATGTTTACTAATGAACTGAATGATCTGAATCAAGTGATTTGAAATGTTAATTATTTTCAATGGCCAGCACACATTGTATTAATAGAGACGTGCCGATGATTGGCCTATTAATTTAATTGATTCATTTACTTAATCTGTTCCTTAATCACTTGTAAATTTAGTTGCTAGCTGTTCATTTCTTTTCTTAATTGATGTTTGCAAAATAGTACATCACAGCAGGTGACAAGGTACATGTTGTTAATTGCCGCGATTTATGACAGCAGGTCGGGGTTAATCAGCTGTGAAATTGTTTAGATATGGTCAGTGACTGGTTCCCGAATATCGATTTCCGGCACGTAATGCCAGATAACAGAGCTGGGTAACAGCGCTGGTGCCAGCGACACTGGGTACCGGCGCCGTTATAACGCACATTAAATAAGACTTAAACTGTGTATTCGTTTGCGGGAATTCTCTGCCGTTGCCGGAAGCCGAATTCGGTATATCGAGCAGATTAAAGAGCATGTCGATTGGTTTGGTGGCTTATTGTGCCAGAATGCGAATATACCGCTGTAACGTGTGCTGTTGTACCGAACTCTGACTGTACATGTATATGGAAAATTGCACTCACAGTCTGATCAGGATCCACACTGTTTCCCATCTTGTACATAACCGTTTCTTGATGTTTTAGCTATATGGAAAATTGCACTCACGGTCTGATCAGGATCTACACTGTTTCCCATCTTGTACATAACCACTTGTTGATGCTATAGATATATGGGAATTTGCACACACAATCTGATCAGGATCTACACTGTTTCCCATCTTGTACATAACCACTTGTTGATGCTATAGCCATATGGGAAATTGCACTCACAGTCTGATCAGGATCTACACTATTTCCCATCTTGTGCATAACCACTTGTTGATGTTATAGCTATATGGGAACTTGCACTCATGGTCTGATCATGATCTACACTGTTTCCTATCTTGTACATAACGACTTGTTGATGCTATATATATGACCCTATGTATATATATGGGAATTTGCACACACAGTCTGATCGGGATCTACACTGTTTCCCATTTTGTACATAACCACTTGTTGAGGATATATCTATAGGGGAAACTTGCATTCACAGTCTGGTCAGTGTCTACACTGTTTCCCATTTTGTACATAACCACTTTTTGACTTGCTTCCCCAAATTTTGACAGTTTATGTAGAGGTTTTATTGCAGTTTGAGTTAAATTAGACATTGTTAATTAGTTACATTATTCATCGCATTTGCATGACACAATTTCCGGTTGGTAACCACCAGACAATCAAACCGACTGGACCTGATGAACTCCACCCAAACTTTGGACCAAATGTTCTATTCATCGTTTTATCGTCCGGGTACTTTAATCAATAATAAGTTATTCGAAAGTTTTTTCATTTCCGATAGTTGTACTGCGTTCTCCAGTATCAGGTCAAATCGTCCGCTTACCAAATTTCCCGCAAGACAAATCGTCCGCTATTTGGTCAATTTGTTCGCCATTTTGGTCAATTCGTCTGCTACCCACGAAAAACAATAGTCAAATCGTCCGCTATTTGGTCAAATCATCCGCTATTTGGTCAATTGGCCATTTTTTTATCAAATCGTGCGCTATTATATTGTTATATATATGCATATGTATATTAAATTGTATATTAAATTGTATATTGCTATTACTCTTTGTAATTCCCATATTTATCCATGAAAGTATGCAGACAGCATTTTTTTCACAGAAACGCCCGTTATAAATCCTGATCTAGGGGTCGATGTTCGCAAATCAGGTGGCCTGGCCTAAAGCAACAGGACCGGAGTTATCTGGTTCGTTCGGCTTATATTTAAAGGTGGGAATTGGCTCGAACACCTTCCATACATGGGATTTATCTGTTTCCGAGTGTGCATTTTGTACATTTTAGTCGTGGTAGAAAGGTTCCTTGTGTTTTGTGACATAATTGATCAATTTTACAGTAATTACTGTTTGCATTAAGTTAGTTCTATAACATAAAATGTATACGGTATTCAATTCTTTTTCATCTGTTATTTCTGATTGAATGTTACTCGGGTCCATCAGATAAAGTAGTATAATAATTGCTGGGGCTGGCGCACCTCCCCCTAAAGCCCGTCCCACCACCTCCCCCCCCCCCCACCCCCCCCCCCCCCCACCCCCCCCCCCCCCCCCCCCCTGGCAGCAGACCTCCACCCCATTTCTGACGATGGAGAGCCCACCCCAGACACGCAGCCATAGACGGCATAGGGCCGGGGCTCTCGATTTACATATACCAAGGACAATGGGTATACCAAATCACAATGATGTTAGGTAAAAACAAATGTCAATGGCTTACCTTGAGCAAACGAAAATTTCTTTCTACACTAGTCGTGTTTACAATTGCAAGGTGTGTGAACTATCTGCATCAGGCTCTATGGAAACAGTGGGTGGGTGAATGCAGAAATTGTTGGGGGGGGGGTTTCCTGGGGCCTTGTCGGGGTTCCCAGCCCACCTTCCGCCCACAACCCTCGCCGGTCCGGCTCAGCAGGGTGTGAACACACTCACCTCACAGCCCCCGGCGCCCTCAAAAAAGAGCCTGGGGCGGCCCACAACCGGTCAGTGGCTTAAGTTGAGCTCTACGGAGCTCTGTGACCAGCGTTGTTTGTGGGTGTATTGTAAAGTACATTTGGCCCATCTACGGAAAGGATCATGTACAATGCCTTGTCGGGGGTGACAAATCAAATATCACTCTGCGTCAGATGAAGCTATTGCACCGTGCGCAGAGAGCCTTCAAAAAAGAATTTGCCAGACTGGCAGCGATTGAAATTTCTATTTAAAGAATTGGTATACCCAATCAACATGGCCAGTATGGACCATGCGATTGCCCAGAACATCATGGGATGAGTCCATCCCGGAAGCGGCGAAGAGGCGATTACTCCAGCCCTTGCTTCCAGCTGCTGCAAGAAAGCTATCGACCTTCCCCAAAACCTCGGACAAACATCCAGAGGAAACGCAAGGCCATTGCCAAGGAGTTTGACCCACTTCCTCCCCCAAAAACGCTCCGAACAACCCAGGACTACCAGAAGGAGATTCTAGAGTTGTTTTATGTTGCAAGGAGGACGGATGGGCCAGGCTTCAGGTGGACCCCTTGGGTAATAGGGAATTACCTGCGGGGTTGGCAGATAGATGTGCCTGAAGGGCATCCAGATCCAAAAACCTTCTTGGAAGATGTGCGCCTCCAAATCCACCAGAAGCTTGTAGAAGAGATCCAGGCTATCAATGGAGTCAAGTTCCAACTAGCACTCGAGGTCCAGCTTCAAAAAGACAGCCCTGATGGTAGTGAGGAGTATACAGCCATAAGCAAGAAGATGTTCTGAAGGCTCATGAGATCAAAGAGGCACTAAACAAGGCCTTCCCTAGTATCCTGGAGATGCTCGAAAGATGGACGCAAAGTGGCTCAGGGTGGGTGGTCGACAGAGTGCAGACGCTTTGGCTGGACATTGCCCAATACCAACCTCTGAGGGGTGGCTCCTACATTCCACTACCAGCGGCAGTGGGGTACAAGAAGGCGGTGGTCAACGTGCGGAATAAGGACGACCAGTGCCTTCGGTCTGCCCTCTTTCCACAGGGGCTTTCCAAGTACATTGTGTGCCTACTGAGTTGGCATGTACCTTTAATTCAAACTTCAAATAAATACACTCTGAGACCATCAAATGCCTTGGCGGGCTCGACATGCGGGCTGCGCCCATCTGGTTATGTATAAAATATTAATACTATTTAAGAAATTAAAATACAAAATGTACACTTCCCCTAGTATCCGTTTCTGAATATTTTTGGTTCTTTTTGTGAAATTTTGTGATAACGCGCACCTAAGAAGTTATACGAGGTTTTAGAAGATAAAAAATGTGAACCAATAGATTTATTGGCTTTTTCACATGACCATTAAAGTGCCAAATGATTGGCTGAAATGTCCGGTATTTTTGCAGATAACATATTTTGATTTGGACTAAATGTTTATTGTATAATAATTTTGGTGCCGAAAATGATTACAAGGTTTTCGAAGAACAGCGACAATAACAAGAAATAAAAAACTAGTAGTGCGAGAACTTTTGTGAAAGCTTTGCTGTGATCGCCGATTACCTTGGTGTCTCACCTGAATTTAAAAGCACAGCAGGTAAACATAATTGATTAACGTCTTGTATAGCAAGTTTTCTATCTCTCTATTTATAGCTCTGGCGTTGGTTACATGGGGGTAGCGTTGGTTACATGAAGGTCATCCAATATATAGTGAAAACAGCTTAGTATTGCTAGTTTAGAATGGATAATCATAGCCACCTATCCATAATCATACACACTATTATTACACAGCAACCTTCTCTGTGTTTTATAATTGATTTGCATGTACGGTACTGGGGAATGCTTCGATACTGGTTGCGAGGCAACCAAAGAGGGCGCATCAACCTCTCATGCCCACGGCATAATTAAGCACCATACAACACTCAAGTACATTGTTTTACACACTCGTGTAATATAGTAATCATGCTCAGTGTATCTGAATTGTGTACCAGGTATCAACATAGGGGAGGGATATCTTTATTTCCTTTCATTCTACTATATTTTTCTCTTAAAAAAACATCACTCGAAAATACACTATGTACTTCATGTGATGTCAAATGATTTGTGTTATGTATGCATGTGAAAAGATATGATTGTACATGTTGTATTTAAACGTGAATAAAAATTAATGAAGAAAAAAAATAAAAAATTAAGCTTCTTTAAGTCGTGTTACCGTCATAACTGTTATTTCATGCAATGTAAGGACCCGTTATATACCTGATCATCTTTGCTTCAAAGATAATTGCTTTGTAACTGTGATGGAACATATGTATAATATATATATGCGAACATTGCCTCATTACTATATCCTATACGTCATATGGCGTGGCCAACTCGCTCATCTTTGTGTTTTCACGCCATCAGCCAATTTCACCTCTTGTGACGTTTGACAAAGAAAGGAAAATGCGAAGTAGAACATAATATAATGTAGCTAACTATTCATAGAAAAACCAGGACACTACACTCGTATCAATTATTTAATTTTTCTCGACAGTTTTGTGCCTTTTTTTTAACAACACAAATGACCATTGTAAATAGCCACTTACACAGCAAATGACACAGTGTGTCACTTTTACCTGGCAACACATACCATTAAAACCCACTATTGACATTGTTGCAATAGCGCAGTGAAGCTTCATATTGGGAGAATAAAGATGGCCCATGTGTATTTGCATACAGCACAATGCAGTATCTACGAAAAGTGTACATGTCAGTCATAGTTTATGTACATTTTGAGAATGTTGGCAAAAAGTACAACAATATCTGACTTGCAGTACATGTTGGTGTAATATAATTGCTAGGAGTCTGTTGTCCTGACTTTTCTATGTATAATTAGCTACATTGTATCATATGTTCTACTTTTCATTATCTGGTCTTTGTCAAACACCACAAGAGGTGAAACTGGCTGATGGCTTGAACACACAAAGATGGCCGAGTTGACCACTCCAATGTGCCGTATAGGATACAATAATGAGACAATGATCACATATATGTTACAGGGCTCCAAATAAGGAATTTGTAATTGAGTATTATCACTCCATCATTTCTGAAGCAATTGGGTATTTTAAAATTTTAATTGCATAAAATAAAATCACACTACTGTTTACACATCAGCAGACAGCAATTATTGAATGGTTTGCTTCAAAATGAAAACATGTCTTGGCTTGGAGACAATTCTAATGAAATACCAAGATGTATTTTCATGGAAAATAAGAAATATATGCTATATCTGTGGTCTGTTTATTGTTTTCTGCAGCATGATAAAGGTACCACAATTTTTTTTATTGCTTTTTGATACTCGCTACTTCTGATTTCAATTGGGTTTTTGACAATTTTAATTGGGTCTTTAAGCAAATACGCAGCTTATCTGGAGCTCTGATGTTACATATTTATTTCATCACATCTAAGAAGCAGGTATCTTTATATCATACAGGTCCATAGCCAGACCTGTTTGAAGAGGGGATCGTTTCGAAGGCCCAAGGGGCCTGAGGTACCTAGGGGGGTCTAAAAAAGTGGACCTCGAGGCTAAAAAAGTGGACCTCGAGGCTGGGCGGGGGGGGGTCGTCCGACCGCTCCGACCCCCCCTGGCTACGGGCCTGTCATATGATGAGCAGGTATACATGTATAATGCGTCCTTAACCCTTTCAAAGCTGAATTAAATTTTGTGATCAGCTGCTTATTTTATATTTTCTTTTTTTTTCTCAGCAAAACCTGCTTTGGCTGCACTTTAGAATCATTTCCAATGGAAATTATGTGTAAGTGCTATCAAACCATGTTTTTATTGAGAAAGAAGACAACAGTATGTATCGACAGCAGACGAACATTTTGTTTCCCGCATTCTAAGGGTTAACACCTCAAACAGGCATATATTGTGACTTTGGCACTCTTCCATTCTTATACTGTTCTCACTCTGGATTGATCGTTGTCGCACAATAACTCAAGGTGTACTTGACATATCTTAACTAAATTTGCTGTACCTGTTTATCATGGTAAGAGGAAGTACCTGATTGTTTTTCAAAATGTTTTAATATTATCTCCTATTGTTCTTTACTGACCATACGTCAACGAGCGCATATTGTGACCATGGCACTCTTGTTGATTGAAACAAGCAATAACAACTATCATCACTCGCTGGGGCATATCCAGGCCCATATGCAGAGGGCGTACAAATATCATCACTCGCTGGTACATATCCAGGCCCATATGCAGAGGGCGTACAAATATCATCACTCGCTGGTACATATCCAGGCCCATATGCAGAGGGCGTACAAATATCATCACTCGCTGGGGCATATCCAGGCCCATATGCAGAGGGCGTACAAATATCATCACTCGCTGGGGCTATCCAGGCCCATATGCAGAGGGGCGTACAAATATCATCACTCGCTCGGTGTACATATCCAGGCCATATGCAGAGGGCGTACAAATATCATCACTCGCTGGGGCATATCCAGGCCCATATGCAGAGGGCGTACAAATATCATCACTCGCTGGGGCATATGCAGAGGGCGTACGACGGTGCATGTTAACCCTTTAAACACCACAGGCCTGTATTGTGGTATTGGCAAAAAGTGTAGATCCAGATGAGCTGGCTCGTGACGAGCCGTCTCATCAGGATTGCACTTTTTGCAAGTAATTTTCATATTTTTGAGAACAAAAACACCCCATTTTCATAGATGGACTAGTCTGAAAATCATTTTGTGACAATTGGATTGGTTACAAAATTATCATATCAAAATCCATTCCAGTTACTTAGGGGTGAAAGGGATAATCTGCCGAGATCTGTCTGTGGATGTGCAAA
Source organism: Conchocele bisecta (assembly GCA_029237695.1). Classification (NCBI taxonomy): domain Eukaryota; kingdom Metazoa; phylum Mollusca; class Bivalvia; order Lucinida; family Thyasiridae; genus Conchocele; species Conchocele bisecta. Next base: position 9,457,226 of record CM055265.1, on the reverse strand, counting down.
AACAAATTGTTGGCCCTTCGCGCCGTCGATAACGCACCCCCCGTAAATTAATTCCTGCGTACGGGCGAGGGGGCCGTTTCACTAAACTTCTTACGACTAAAATGTTCGTAAGTGCAAATTTAGGATCGTCTGGAAATTTCAATTGATGGATTTACATGTATTGAGCATAGGCTGCATATGCAGCCTATGCTCAATAAATGTAAATCCAACAATTATTTACAAGAAAACATCGTTAATGTGAAATTTACAGACTATCATAATTTGGCACTTACGAACATTTTAGTCGTACGAAGTTTAGTGAAGCGCCCCCCTGATTTCTAAGACGCAGCGTCTTTTATCTAGATGACATTTCAAATGCATCTTTACATAAATGTCTTGTGGGATGAAAAATGAGAAAAGATTGTTTCAAACATTTTAGAAAATGAAAGCTGAAAGGTTGTATGTATATGGTATTAAATGATTTAATCCTGAAACGACTTACGTTGAGAAAACAATTCTGTCCTATATTGTGACATTCATAAATCAAATCAGTACTTATAGTGGAGGGATGCTCAAAAAGTTTTGACCAGAAATTCTATGCTTAATATTTGTTAGAATGTTAGAGTTAGAATGCTGTACACAAAAATGTCATATGTTGCTGTTTCCTATTTTGTCTTTTATTCTCAATAAAAACATGTTTTGACAGCACTTTAGAATCATTTCCATTGGAAATGATTCTAAAGTTCTGTCAAAATATGTTTTTTTCATGAGAAAAATGGAAAATAGAAAATAAACAGCAGACGACAAAATTCAATTCAGTGTAAGAGTTAAATAGTTTGTATAATAATCTGTATGAATAATCTATTTTATATTAAGTACATTCTCTACAATGTATCTCAAATGGAGAATGTACTATTTTAATATCACGTTTATCAGGCAAAGCTAAAAACTGCATAAGAATTCCGAGGCTTGCCAAGGAATTGCTACCGTTTCTGAGCCGAGCCTGATTACCGGTAACTTGATATTAGAGGACACTGGCTTGGTATTTCATATATCGGGTAACATTTCAATGCTACAGAATGAGGAAATATATCATGGGTTTCATTGAAAATAACGCAATCTTGTTTACGTTGCTTTATCACACATTACTCTGACTTCATTAGGCATCATGTGACGTCATTCGACCAATGAAACATCAGCATACGTTTTAATCTGAGTACGCATACATGTATTTAGTCGATGCATGATACAACAGTTTGCTGTCGGTCAGTACATGTATGTTTCTGACCCTTTCAACACTACAGACCTGTATAGTGGTATTGGCAAAAAGTGTAGATCCAGATGAGCCGGCTCGTCACGAGCCGTCTCATCAGGATCTGCACTTTCTGCAAGTAATTTTCATATTTTTGAGAACTTTGGGGTTTCTTAGGGGTGAAAGGGTTAAGCCATTACCTGATAAAACCAGGCTAGTCTCATCTCCCTTGTGTAAATGTAGTTTCTGATAATGGTGCACAGGAGGCTAAATGTATGGTTTACAAATTGAATGGCGAATAGTGAAGACTCGGATTATTCAGCACACGAAAGCAACAACGGATCAATCCATTTTTAAATCACTTTTTCTTGAATTTATAAAGACAGATACAATACATACACTCCGCTTTTCACTGATGGCTCAAAGGACGGGGCCGGGTAGCAGCTGCTGCCGCTGTCCCCGAGGGAGATCTTCAATCCAGACTCCCAGATAAGTCTTCGATATTTTCTGCTGAATTGAGGGCAATTTTACTCGCCCTTGATTTTGCGAAAATATCTTGGAGAAAGCAATTCATTTTATTTTCCGATTCATTATCTTAACTACAAGCTTTGTACAACATGAAGCTTGAACATCCACTTATCCGCCAAATCATGGAGCTACACCATATTTTACTTCCGTCTGGCAAGGACATTATTTTCTGTTGGCTCCCCAGTCATACTGGTCTCAAGGGCAATGACAGGGCAGATAGTGCTGCCAAGGCCGCCCTGGAGCTACCGACTTCTAATTTTCCTGTTTGCTATCATGATTTTAAATCATCCATCAACTCATTCATCTCCGATACAATGCAGACCCGGTGGGATCTGCTCACAGATAATAAACTTCATGCTGTGAAACCGACTCTGGGCGAATGGACTCCTGGCTACAGAGTGGTACAGACATGTATGCCGGGATGAAGTTGTCCTTAGTCGATTGCCCATTGGACATACACGACTAACGCATTCGTATATGCTCAAAGGTGAGCCGCGTCTATGGTGTATTCCATGCCACAGCGCATTTACCGTGCAACACATCTTACTGAACCTTATCGACATTGCCGATATTCGACGCAAACACTTCAATGTTACGTCACTTGCGAAGTTATTCCAGGTGGAGAACATTGAAGGTTTGATTAGCTTTCTCCACGAAAACAGCTTGTATCGCAAGATATGATTTTATCATTTTATACATGTTTCTCATTCTATAATTTTATAATTCTATACATGTTGTTCATTTATATTGTTCATCATATTAATATTTTTACCCTGATCATCTGATTGCCTACCACATCTAACATACTATTTTACTATTATTTTTATTCTTCATCTACATTTCTTGGCCCTAAATGTTACTATTTTGAGTTGATGGGCCGTTAAGCACCATTCCATTCAGATCAGACTCACTGGCGATGTGTGTACCCAACAGCTTTAATAAAATATACCGATTGATGACAGTATTCACGGACATACAACAAACTTTTTGATCACCCCTTGTATGTTCTGTAAAATATGCTCTGTCAGCTGTGGATTTATGTTACATTGGTAATACCAGTGCTTCAGGTAAGCAGTGCATTAACCAGGGCTCCAGATAAGGAATTAGTAATTGAGTATTTACTGTTTACACATCAACAGACAGCAATTATTGAATAGTTTGCTTCGAGATGAAAACATGTCTTGGCATTTCATTAGAATTATTTCCTTGGATGTGTTTTCATGGGGGGGGGAAAAAAGTGCTATATTTGTGGTCTGGTTATTGTTTTCTGTAGCATGATAAAGGTACCACAAATTTGTTATTGGTTTTTGATACTCGCTACTTCTGATTTCAACTGGGTTTTTGGAATTTTAATTGGGTATTTATGCAAATACGCAGCTTATCACTTTGACTGCTACACACAACAATTGTCGTCTACTGTTGCTTTTATATCTTGCCTTCTTTCTCAATAAAAACATGGTTTGATGAAATGGAAATGATGCTGTCAAAGCATGTTGTAAATTATTCTAAAGTGCTGTCAAAGTATGGTTTTGATGATAAAATTGGAAAATAGAAAATAAACAGCAGACGACAAAAAATTAAGATAGCGGTGTAAGGGTTAATTAAAAATGCCAACATCCAAGTAAAATTAGCAGAAATGCTTGCTAAAAAGAAATAAAAATCTTGAATAATCCACGTCTCCTTATTATGCATTGTGCTTTTGAAGTTATTTAGAAGACACACAGAAAATATACACAAGAACATTTACCCAGCGCTGTTTATCAACTTTACTGTTAATTTTGTGATTAGTGCAAACTGAATATTATAATGTGTTTTTATGCATTTTCAAAAAAAAAGAAATACTTCTGGCAAAATAAACATTCATTAACCATTACACACGTATTGATTGCCATTATTATACATTTTATATCAGAAGTAAATTTCCACACTGATATCAGGGGCGATAACCGTGTTTTCTTAAAATATTAACGGACATTACTATCTATACTCTGTATTTATTTTTTGATGTGCTATTATCATACTTTATAATCTGTTGAAAATATTATTTTTTCAGGTGACACATTTAATTAGTATAAATAATAAAAAAATACTATGCCTCATTTGCATATGGAAATAGCCTGATACCAACGCGCGTCACTATCAGTAAAATAAATATTACTAAATTATTATCTGTATATACTCGTAATCTTTAGAACTGGTGGAATAGTGGCACAGTTATACACTTATTTAATTCATATGAAGAACATTTCCTGCCTATTGAGTGAGCATGTACCTTTAACCCTTAGAATGCTTAGAATAAATAAACAGCACACAACTAAAATTCATTCAGTATTGTAAGAGTTAAACACTGCTTAACCTCAGCTCAATGCTGAATTAAAATTTGTCGTCTGCAGTTTATTTTCATATTTTCATTTATCCCACAATTGAGATGTGATGTGTCAAACTACGTTTTCGTTCAAAAAGAAGACAAAATATAAAACAACAGCAGACGACAATTTTCTTTTCTGCATTGTATGGGTTAACCCTCACTACGCGGGAGACGAAAATTGTCGTCTGCTGTTTTTAATTTTTGTCTTAATTCTTAACAAAAAACCTGTTTTGACAGCACATGAGAATCGTCTCCAGTGGAGACAATTCTCATGTGCTGCCAAAACAGGTTTTTATCGAGAAATATTGAAAATAATTCATTTCCAGCAGACGACAAAATTTAATTCAGCATAGTAAGGGTTAATGACCATTTTATCTTGTGTAGGTATACTACATGTTTCTGTTGGGATAGGATTAAGCGAAAGTAACATTGGTAAATGGGATTTCATCACAAAATTGAGAACATTGGGAAGGTGACCAATGAATTTAATTGAAGCTACATAATTATGTGAATTTGGCTGTGGAAAGTTTTGCATACTGAATTTGAAGGAATGTTTGGGTGAATATTTCTGCTCTCTGGCTTTATCTGCCCTGAGTGAGAGTACCACATTTGGACAACATCTCAGGTAACTGCTACATTTTCTATACTTTGTCGGCTGCTGTTTACTTTTATGCCACCGGTCTCGAAGAGCCGGGTGGCATATTGTTTTTGGACTGTCCGTCCGTCCGTCCGTCCGTCACACTATTCGGTTAACCACTTTGTCACAGTTTCTCAAATATGCTGCAGGTGGCATCCGCGTTCGACAGACGCATTTCTTGTTTATTTTTCAGTTTTCATATCAAAGACATGCTTTGACAGCTTTTTAGAATCATTTCCAATGGAAATGATTCTAAAATGCTGCCAAACCATGTTTTTATTTAGAGAAAATACAAAATAAGAAACAACAGCAGACGACAATTCTAAGGGTTAATATAAATGTTTTCAGTAACTTACTGTACCTGTCCAGAGGCATTGCAGCCGGGGCCGCAGTTGCGGTCCCAATATTTTGCCGCCGTGACCCCTGTATTTAGACATGGCGGCCCCAATATTTTGGCAAGCTGGGTGGAGATTGTGTGGCCCTAATATTGTATATTGTAATCGCGTCTGAGGCGTTCTGATTTCCCCTGCCCTGCAATGCGCATCAAGCACGCACGTCATTAACCATTTTTACGAGGGGGCCTAGCGGCTTCAATGCCAGCTGCCTTCCAACGCCTGCTATCAATGCTTTTCTGGCATCTCGGTCGAGTATGTGGGTGGGATGGGGTGGTGGCTGTGGGCATACATTGGAATGATAAAATCCCCGGAGGCAGAAATTAGCTACTGAAGTCTATGAATACATTATTGGAAAAATCTGATTATTTTGCTTAAGTATATCTCCATAAAAGTATGTGTTATTACCAATCATTATACCCCCCGCAACGAGTTGTGGTGGGGTATACTGGAGTCAGGTCGTCCGTGCGTGCATCCGTGCGTGCGTCCGTGTGTCCGTAAACTTAACATCAGAGAAATATTGTTATAACTTCTATTTCCTTCATATAAAATGCTTAATGTTTCACACATGCATTCCTGTAAGGCTCTACTACCATGCTGTGCCAAATCCACGACCGTCCAACCCTCGCTGATCCCAAGGTCTAGGTCAAATACTTTGTCTCTTTACTTATAGGATTAAGCGAAAGTAACATTGGTAAATGGGATTTCATCACAAAATTGAGAACATTGGGAAGGTGACCAATGAATTTAATTGAAGCTACATAATTATGTGAATTTGGCTGTGGAAAGTTTTGCATACTGAATTTGAAGGAATGTTTGGGTGAATATTTCTGCTCTCTGGCTTTATCTGCCATGAGTGAGAGTACCACATTTGGACAACATCTCAGGTAACTGCTACATTTTCTATACTTTGTCGGCTGCTGTTTACTTTTATGCCACCGGTCTCGAAGAGCCGGGTGGCATATTGTTTTTGGACTGTCCGTCCGTCCGTCCGTCCGTCACACTATTCGGTTAACCACTTTGTCACAGTTTCTCAAATATGCTGCAGGTGGCATCCGCGTTCGACAGACGCATTTCTTGTTTATTTTTCAGTTTTCATATCAAAGACATGCTTTGACAGCTTTTTAGAATCATTTCCAATGGAAATGATTCTAAAATGCTGCCAGACCATGTTTTTATTTAGAGAAAATACAAAATAAGAAACAACAGCAGACGACAATTCTAAGGGTTAATATAAATGTTTTCAGTAACTTACTGTACCTGTCCAGAGGCATTGCAGCCGGGGCCGCAGTTGCGGTCCCAATATTTTTGCCGCCGTGACCCCTGTATTTAGACATGGCGGCCCCAATATTTTGGCAAGCTGGGTGGAGATTGTGTGGCCCTAATATTGTATATTGTAATCGCGTCTGAGGCGTTCTGATTTCCCCTGCCCTGCAATGCGCATCAAGCACGCACGTCATTAACCATTTTTACGAGGTGGCCTAGCGGCTTCAATGCCAGCTGCCTTCCAACGCCTGCTATCAATGCTTTTCTGGCATCTCGGTCGAGTATGTGGGTGGGATGGGGTGGTGGCTGTGGGCATACATTGGAATGATAAAATCCCGGAGGCAGAAATTAGCTACTGAAGTCTATGAATACATTATTGGAAAAATCTGATTATTTTGCTTAAGTATATCTCCATAAAAGTATGTGTTATTACCAATCATTACCCCCTACCCCCGCAACGAGTTGTGGTGGGGTATACTGGAGTCAGGTCGTCCGTGCGTGCATCCGTGCGTGCGTCCGTGTGTCCGTAAACTTAACATCAGAGAAATATTGTTATAACTTCTATTTCCTTCATATAAAATGCTTAATGTTTCACACATGCATTCCTGTAAGGCTCTACTACCATGCTGTGCCAAATCCACGACCGTCCAACCCTCGCTGATCCCAAGGTCTAGGTCAAATACTTTGTCTCTTTACAAAACTTAACATCAGAGAAATATTGTTATAACTTCTATTTCCTTCATCCATAAAATGCTTAATATTTCACACATGCATTCCTGTAAGGCTCTACTACCATGCTGTGCCAAATCCACGACCGTCCAACCCCCGCTGATCCCAAGGTCAAGATCAAATACTTAGTCTCTTTACAAAACTTAACATCAGAGAAATATTGTTATAACATCTATTTCCTTCATCTAAAATGCTTAATATTTCACACATGCATTCCTGTAAGGCTCTACTACCATGCTGTGCCAAATCCACGACCGTCCGCCCCCAACCCCGCTGATCCCAAGGTCAAGGTCAAATACTTTGTCTCTTTACGAAACTTAACATCAGAGAAATAAGTTATAACTTCTTCATTGAAAATTCTTAATATTTCACTTGTGCATTCCTCTAAGGTTGTACTATCATGCTGTGACAAATCTACGACCGTCCAAACCCCGCTGATCCCAAGGTCAAGGTCACATACTTAGTCTCTTTACAAAAGTTAACATCAGAGAAATATGTTATAACTTCTATATCTTTCAGCGAAAATTCTTAATATTTCATGCATGCATTCCTCTAAGGTTCTACTATCATGCTGTGACAATTCCCACTGATCTCAAGGTCAAGCTCACATACTTAGTCTCTTTACAAAAGTTAACATCAGAGAAATCGGTTATAACTTCTATTTCCTTGCTCGGATCTGCTTCACATTTCACACACGCATTGCTCCAATGGACCTCTATCACCCTGTGACAAATTCACGTTCATGCTGCTCCCGCTAAGCCCAGAGTGAAGGTCACAAGCCCCACACTTGGAAATTTTTACATATTTTAGGGGTACCTGGGCCCATGCGGGGGGTATTCCGTAAGCCTCGCTTACTGACCAATCTAGTTTGAACTGTCTCATCGAGATGGATCAAATGAGTGGTAACAATATATACTTTCGACATGAAAGAAAGAACATAGGGATTTTTTTATTATTTTCCTGAAACGTTTCATACTACTATACAGTACTGTAATTGTATCCTGTCTCTGATGTGTTTATTGAACATCTTGGACAGCTAGGTTTTCATGTTAGCTGACCTTTTTCTGATTCTAAGAATAGACTAGTACATTGCTCCAGATAAGGAATTAGTAATTGAGTATTGTCACTCCATCATTTCTGAAGCAATTGGGTATTTCAAAATTTTAATTGGGTAAAATAAAATCACACAGAAGTTTGCTTCAAAATGAAAACAGATCTTGGCATTTCATTAGAATTGTCTCCTTGGAGACAATTCTAATGAAATACCAAGATGTGTTTTCATAGAAAGTAAAAAAATATATGCTGTATTCGTGGTCTGTTTATTGTTTTCTGCAGCATGATTTTTATTGCTTTTTGATACTCACTACTTTTTGACAATTTGAATTGGGTATTTAAGCAAATACACAGCTTATCTGGAGCTCTGCTAGTATCTATCCCCTGCTTGACGAAAAACACAACTAAAGTAAAGCGGAATTGGTGAAAATAGTCTTTTGCGTGTGTCATTGAAACCAGATCAGGATCTTGTGCAGTCAGTGAATACGGAATTTGAAATTCTTCCGCCACAGAGGGCCTTTTTCATTGTAACTTGCGGGTAGCAACTCTAGTAACAAGAGTACCAATAGAACAAGCAGAGTTCCAACTTGAGTTAAAGAATTTGACCTTTGAACCTTACGAGTAGCTCAATTCGAACCCAGCTGTGTGGTTCCTGTACTATCTCGAGTCGAATTGAACAGCGACTCTGCTGGTTCCAGTGCTACTCGGGTTACTCGAGTTTATCCCGGGAGTTACCAGAAAAATGTGCAGACAGACTGGTTGTACTCAGTCACCTGTCTGTGTATGACCTCACTGTTGAATGGATGACATTGACACATTTATTTTGACTGAAAATTTTAACCTTTTTTCTGTTATCTACACAAAAGTATATGTTGTGACCACTCATTTGAAACGTCTCACTGACATGGTTCAAATGAGTCGTAACAACATATACTTCCATTGACAAATGAAGAAAATTTTAAAAAAAAGTTTTTGTAAATTAGTTCACGCATGAAATTTGGGTTAAGTTCCGTAGATCTACTGCCAGGATCAAGTAGATGGTAACTTGCCTGTATATATAGTAAGTTTCATTTGATTTTTGTCACGCCCGCTTGCGGACACCACGATAGTCAGCACATTGGTGTCCGTCCGTCTGGGTTGAAGTTTTTGATAAAAAAAATATTGGTTAAAGTTTGTTTGTTTACTATCAAAGCCTCGGCGGGCACAACATGTGGGCCGCGGCCATCTAGTAGTCAAAACACGTAGGTTTTAGCCTTGAACCTTTCACTTTCACATTTAGTCAATTTAAATCTGTGTTTAATCTACCATATAATTGTTGACTTTTCATATAGGTTGAACTTTTATGATCCCTTATGGTCTGAGTGAATGTTTAACCCTTTGAAGGTGGGAAACGAAAATTGTCGTCTGCTGTTGTTTTAGATTTTGTCTTCTTTCTCAATAAAAACATGATTTGACATTTTCATGATACTGAAGTTCTGTCGAACCTTGTTTTTGATGAGAAAAATGGAAAGTATAACATAAACAGCAGACATTAAGGGTTCAAAGTATGACAATATCGGCGCTTGTATTTTATTTAAAGGCACTATGTCTCGTATGATATCTCATATATTCAGTATGTATTTTTTCATGCTCAGGATTACTAATGACCAGCCAGTTTCTCAACTAAATGTGCCTTTTTAGTTCATAAAAATCCAAGGACTGACCCTGGGATTGGCGGGGGCAGGACGAACGTGGATTTGGCACAGGGCGGTAGAGGACCATTAGAGCAATGCGTATATGAAATATGAAGATATCCATGAAAGAAAACAGAAATTATAAGATATTTACCCGAGCGTTAAAGTTTTTGAAGCACTAAGTATGTGACCTTGACCCTGGGCTTGGCGGGGGCAGGACGAACGTGGATTTGGCACAGGGCGGTAGAGGACCATTAGAGCAACGCGAATATGAAATATGAAATATGAAGTTGATCCGTGAATGGAAAGAAAAATTATAAGATATTTACCTGAGCGTTAAAGTTTTTGAAGCACCAAGTATGTGACCTTGACCCTGGGATTGGCGGGGCAGGACGAACGTGGATTTGGCACAGGGCGGTAGAGGACCATTAGAGCAACGCGTATATGAAATATGAAGATGATCCATGAAAGAAAACAGAAAGTATAAGATATTTACCCGAGCGTTAAAGTTTTTGAAGCACTAAGTATGTGTGACCTTGACCCTGGGCTTGGCGGGGGCAGGACGAACGTGGATTTGGCACAGGGCGGTAGAGGACCATTAGAGCAATGCGTATATGAAATATGAAGCTGATCCGTGAAAGAAAACAGAAATTATAAGATATTTACCCGAGTGTTAAAGTTTTTGAAGCACCAAGTATGTAACCTTGACCCTGGGCTTGGCGGGGGCAGGACAAACGTGGATTTGGCACAGGGCGGTAGAGGACCATTAGAGCAATGTGTATATGAAATATGAAGCTGATCCGTGAAAGAAAACAGAAATTATAAGATATTAACCCGAGCGTTAAAGTTTTTGAAGCACCAAGTATGTGACCTTGACCCAGGGCTTGGCGGGGGCAGGACGAACGTGGATTTGGCACAGGGCGGTAGTGAACCATCAGAGCAATGTGTATATGAAATATGAAGCAGACCGGTCGAAGGATGAAGAAATTATGAGACATTTACCCGAGTGTTAAAGTTTTGTGACAGACGGACGGACGGACGGACGGACGGGAGGACGGGACGCACGTTCCTACAAATGAATACTTGTTGGGTTTTTACTGTATAAAAATACCCAACAAGAGTACCCAACACTATCCTAACTCTACCCAATAAGATCCCCGTACGCTTACAACAAGTACCCATTCGTGTGTGCGGACGGACGGACGGACGGACGGACGGACAAGGGTAACACTAAATGCCCCCTCCACTATCGTGGTGGGGCAAAAAAACAAGTACCCATTCGTGTGTGCGGACGGACGGACGGACGGACGGACAAGGGTAACACTAAATGCCCCCTCCACTATCGTGGTGGGGCATAAAAATATTCCAAAGGGTGTTCGAGTTATGATCTGGATACAAAATCAGAGCACGAAACAACAAAGGGAGATAAGTAAACAAGAATTCCGCGAAATCAGATGCCTCGACTTGTCCCGCCTTGACCTCGAGCCTGGGCCCGAAAGCAATTTTCACTGGCCCGAACATAATTATACAATTATTGACTAGTGAGCCATAGAATATCAGATTATATTCTATGGCTCACTAGTCAATAATTGTTTTATTATATGATAATAGTCTGTATATAGCACTTCGACCTTATGCTACTAAGACAAAAATTGAAAAGAATTTGAAAAAAAAAATTTGAAAAAAAAAATGAAGAAAATAAAATGGAAAAAAAAAGTTTAAAATTTAAAATAATAATGCTTGCTACTGGAGCCCAGAATTTTTTTTTAATAGTCCTATATTTATCTACATATATCTGCACAGGTCCACATAATGCCACAATATTTTCAACACAGTTTACGGAAATGTAATATACAAAAAAAAAAATAATAATGCTCGCTACTGGAGCCCAGAATTTTTGTTAATAGTCCTATATTTATATACATATATCTGCATATATCTGCACAGGTCCACATACTGCCACAATATTGTCAACACAGTTTACGGAAATGTAATAATGTACCTGTATAAATTACCTGTAATAAGTTAGTGGTCAGTTAAAAAATTGAAAAAGAATGTAAAAAAAAAAATGGAAAAAAAAATTAAATTTAAAAAAAAAGAAAGAATAATGCTCCCATACTGGAGACCAGAATTGTTTTTCTAATTAGATCCACTTATATTTATTCTACATATCAATAATAGTACAAAGGTGGCCACCATTATTGCCACAATATTTTCAAACACTGTTTACGGAAATTGTATAATTCATTTACCTGTATAAATTACAAAAAAAATAATAATAATGCTCGCTACTGGAGCCCAGAGATTTTTGTTTAATAGTCCTATATTTTTATATACATATATCTGCATATATTGCACAGGTTCCACATACTGCCACAATATGTTCAACACAGTTTATGGAAATGTAATATGTCTGTATAAATTACCTGTAATAAGTTAGTGGTCAGTTAAAAAATTGAAAAAGAATGTAAAAATTTAATTTAAAAAAAAATTAAAGAAAGAATAATGCTCCCTACTGGAGCCCAGAATGTTTTCTAATAGTCCTATATTTATCTACATATCATATATACACAGGTCCACATATTGCCACAATATTTTCAACACAGTTTACGGAAATGTATAATCATTTACCTGTATAAATTACCTGTAAGTGGTCCGTGGTCAGTTTGCACATGCTAGCACATGCACAGGTGAATAGTCTGTATTAGCACTTACGACCTACCTTATGCTACTAGACAAAAATTGAAAAAGAATTTGAAAACAAAATGAAAAAAAAAAAAATGGAAAAAAAAAGTTTAAAAATAATAATGCTTGCTACTGGAGCCCAGAATTTGTTTTTAATAGTCCTATATTTATCTACATATATCTGCACAGGTCCACATAATGCCACAATATTTTCAACACAGTTTACGGAGGAAAATGTAATATCCAATGTAGTAATTTACCTGTATAAATTACCTGTGGTCAAGACTGGACATTTGCACATGCTAGCACATGCAGCACATACAAATATTCCAAAGGGTGGTGGAGTTATGGTCAATCAGTGCGCGAAACAAAAAAGGGAGATAACTAAAAATTAGCTATGCAAGAGTTGTCATCCTTGTGCGTGACACTCTTCGTGGCACACTTGGGTGTGGTCTATGCATGTGTGAAGTTTCATGAAAATATTCCAAAGGGTGTTCGAGTTATGCTCCGGACAAGAAGTGTCTGCGGCGGACGCGGACGCGGACGTAGCGCGCTGTCAAATCCATAGTATCCCCCGACGGAGTCCGGGGGATACAATAAAGATATACTCGTTAGACAGTCCGATTTGCCTTGGATAACAACTAACATAAAGAGGATGATTAGAAAACGGAAACGGCTCTTTCATAAGGCAAAACAAACTAATAATAAGTCACACTGGTTATAATTTCGTAAACTTCGGAATGACGTCATTTTAATGATAAGGGCATCCAAGAAAGAGTATCATGACGGGATAAGTAATAAATTAAAGTCAGGACAACTCTGTTCAAAAGATTGGTGGTCCGTATTGAAACATTTTATCAATGAAAATGAAAATAAAACAATTCCACCACTACAACATAACGGAACAATAATTGATGATAGTACAGAAAAGGCTAACATTCTAAATAACTATTTCCGTGACCAAACAGTTTTACCAGACCCCCCTTCACACCTACCTACTTTAACACCATATGCAGTGACTAATACTCTTGAATCTATCACTCTAAGTGAAATAGATATACATAATATATTATCTAACTTACCTCTAGGGAAAGCATCTGGCCCAGATGGTGTCAATAATCGCATCCTTAAAGAAGTAAAATCTGAACTAGCTGTCCCTTTAAAGGACCTTTTTAATAAATCTATACAATGTGGACACTTTCCAGACGAGTGGAAACAGGCCAACGTATGTCCTATATTTAAGGCTGGTGATCCCTCTCTCAGTTCGAATTATCGCCCCATATCCTTGCTCAATACTATTAGTAAAGTTCTTGAAAGGGCAGTTTTTAAATATTTGTACAATCCTTCATAATGCATTCTGTCGTGCATTAGATGATGGAAAAGAAGTCCGGGTTGTATTTTGTGATACAATGTATCAGCAAAGCATTTGACCGTGTCTGGCATACCGGTCTGCTTATGAAATTAACAGCAGCAGGTGTTAATAATAACGTTCATGACTGGTTCGCCAGCTACCTTAGTAATCGGAAACAAAGGGTTGTGCTGCCAGGAGTCCTACTCTAACTGGAACCACATTAGAGCTGGTGTCCCACAAGGTTCTATCCTCAGACCATTGTTATTTCTCCTATACATAAATGATATTGTTATGGACATAAGCTCCAATATACGCCTCTTCGCTGATGACACCAGCTTACCGTATTTACCGTATGTATTGGGACACCGGAAGTATTGGGACACCTCTATTTTTTACGAAAATAATTATTTTTGGGAGATTAAGATTTGGGACATACCTCAAATCAGCGTAAAATTCCATAATTTTTTCGTATTAAGTTTTGGGACAACCCTTTTTCATCATTGTGTGAATCCATTTGGAGTGTGTACACATATTTGGAAGAACATGCACTTTTGATATTCTGCATTCTTAAATCCCACAAACACGTTGTTCAATCCTTCCCAAAATGGTGTACGTGACAAGTGCCATTGTTTCGCTACGTCACAATTCCAGTGCATGAGATAATCAAGTTTCCAGTTAAAATTTCCCTCAAATGAATCACCTTAACTGATGGAAATTTTGATATATATTCACCAAAAATGGCAAGTTGGGAGTGCTTTAGAATCGTCTTACGATTCTAAAGCACTCCCAACTTGCCATTTTGGTGGAATGAAATAAATAAAAAATATTCCATCAAATTAGACCCAAAATGGACGAATTTTTTTTTTTATGGACGCATAACCTCCTTTTATCTCACCGATGTGAATGTGCAGCTGATCACGTTTGCACATTTCGTAAATAATCCGAGCATACTGAATAAGATCAATTATTGGTCCCAGTAACAAAGCAGTGCTAATTGTTATGTGCTCGATTTCATTTTTCCGGCATGCGTTCACGCTCACCATTGGTGGAATATTAATTAGGTGTAAAGGCTGACCAATCGGAGATCGCGTATCAGTCGCGCAGATTAACTCGACCCAGATTAACTAAATTGTTACAGCACTGCCCACGCGCCCCCGGCGCATGTACACAAATGTGTACGTGACAACTGGCCTTGTTTCGCTACGTCATAATTGAGCCAGTGCATGAGATAATCAACTTTATTATATAACTGAGATTTTCGCCGAGAATGATTTGACTTTTTTCTGCAAATATATCGGAAAGTTGATAACATTTTCAGAGCAAATGCATAATAATTACTAATTTAATATTCGTCAACATTCGATATCGTTTACAGAAAATGTACACTATTATCACTATTATCAGATTTATCTTTGTCGAAAATCTCACGTGATAAGCCTGATTACCTCATGAACTGGCGCAATATTATAACACGTCGGGCAAAACACTGTCTATACAGGTCTGTACTCAAACCCACAGGTGGAATAGTCGGACGTGTGACACAAAGAAAATGACCATTTCAAAAATATCCATTACCCCACCAACAATTGATCTCGTTCTATTATTAACGTCATGTACAGTACGATACCAGGTGGGTGGGATAATGGGATTTTTTTAATAGGCATTTATTTTGGTGTCATATGTCCGAGTCTTCCACCTGTGCTCACCATAAGAGTAAACACAGATTGCAACGCACGAGCTTGTCCTGGCGTTGCAGCTGATGGAACAGGATATCGGTCATTGGGTCATTGCGTCATCATTACTACACTTTTTTCTACACGCGTTTACAATAATGGATTGCACGGACCTGCGTAGATCTACATTCTACATGAACATGATGAATAAATAAAACATGACGTTAACAATTCTTGAATTCAATATATGTATTACATGCGAAGATAACAGTGAAAACTTATGGCATATTATAGGCATTGGCGACGTCGTTATTCATAGTCACAGTGAGAATCGATAATTAGGGATTATTTAACACAAACACAAACTTTAATTCAAATTTTAATAATGACAATGCAAACATGAAATGAACAAATATTCCTGAATTTACCATAAATATTGGGACAGAATTTTTTTTTTTTTTTTTTTTTATATTATATTTTGGGACACTAATTTTTTAAATTATTTTTTACTGTCCCAATATATACGGTAAATACGGTATACCTTATTGTAGACACTCCCGAAACTGTTTACTAGGACCAAAATTCCGATCTTAAAACTATTACCAATTGGTCTAATAAATGGCTTGTAACATTTAACCCTAAGAAGACAGAATCACTACTCATATCACGGAAACGTAACAGACCAGCACATTCGCCAATATTAATGAATAATGTTAATGTTTCAGAAGTTGATAGCCACAAACACTAGGTCGTTCACGCTTGGGAAGACGTAAATTACATTCAATAATCTCATTAAATTCAGCACAGGTCAGTTATACAAACATCCATGCTCCCCAGACAACATTAGGACACACATTTGGGTAATTATCCAAGGTTGCTGGCAGTCCTGCCACACACCAGCGATAATAGTAGTATCATGGCACATGTAGCCGGGTTACACATCACAATAGCTCATGACTCGTCTATGCCCACTGCATGTAATTCTTGATATGACACTATCAGTGGCATGTTGTGGCATGCATCTGACCAGTTATTATCCTATTGCGTAGAGAAAATGAGATGCAAAAGCTGTCCGTCCGTCTGTCCATCAATCTTCCACCAGGTGTACTTGTGGATCAATTCGTGCATACAAGAGGTAATTGTGCAACATTTTTATTGTGCATCCAGGTGCACAGACAGACTCTTTACAGGTGCATAAGTAAGTGGGTTTACAAGTATACCGCAGTGTGTACGTCCGTCCGTCACATTTTCCATTCGCCGATATATTCTGCACTGTATGACCTATTGGGCTTGAAACTTCATGTACATGTTCATTATCATCCATATTTTCATTCCTTACCCCACCCACCAAATATATCTGACCCAAATGCATACTGGTGTTTAAAAAAACAAAAGACACAGAGCTATAGAACCATTCACCCCTCAGTATATTAACATGGACTGCTCCAATTAGCCAAAAACTTTAAAATATAATAATTCTAAAACTACTCGTCTTATGAACGCCAAATTTGGTATGGAAATAGTATTCAACATGTACTATCGTATGGGAGGAAAACGAATACCCATTATTTCACATACGCTAATTAGCTGACGAAAACAATAGCATTTGTAATTAGGCTATAACTATTGACTGTTTGGTCCGATTGTTCTCAAATTTGGTATGTAAATAGTGTTCAACATGTACTATCTATCGTATGAGAGGTAAAGAGAATATCCAATATTACACACACGCTAATTAGAAATATAATTTGTAATTAGGCCATAACTTTTGAAAATCCAAAAGCTTGTGAACTACTTGACCGATTGGCTTCACATTTTGTAGGACGCTAGAGTGGACGGACGGCTACCGTTTAAAGATAGTCGGTAGCTCTTCGAGGACGGTTCTAATGAGTTAAAGCGAAAGAGGGGCATAACTCGTGATCTACTCGACCGATTGCCCTCAAATTGTGTAGAAGGCTAGAGTGGATGGACGGCTAACGGTTAAACACAGTGGTTAGCTCTTCGAGAACAATTATAATGAGTTACAGCGAAGAAGGGGCATAACTGCTGAACGGCTTCACCTCAAATTTGGTAGGCAGTTAGTGTTGGCCGGTGGCTTTCTATCCTATATGGATTCCACGCGCATATTGTGCCGCCGCCGCCCCCGTCCCGAGGAGGGCTTTCTGGGTAGAACCAGTACACTAGAATGCGTGTGCTGCCGCAGCCGACCCGATAGTCCTTTCTGGATGGAACCAGTACCAGTACAATTGGAGCGTCAAACTAGCAATTACGTACGAATGAGGCAGTACGGATGTGTGAGGAGGAGCTGCGGATTTATGAGGAGGCAATGAGGAGGTGTATATTGAGCTACGTCAAGTGGCAAGCATGCTGATGAGTTATATGAGGAGGTAGTTTTTCCATTCTTGAAATCACCAAACTTTGATAGAATGTGTATGTACATGATAGCTACGTCATGTTCCGAATTAATATTTCAAGGTCAATGTCACCAATGCTATCATGGCTTAACGCAGATACGCTCATGCGGATCATTTTGGATTTATCAACTATCAACATGTGCCAATAATGGTCATGACGTCGCTATTCAGAGGTACGTGCAGTCAGGAGTCGATAAGGAACAGTAAGAAGTGGGTGAGGAGTCGATAAGAAACGTGTAGATCAGTGAGGAGTCACTAAGGAACAGTGAGGAGTCGGTGAGGAACAGTGAGGAGTCGATGAGGAACAATGAAGAGTCAATGGGGAACAGTCAGGAGGGGTGAGGAGGCATGAAGAGGCAATGATTATGCGATTGCAAGTGTGTAAGATCGTATACACAGAACATAAAATGCCCACAAACAATAATACATATCTATTTATTCATGAAATAGGCAACTTGTTGATATGCTAGCTAATAATAATATCCAAGTGGTACACACACTCGTCAATGCTCTGGAAAATCCATTTACAGATTAACATGAAAATCTATATCATTTACACTGTTTAGTATCCAGCTCCATATCTCTCCACTGGGGCCCTCTGGTGAGGAGTTAAACAAAACACAATGTTGTGTACAGATAATCCATTTATACATTCGCAATGAAACTCTATCCAATTTTATATATTTTAGCGTCTCTGTCCATCGGTGACGCCGCCCTCTTCCTACTCTTTCTTTCCAGTTCGCTTCTCGCCATTTCCACTTGCTGCTGCGCCGGGTAAACTAGGGAGATTGCGGGCGTCTTAACGCCTGTCCCTCTCCACTTTGTGAGTCTTCCGTATCCATGCATTCGTCTTCTTCCAGTTCCGGCGCTTCGTAACATTTCAAGATGCGATCGAACAAGTACTTCCTCTTACTGGTGGTGGACTTCCAGGCTTCCTCATCATCGAAATCTTCGTCCATTTTGAGATCGGAAACAGTTTTCTTTTTGGTCGTATACAGATTCTTTACGCAGCGCATTAAACCATAACATTTTGTTCACAAAACTGTTCATCAGTGCCTTTCTGTATTTGTCTTGCATTTGTTCACATACATGTTCACGGGCATCGGACTGATCGCCAGCACTCTGCGTGTATTTTTCAACCCGCTCCTCAAACTCTGATTGACATTGTTCGAACGCCTCTTCCACGAGTAAATTCCAGGAATCCTCCTCATGCTCCTCAGAGGTTTCACTCGAACTTCCTTCATCCGATTCATTATCCGATACGGCTACGCTTTCGTCATTGTTATGCATGGTCTTCTTATGCCTCAACATGTTGTCTCGCCTTTTAAATTTGTTGGAACAAATATCGCATGTGAACATCTCAGAGTCTTTCCACTGAATGAGGAGGAGTTATATAGTGGAGGGACATAACAAAACATTTATTTCAAGCGCTTTAGTTTTAGGCAGGTAGAGCCTATCTACAAGCGTTTCTGATTAAACAACGCACACGACAAAACCCCACTAGAGGGTAAGAATAATAGATTTGCGGATGTTGTCTCGCCTTTTAAAGTCCTTTTGGATAGGTACGGTTCTTTGAACGAGTCTCAACGCGTTCCAACAAATATACGTCACCGTTTGTTCGTACATGTCTGGGGTCGTTCGCCGGTTTGGCGGCTACGTGTCTCAACACGTACATGTCGACCGGCGATTCGCCAGTTTGTTCGGTAAAACCCGTCCCGACGAGTTGGCGGCGGCATCCTGGCGGCGCATCCGTTCAAAAACACTTGCTTTTTTTTAAATTTTGGCGGGAAATTTGATTTTGGCGGCGCAACTGATCAAAAACACTTGTTTGTTTTTTTTAATTTTGGCGGGAAATTTTGAATTTTGGCGGAACATACAATCAAATTTGAATTTTTAATTTTGGCGGGAAAATTTGAATTTTGGCGAGAATGACTCGCCATGCTTCATACTTCACCTTCCATAGTCTGCATCCACCTTCTATACTACTGGTGAAATACAAATAAACATAATCTCTAGTTTTGTCTGGTAATTTCATGGTGCATGTATGAAATAATAAGTATGTTGTTATATAATCTTAACAGCATTAACCCTTACATTGCTGAATTAATATGTGTTGTCTTTTGTTTATTTTCTAATTTTCATTTTTCTCATCAAAAACATTCTTTGGCAGCACTTGGGAATCATTTTCAATGTAAACTAGATTTGTTAGTAAGCGATGCTTACAGAATACCCCTGCGTGAACCCAAGTGTCCCCAAATCTGTAGATTTGTAGTCTGTGGGTCTTTGACCTTGACCATGGGCTTAGCGGGGGCGGCACGGTCATAGATGTCATAGCATGATTTAGAGGAATGCATGTGTGAAATATTAAGAATGTTTGATGAAGGAAATAAAGGTTATAACAGATTTCTCTGATGTTAGGTTTTTTGAAGAGACTAAGTATGTGACCTTGACCTTGGGATCAGCGGAGGTTGGACGGTCGTGGATTTGTCACAGCCTTAGAGGAATGCATGTGTGAAATATTATGAATGTTCGGTGCAGGAAGTATAAGTTATGACATATTTCTCTGATGTTAAGTTTAGGAACGGACGGACGGATGGACGGACAATCAGACTCTAGTCCCCCACTCCCCTACACGCACACAACTTGTCGCGGAGGTATAATCATTCTAAAGTGCTGACAACTCGTGTCTTTACTGATATAATATAGCAGCAGACGCCAATTTACGTTTCCTGTAAATGCATGGCTTTTGACTTTTGTTCCTGCATATATTATTTTAAGATTATATTGAAATACTTGAAACAACATTACGTCAGATAGCCAGAAATGGAAAACACAAAAGCGCTGCCACCTCTCTCCTAGAGTATGCAGATCTACTAGTGAAACAGAGATTGGTCTATACTGGCAGCATGAGAACACAGAAACGAGCAACAATAGCCCCCATCCCCACAAGGTCATTGGACTCCATTGATGACAATTGATCTGCTCATTTGATTGGTATGGAATATATTCAAGCCAACTTCCATTGTTAAATATTTGATGGTATAATACTATTGGTGCAATAGTGAACATTCATGTGCTGGCTATCAGAAGAATGGCTTGCATGGTACAGCCACTATCCAGATGGCTATTCAGATAGCCATTACAGGTTGAATGTCCAGTCTGTTGGGGTCCATTCACACTAATTAACTACTATTATAACGGTTTATCTAAGGAGTGTCAGATATTAATCACCCTGTCCTGCATTTAAACCCATGCATACTGATAATGTTCCCTAAATGTTTCAGCAGTGCTGTTTAATTCAAGAATAATGATGCCTCAAGATATTTATTGAGTATTTTCAGCCACAGCCTTTAACAATGAAGGAACATGGCATCAACATATAGAATATATAACAGGGAAAGCATGGCGTAGAATATACATTATGAGAAAACTAAAATACATACTAGATAGAAAATGTCTCGAAATAATTTCCCTCTTCAGTCCGAGACTGGAACTCTATGTCAGAAAACACACGGAATGCTCCGTCACTTAGTTGTTTTAAAACTAAAATAAAAACAATCACAGACAAGGTTCCAAGTTAATTATTACAGTGGTCAACGGCATATGCAAGTAATACATACACGACTCCGGACAAAATGCAGTGCTCTTAACTATGACCTTCATTGCAAAAATATTGTTGAATCACCAAATTGTATCTGTGGTCAAGTTGATGATGCCACTCACTACTTTTTCTCCTGTCCAAGATATGCACTACATAGAAACCAACTAATAGATGATATACAAGCTTATTGTCAACCGACCCTCCATACTATACTCTATGGTAATATACAACTGGACGATCCTACTAACAAAATAATATTTACAGCTGTAAGAATGTACATAGAGAATACAAGTCGCTTTTAAATGGTACAGTGGAACCTCTGTAAGCCGGACACCTTGTAAATGACTGTGTGTGTAATTCTGGTGGGTTTTATTTGTATCTATCTCTGATGGTACAGTCTGTTCATGATTGCAAGGCATGAAAAGAGGTGTTGGAGTGGTCATAAGACTGATTTACAGTGGAACTTCTCTATGCCGGACACCCTGGGGACGTCCCAGGGTGTCCGGTTTGGAGGGGTTCCAATGTGTCTGCTTTTGTACATCATCACAACAACCAAGACTTAATGTGGGCGTGGGTGGCTTGGTGTGTGAACATATTTTGTTTTCTCGAACTGCTGCAGTGGATTTTTTTTTCTCTATTTTTGTTTTATAATAACGAAGCAAAATAGTTGTCTTTCCTTTTTTTTGTTAAAATTGTTTAATGCATGTATATTTACATATTGTCATCTATAATACATCTACCGGGTATCGCATGAAGCAGAAACTATGAGCATAAAGCAAGAATAAAATCCCATGTTATGCTAATGGCAGTACTAATTATGTTTGTTATGTCCTGGTTCTTGCAGCCTGTGATGCTAAGTTACATGTCAGGGAGAGGATTTATATAAGTTGGCTTTCAATCCAATCCCATTTGTATAATTCTGTATATACTACGATTGATGCCTTACTTGTAAATAATATACAAATAAAATATGTTTAAACTAACAATTTACAACAAATAAGACTTATGTTTCACAAATTGTGCTTACTGGCAGTTATTGTGAAAATCTATTACCAGGGTACTCGATTATCTCCCCTGTTTGTCACATTCTGTAAAAGTACATAATGGAATACAGTATAAAGGTCACATACTTGGTGCTTCAAAAACTTGAATGCTCAGGTAAATATCCTATAATTTTTCTTTCCATTCACGGATCAACTTCATATTTCATATACGCGTTGCTCTAATGGTCCTCTACCGCCCTGTGCCAAATCCACGTTCGTCCCGCCACCGCCAAGCCCAGGGTTAACTTCACATACTTAGTGCTTCAAAAACTTTAACGCTCAGGTAAATATCTTATAATCTCTGTTTTATTTCACGGATAAGCTTTATATTTCATATATGCATTGCTCTAATGGTCCTCTACCGCCCTGTGCCAAATCCACGTTCGTCCTGCCCCGCCAAGCCCAGGGTCAAGGTCACATACTTGGTGCTTCAAAAACTTTAACGCTCGGGTAAAAGAAAATTTTGACTTGGAATTTGGCCTCATTTATTATCAAAGCGATATGTGGGACATCCGTGTTCTATGAACACATTTTCTAGTTTATTAAACTTCACACAAGCATAGAAGACGACCCAAAGGTGTGTCGCACGTAAGAATGACAACTCTTGCGTCGTTAATTTCTTAGTTATCTCCCGTTGTTGTTTCGTGCACTGATTTCGTGTCCGGAGCATAACTCGAACACCCTTTGGAATATTTTCATGAAACTTCACACATGCATAGACCACAACCCTAAAGGTGTGTCACGCAAGAATGACAACTCTTGCATTACTAATTTTTTAGTTATCTCCCTTTGTTTTTTCTGTCACTGATTTTGTCTCCGGAGCATAACTCGAACACCCTTTTTCAAACTACTTGTGTATCTGGGGAGGCGGATACACATGCGCTTGTTGACAAGCGTCCATTTCTATTTTTGTTGGTCGTCTGCTGTTTATTTTCAATTTTTATCATCAAAAACATGCTTTAACAGCACTTTAGAATAATTTACAACATGCTTTGACAGCACATCAGAATCATTTCCTTTGGAAATGATTCTGAAATGCTGTCAAAACATGTTTTTATTGAGAAATAAGGCAAGATATAAAAGCAACAGCAGACGACAATTGTTGTGAGTAGCGTTCTAAGGGTTAAACTATTTAATGGTTAGTGACTCAATACTTGGTATGTAGACTGTAGTGTGATTATGGTGGGTAGTTGTGCAAAGTGAATTCCGATTTTTGATTCAAGCACTTTATATGCATAACTGAGACAAGGTACCTTTAACACTTTCACCCCTAAGTAACTGGAATGGATTTTGATATGTTAATTTTGCAACCAATCAAATCGTCACAAAATGATTTTCAGACTAGTCAATTAATAAAAAGGGTCTGGATCTACACTGTTTGCCAATACCACTATACAGGTCTGTGGTGTTGACTGGGTTAATTGTTGTAACTGCATGACAGGAAAAGTAACACATGTACATACTTCAGTTCGTACAAGCGGGGAATATATAACTTACACACGCAGGGGCGTAGCTAGCCAATTTTATTCTGCAGCAGGCCCGACCAACTTATACAAGCGCCGACAGTGCGACACCGCTAGAGGCACCTACCCCCCTTCCCCAACCTAACCCTCTCTAATTATGTCTAATCGCAGAAAGTTTTTGAAAAGTATATCGCATTCTGACATATTTTAAAACATGCTGTAGGCGTAAACAAAATCACTGTTTCTGGCAATATATTATGTACCACGTATAGTCAATTAAAATTTTAACATCCCATGATATTTTCAATAATATACAAGGAGAAAACATAAATCGTGTAATGCGAATATCGATAAAAACACAAGTTATCGGTACCGACTGCACTACTGCGGACACACTGTTAAATGTTGACATTGTAGTAATACATAAACATGATTGATCAAGTCAGTATGCAGTTTTAGCCCAAGTCGGGTTAATCTAATTCGTCGCCGTTTATTATTCATTGTTGAAACATCGCGGTTTATTAGATGCTAAGCGCCTACCCCCCTCTCCCCATGGGGTTTTATTGCATTTGTGGCGTTTTTATTGTTTTCATTTCTCAGAAAATTCTGCAGACCTGGGCCTTTAGGCCAGTAATGCAGCTACACGCCTGACATGGGTGTGTGATTGAAGAATTGGGGCTTATGGCTTTGACAACCATTGACTTAATACATACATGTACAGACTGAGCAAATTGTCGTATCATGTATTGAATAGATATGCATAACAGATTTAAAACTACATTCACTTACACCTATAGTCCGCAGACGATAACTTGCTACTTGTTTACATACAAACCGATCATAAACAAAACACAGAACAGGTGAGACAGGTAAATATACCCTGGCAATATTACTTTTCAATATTGATTTTTGAGATTTGTCATCAAGTGTTATGTAGTCGAGGGGTTACAGTGAAGATATCAATGCCGTAGGTAGTGAGTTTGAATCTTAATTTTTCATACATGTATACACATATATTTTTATTTGTTTATATTTTATTATATATTTCTTTTGTATGTGTGTTGCTCTTACAAATTACATTAATTAAGCATGAGATAGATTACATGTAGAAATTTAGTCTATCACTTTGAATAAAAGTAATAACTAAATGCACATATGTGTGTACATGAAGAATCTTGGAGTATGTTCTAGCAGATCATGTCATATTGAGGTCAAACAGCAATAGTGATAACCATCACTGTTTCACTTATTCCCTTCTCCAGCAAGCAGTCATAAAAAAACACAGAATGATATCGACAAAAGTAATGCGTTTTGTGAGGTTCGAACTCTCGACCAGATAAAATGAACAAAATATATATTCTCCCGCTTCGATACCACTGAGTCACACTACATGTCTATTTTGCGCACCAAGATACACTATTATATTGACATGCATGCACGTGCACTTTATCATGTAGTTAGTATACACGAAAACGAGGCTATGATATGATAATACACCTGGTCTACCTATATTTGGACTCCTCGATTGACCTCCAGCAACTTATTATTGTCTGTCATTTATACAGCCTTGTGGTTCAAACAGTTCCCTTGTGTCATGGCAAATGTTTACCCACTGCTGGACATTGTCGAACCGTATATTTGTTTTCTAAAATTACTACTCTATATAACTATATGAGCCGCGTCGCGAGAAAACCTGTCTTCGGGAGTCTGGCAACATATGTAAACCAAGACTTGCATAAATCAATGCAGATTAATCGAATGTGTGTAAATATTGGATTACCGATATTGTAAGTTAAGGCTTGTCACATTCAAATGAAGGTTAGAGTGACATAGACAGCAAACATACAGGTGGCCGAGTACAGCCGACATGAAAAATACCTAGTAGGCTCAACTGTTTTCCGGAGAAAAACAATATTTGCCGATTCGTCTTACAGATTACATTCAATTACATTCTATGGCGCGCCATCGACTGTGTACTAGTTTCAATGTATTTAAGATACATTCCCACTCAGTAGGCACAAAGTATTCTTTCTAGGAATTAAATAAGTATAATTGTGTCACCATTCCACTAGTTCTACAACATTAGGAGTGCCCGCTATACAGATATAATCATTTAGTAATATTTATTTTACTCATAGTGACTCGCGGTGGTATTAGGCTATTTTCATATGCAAATGAGGCATGATATTTTTTAATAATTTATACTAATTAAATGCGTCAAAAACGACGTTTACGTTTTACGTGACGTCTCATTTGCTCAAACGACCTGAATAATGGTGTTGTATAAAATATAATATCTTAATGAATATTGCAGATATCATGATTAAATAAAAAGCATTCAATTCATCATTCAAATACCATTGTCATAGGAACAAAATGTTAATTTGACCAAGAATTTCCCGAAAACAGGTTTTCTCGCGACGCGGCTCATATATAATTGGTTAAAGTCACCAGCCTGGTATTCTGTACATTTATTACAGAACAACACTGCTACACGGTATAGATCTGACTACAACATATACCAGGCAACAGTGGGCAGTGTAAGATGGCTGCGTCGTCACTGTTGGAGCACAAACTGACGGACGAACAGCTGGAGGAGATTGTCGAGAGTGCCAAACAATGGGCCCTGCTGCACGGTAAGTCCGGGATGGATGCAGCCAGTCATCCGGTATTTGGATACCCAGATGATTCACTTGTTTACTATATAATAATTCCAGCACAAAAATATTTACACAATTCCCTAACATTTGATTGGCTCGTAGCAAGTCTCTGTCCAAAATTTATATCCCAGTAAACTCCCACACCGAACTACTTTCCGTAACCGTGAGGCGCAGTTAAAATAATTCTTAAGAAAACGGAAAATAAAACACATTTTCCTGATGAATTTATTTCAAATGCTGGAATTATAAGGAATGAATGGCCTTTTCGTGGAATTTATTGGGGATATAAACTGGGAAAAGTCGCGGGAATACTGGACGAGGCCTTAAAAAATTACAATTTTCGAAAAAAAAACAAAAAAAAAACAAACTTTTTTTTCTTCGAAAATTGTAATTTTTTTTATCGCTTCGTCCAGTATTCCCGCGACTATATAGAGGATCTGAAACGAGTTTCCATTTGATACACCACCGCCTGCCCTATTCTTGCCGCTATGTCTTCCTCGCCCCACACCACCCCACCCACAAATCTCACAGGTACATGTATATCTTGTTGTGCAGTAACACAAACTGTATGTTATACATTGTACTGACATTTGCAAGGTGACAAAGGTGTTGGACCACATTCAGAATTATACGAGGTGTGTCCTTGTCTTAAAGTTCATGGACACCATTTATAAACCAAAAACTGAACATGAATGATTTTTACCAAAGATATATTTAATACCATCAAAAAAGTAAAATGTCTAGATGGTACACAAAGTATTGACGATTATATGCTCCTGTAAAAACATAGCCCCTTCAATGAGCGGGGTAGGTCCTGACGTCATGATAACATTCAACATCGCTCTGATTTGGTTGCTGGGATCACACCATATTTATCTTTTGGGATGGGGCCAAGTGATTCTGGTGTGGCAAGGACCTGGCATCAGATCAGGATTATTCTGCTTTCAGTGCTGAATATATATATTTTTATTGTAAATATTCAGTTCTGATTCCCCCCCCCCATTTGTACATGTACTTGAACATGTACATGTACTTGTACAGGTAATATATGGGATTTAGTACTAAACCCATTCACCCGGCCTAAAATGACCTTAGCTGTTGATAGGCCGTTAAACCCTAACAAACAAACAAACAAACATTGTCGATAATGTTAAATCTTTTCAAAATTTAAGAATGACCCTTAATTTTATTTTGTCCAATTTTGATTTTATTGCGAAAAAACAATTTCCCCATGTTCAATCTCCTTAGACTGGCAGATTTTCTAATTGTAGAAATAGTTGACTGATTTTCAAAATTTGGCTGGCATACTCCAGCTCTTTTCCCACATGTTAAATTCCCCTAGAAAAATATTTTTTTTGTAATAAAATCAATTTTTGACCAAATTTCATGAAATTAAAAAAAGGCTCATACTTAAATTTTGCTAAAAGTTAACATTATCCAAAACAAAAATGTTATTTTTGCATTGTGGATATAGCCGTAAAATTTGGACAGGTTTCGTGAAACAGACAGTAATGCCTTGAATACTCACTTACCAGCTGGCCATGGTGACTGCTGCTGCTTGCTTCTGGGCGACTGCTTCCTATATGCATTTGCTAAGACTGGTGCTTGCACAATCTGGACTTGAAGCTGGACAGGTTTGACACTGTATGATTGACCTCATCTTATACCTAGGTGTGGTGATGCGGCCAGTGGGCGAGGCAGACTCGACGTCACGGGCGGAGTTCGCGCCTATGACCCTGTTCCCGAGCCTGGTACACACGGCAATCCTGGATGAGGCCCGGCAGCTACAGGTCCACTACAACCGACTGATGCACCGCGTCGCCCACGATCACGCCTTCCTGCAACACGCACTCAAGAAGTTAGTACCGTTGAATCTCTGTAAACCGGACACCATCGGGACCTTGATTCAAGGTGGAACCACTCTAAACTGGACACCATGGGGACCTTCTGAATTACAATAGAACTTCGCTAAGCCATACACCATGGAAACCTCAACCCAAATTTTCTGTCTGTAACACTGAACATTTGGGTATGGGGGGGGGGGACCTCTTGAATTCAGTGGGACCACTCTAAATCAGACACCATGGGGCCTCGTGAATTACAATAGAACTTCTCTAAGCCGTACACTCTGGGCACCTCCCAGATTCTGTAGCTTATTTCATCAACATTGCAAAGTATACTTTTCTATAGTCTGTTTCACAAAAGCTGCCCAAATTTTACGGCCATATAAACAATTCAAAAACATTTATTTTTTTTGATAATATTAAATTAAAGGAAAATTTAAGAATGAGCCTTCTTTTTATTTCGTGAAATTTAGTCAAATATTGATTTTATTACGAAAAATTGATTTGTCTATGGGAATTTAACATGGGGGAAAAAGGCAGAGGAGTTGTGGGAGGAGTCAAAAAACAAAAAAAATTGGAAATTGACTCCGAAACCTGTCTAGATAGCTTGGAAATTATCTAGCTAAGAAAACAAAAGTTAAATTTTAAAAATCGGTCCAGTATTTCTGAAATTCTAAAAAATTTCCCCATGTTAAATCCCCATAGACATCTTCACTCCGTGAAGATGTCTATGGGGATTTAACATGGGGAAATTTTGTTTTCGCAATAAAATCAATATTTGACCAAATTTCACGAAATAAAATGAAGGCTCATTCTTAAATTTTCCTTTAATTTAATATTATCGAAAAAAAAAATGGTTTTTGAATTGTTTATATGGCCGAAAAATTTGGGCAGCTTTCGTGAAACAGACAGTAGCAAAGTATACTTTGAGGGAGAAATGTTCAATTTAAGGATAAATTTATTAATTTTTATTATTACAGCTGTGATAATGTAATAAATTCAGTATAATAATACTTACAAACATCAAATCGTTAGTTCTATATGAATTAATGCATTAAATGATTACTCCCTCAAAGTATACTTTGCTAGATAAGTATACTTTGCAATTTTTATGAAATCGGCTTTAGGAATATGAGCTCTCTGCTCCATGTGTTTGTTCTTTGTAATTAACAGACATGCTAATTAGAGATAAATTACAATTTTTACCTGGTGTCACTGGGTGTTCAGTTTAGTGCTACCAGTACATAACAATGGGTTTCATTATTAACAAAATCCTGATATCCCTGGTTTGACCCTCATGTACAATTTTGCTTTTCTGGTACATGAGAGTTGACTCCGGTTATTCCCATTATAAAAGTAATAAGATTAGTACTAATCCTATTAGTTTTGGGACTCTGGTGTGGTGAGGACCTCGCACCAGGTCAGGTTAGTCTAATTTCAGGGTTGAATATATATTTTTTCGCCGTTTTTTTTTATAATTGCGGCTATTAAATTGGCGAAAGCCGGACGGCAGGTGGGCAGTGGACGGCTTCCACAATGTTAAGGTTTTTGTTTTGTCAATTTCTCTGTTACGAAGGTGTATGATCACGTGGTACTAACAACAACAACAAGTACCGATTCAAAGTACGTATTCTTTTATAGTGTCCTTATTACGTAACGGATTTTGATGAAATATGGCGCATGAAACGCGTCTTGTTAAGCTGCATTTGGTAGTCTCTGTATTTTCGCCCAAACTTCTGTCGTTTTTGCGAAGAATCGATTTCCGTGTCTCCGACCAAATGCAGCTCATGAAGACGTGTTTGCTGTGCCATATTTCATCAAAATCTGTTGCATATTAAGGAAAATATCAAATAATGCTTACTTTGGAGTGGGCGGCGTTGTTGTTGTTGTAACCACGTGATCATACACCTTGGTTACTGTATGACCTAGGACCACCATACTTGCACAACTTCATAACCAACGGGTGACCACCATTTACCACTATCCAACATGTGACCTTTTTTTAACTTGACTAATTCTTTTCCGTGTAATCAACTTAGCCATTTTCAATGTTAAGTTTTCGCGTTTAAATCTGTTTCTCACTTCCAATACCACCTAAAACCACCAACGGGTGCCAATCACATACCACTATCCATCATCTGACTTTTTTACTTTTACCTATTTCTTTCCGTGTAATCAACCATTTTCAATGTTAAATTGGACAACATTAGTATATTGTACTAATACATGTATGCCAGCCTGCAACTGCATGTATGTTTTCTCATACATTGGCTTCTTTGCCATCTTAGGTCACTGACAGTTGTCACTTTCAATCGTGGTCATAACAGGGATTCCGCTGGGGAAAAAAAAAATTGCCACTTCAAAAAAAATAATAAAAAAAATCTTTCTTTTTTTGTTTTGTTTTTTTTTAATTCTTTTTTTCGAAAATTGTAATTTTTTATCGCCAATTGTTTATTTTTATCGCCAATTGCGAAAGTGGCGATCGCCAGCGGAATCCCTGCATTAATAGCCAAGTACCTGTACAGTACATATTATGCACCCATCTATGTATGCCACGCTTAGGGAAAGTTGACACATTTTAAAATAATTGTCCATCTAATTCACAAATAATGACTTCTAGAATAAATGTGTACATGTATATGTAATTACATGTAATCACCAAGATTGGAAGCAGCATTTTGCCACACAGTATGCCTATAACCCAGAGAGATTGTATATTTCAGTGTGATTGAGGTGGACGAGTTCACGAGAATGCTGTGGAATATTTACACGACAGTGCGAACTGAAGGACAGGCACAGGTAAGAGCAATTATTTTGTCTTATTCACTTTATTGTCATCAATGATTATGGCTATATTACTTGTTAGAAACATGACAGGTGCTTCATTGATGGAATGCGCATGCACAGACTGATCTGGATCTACACTGGTCGCAAAAACACATATCTAGAATGCTTGTTGGTGTGTTTCATTGATGGAATGGTGAACAATGTAGATCCTGATCAGACTGTGAGCATGCACAGGCTGATATGGATCTACACTGGTCGCAAACACACATATCTAGAATGCTTGTTAGTGTGTTTCATTGATGGAATGGTGAACAGTGTAGATTCTGATCAGACTGTGCGCATGCACAGGCTGATCTGGATCTACACTGGTTGCAAAACCCATAAGCCCCATTTCTCCAGTCGAAGCCACAATTATGCATTTTGCATGACTCTCAACCCAATTTGTTAGTTAGGTGTTCATCTAGGAAACTTCATCAATAGCTTACTCTAACCACCCTATGTCATCCGGATGACATGAACCGACATTTATTTCAAAACACCTGCCGTGCTTCTAATAATCAATATAGATCGTCAGGCTAGAGGAGTGTGCAATTTGATCAGGCTCTACACTGGTCACAAATAGTATAAGCCTGATTTCTCCAGTCACAACTACTTTAGCTGTTACTGGGACACCTTGGCCTAGAGGTCAGGACGCTGGACTTCGATACCAGAGGTTGCGAGTTCAATCCAGCCTCTAGGCATGAAAAATACTTTCATAATATATCCATCCCTCTGTTCATTCGGATGAGACTTGAACCCGACGTCCGTCCCTACATGAAGTTAGCTGTTTCTGGGATGTAAAACCCTTTCACTTTTTGTCTCACCCACGATAGTGGATAACGGTCACAATTCCAGTGTTGTCGCTCGTTGGCGTCTTCATCAACAATTTGTGACGTAAATATTGGACGTAGCCAAATTTCGCATATCTCTTGATCCGTTAGTCAGATCATTAACAAACTTCATAAATAGCTTCCTCACATTGATAGCTATCCATCCAGTGTCATCCGGGTGACATTGACCTTCAACTTGGTGACCTTAAAGGTACATGCCCACCCAGTAGGCACAAAATGAGACATTTTCTGGCAAAATATACATTCATTCACCATTACTCCACGTATTGATTGGCATTATTATACATTTTATATCAGACGTAACTTTCCACACTGATATCAGGGGCGATAACCGTGTTTCCTTAAAATGTTAACGGACATTACTATTTTCATGTAAAATATTATTTTTTCAGGCGACGCATTTAATTAGTCTAAATAATTAAAAAAAAAACATGCCTCATTTGCATATGAAAATAGCCTGATACCAACACGCGTCACTATCAGTAAAATAAATATTACTAAATGATTATATCTGTATAGCGGGCCCTCGTAATCTTTAGAACTGGTGGAATAGTGACACAATTTAGAATTGTGTTAGCGGCGCTCGTGAAATGTACCGGAAATGTAAAAGTCGCATAGCAACAGCGCTTAGCTATACATCTATCGACGATTTTCATTGGATGGTATATTTACATAAGTGATACAAGTATCAGCCCTTACAGCGGTCCTATAATTCCTATATTTTTCAGACTTTTTCAAAATGTCCTATAATATCCTATATTTTGGGCAAAATTCCTATAATTGCTATATATTTTTTTGGTAAGCAAAAGGTTGCTTTTTCTTTGGTTAAAATAGAACTTTTTTGTTAAATTTGTTGCACTAAATTCATCATGCAATTTAAAGGACATCCATAAGTATTTATTAATGTGATGTTGACATCATTTAAAAAAAATTAATTTATGTATTACCATGATGTGTGCCAATTCATTCTTAATTGTTTTTTAAAAATCCCTTTTTTAATGTAATAAGTAACATTTCTGCAACCTTTCAGGGATTAGCGCCCCTGCCATGATTTGTGGTGGAACGTGGCTGGCTAGAAGGGGTGTTGGGAGGCCAGATATAGTGTCCTATATTTTTTTGAAAAAAATCCTATATTTTTTTTTCACTGTGCTGGAAGGGCTGAAGTATAAAGCGAACTATTTTGGTCCGCCAATCAGAAAAGTCGTTTGAAATGCGCGTATTGGCATCAACTTATTTCCATGTTTTTTTCACAATCACAACATGCTGAAAATTTACATTAATTAATTATTGCAAATCCATTGTCGGGCTCAGCAAAACACTATTTCAAACTATTAATTACTTTAATTGCTGATATTTAATAGTTTGAAGCAGTGTTTTTCTTCAAAATACCATGTGTGACCCCATCATTTTTGAAAATGTCCCCACTTTTTTTTACCCATGGGGTCATTGGCCCCATGTCTCCGATTTCTTGGCAGAACACTGCCTTCATGTTGATGACAAATAGCTTTGTCATAATGATGGCTATCCAACCAGTGCCATTCAGGTGACCTTAACCTTGGTGTCAACAATTATGGACATGTAGGATGTAAATTTTGGACATAGTCCAAATTTCATATATATCTTGATCCATTAGTCGGATAATTACAAAACGTCGTCAATAACTTGCTCATATTCATAGCTATACACCTAGTGACCTTGATGTTGGTGACGTTTGGATGTACATTCAAATATTGAATAATTCTTGATCCGTTAGTCGGATCATCTCCAAACTTCATCAATAGCGTCTTCACATTGATGGAATATCCACCAGTGTAGTTTGGCTGACCTTGACTTTGGTGACCTTCACTTTGGTGTCAACAATTTTGGACATACATCCAAATTTTGAATATCTCCTGATCCGTTAGTCATATCATTACCAACCCACATAAATAGCTTCCTCACATTGACAGCAATCCATCCAGTGACATTCCGGTGACATTGACAGTCCTGTCAATAATTTTGGATGTACGTCCAAATGTTGAATATCTCCTGATCCGTTAATCAGATCATTACCCACCTTCACCAATAGCTACTTCACTTTGATGGCTATCCAGTGTCAATCCGGTCACCTTGACCTTGGTGACGGTGACACTCGTATTTTGGACTTCCTCATATTGTGACCTTGACCTTGATCTTTGTGATTTTTGGGAGAACATATGCATGAAGTTATCGCTTCATCCACCGTCATATACACATTGATCACCATCCATATTTTCATTGTATACCCTACCCATGCTGCCCAGGAGCCCAATGTCAAGGTCAAATGACATTAAACGTTTTGTTAAAGTTTTACGTTAAAGTTTTTCAAATTGCTATATCTCTGTGACCACTTGCGATATCAACTTGAAACTTCACATACACATTGATCACCATCCATAGTTTCATTGTATACCCTACACATACTGCCCAGGAGCCTCAGGTCAAGGTCAAATGACTTAGAATTTTGTTTGTTAAAGCTTACGTTAAATTATTTTCAAATTGCTATATCTCTATGACTGCTTGGGATATGAACTTGAAACTTCATATACACATTGATCACCATCCATATTTTCATTGTATACCCTACCCATGCTGCCCAGGAGCCCAAGGTCAAGGTTAAATTCATCAAGAAAATGTGTTTATTTTCTGTTTTCTTAATAATTATTTTAACTGCGCCTCACGGTTACGGAAAGTAGTTCGACGTGGGAGTTTACTGGGATATAAATTTTGGACAGAGACTTGCTACGGGCCAATCAAATGTTAGGGAATTGTGTAAATATTTTTGTGCTGGAATTATTTGACCTTAGCTGTTGCAGAGACATTACACCTTTCCGCTTTCTATACTATAATATTGCAGCCGGTAAGCCTGGGTCTGTTCCGTAATGACTACATGCTGGATGTACGAGACAGCTGCTGCAATATACGCGGGCTGCCCGCCAGTGTCAAGTTGAAGCAGATTGAGTTCAACACGATATCTGCCGGCTTTGCTGGCCTAGCCTCGTGCATGTGGCAGGTACATAGGTAGGTCAGGGGGCGGTGTTTATCATATTGTCTGAGATGGTACTTGGTAGTCATGCTCTGAATCTGGGGGCCGTTTCACTAAACTTTGTACGAATAAAATGTTCATAAGTGCAAAATTATTATAGCCTGTAAATTTGACTCTGCCATTGTTTTTTTGTAAACAATTATTGGATTTACATTTATTGAGCATAGGCGGCATATGCAGCCTATGCTCAATAAATGTAAATCCAATAATTTACAAGAAAACATTGTTAATGTGAAATTTACAGACTTCATAATTTTGCACTGACGAGCATTTTAGTCGTGCAAAGTTTAGTGAAACGGCCCCCTGCTCAGCATGTCATTCGGTCAATGTACTAGCATTGTTGATGTCGGAAACGAAGAACTGATTAATCCAACAGCGTTGAATCTACAATAGAATCATGACATACAATTTCTGTTTCTTAGTGAGTGGCCACTATAACTTACCAGCTGTGTGGGGTAGTGGTGCGGTGAGTATACAAATATACAATGGCCACTAAACTTTGTACGAATAAAATGTTTGTAAGTGCAAAATTTTGATGGTTTGTAAATTTGACACTGCCAATGTTTTTTTGTAAACAATTATTGGATTTACATTTATTGAACATAGGCTGCATATGCAGGTCACATACTTAGTCTTTTTACAAAATTAACATCAGAGAAATTGGTTATCACTTCTATTTCCTTGCTCCGATCTGCTTCATATTTCACACACACATTGCTCCAATGGACCTCTACCACCCTGTGACAAATTCACGGGGTACGGTAATATTTAGGGGTACCTGGGCCCATGCCCAGGGGTATTCCGTGAGCCTTGCTTACTGGCCAATCTAGTTATCAAAATGGTAGGTCGGGCATCCATGTTCTATGAACACAGTTTCTGCTTAAGTACAAATCTCAAGAAGTGCTCAGTAATTGTTATAACACAATACAGACCAAATTCATATTGACAGCATCACTACAAATTTGGATGAGATTTAATAGTAATAAATGAACACGATGTATGATCTACTCTTGGACATACAGAACAAATGTGTGATGTACTGAAAATATTTACTCAGAATACTCAGAATACTCAGAATTTCATATACAGGATTTATTCACAGAGATGTTTCTATGTTATCTGTTCCTGTCTTGTTGAACAGCAATAACCCTGTTGTTTAACCCTGTTGGTTAACAGCAATATGGGGATGGGCCATGGCCTAGGGGATATGGTATTGGACTTCAACACCGGTTGTGAGCTTGATAATGCCTTGAAAAATACTTACATAGTACCAACTGGTCTGTCCATCACATCTCTATATTTCTTACATCTATACATCTCTTAGCTGTTGCTGGGACATTAATCCCCTTTCACTTAACAGCAATATACAACAGCAATAACCCTGTTGTTTAACAGCCAATATGCAACAGCAATAACCCTGTTGTTTAACAGCAATATGTAACAGCAATAACCCTGCTGTTTAACAGCAATATGCAACAGCAATAACTGGGTTGTTTAACAGCAATATGCAACAGCAATAACTGTGTTGTTTAACAGCAATATACAACAGTCATAACCGTGTTGTTTAACAGCAATATACAACAGCAATAACCGTGTTGTTTAACAGCAATATACAACAGCAATAACCGTGTTGTTTAACAGCAATATGGGGATGGGCCATGGCCTAGGGGATATGGTATTTGACTTCAATACCGGTTGTGAGCTTGATAACGCCTTGAAAAATACTTACATAGTATCAACTGGTCTGTCCATCACATCTCTATATTTCTTACATCTATACATCTCTTAGCTGTTGCTGAGACATTAATCCCCTTTCACTTAACGGCAATATACAACAGCAATAATCCTGTTGTTTAACAGCAATATGCAACAGCAATAACCCTGTTGTTTAACAGCAATATGCA
This sequence comes from Conchocele bisecta, assembly GCA_029237695.1. Lineage (NCBI taxonomy): Eukaryota > Metazoa > Mollusca > Bivalvia > Lucinida > Thyasiridae > Conchocele > Conchocele bisecta. The sequence continues at coordinate 9,419,970 of CM055265.1, read as the reverse complement.
ACAGCAATAACTGTGTTGTTTAACAGCAATATGCAACAGCAATAACTGTGTTGTTTAACAGCAATATACAACAGCCATAACCGTGTTGTTTAACAGCAATATACAACAGCAATAACCGTGTTGTTTAACAGCAATATGGGGATGGGCAATGGCCTAGGGGATATAGCATAGAACTTCAATACCGTTTGTGAGTTTGATCTGCACCTTAGGCATGACAAATACTTACATAATATCCACTGGATTGTCTGTCACATCTCTATATATCTCTATCTGTCTATATCTCTATATGTCTATACAAATGTTGCTGAGCCATTAATCCCTTTTCACAACAGCAATACCCCTATAAAACAGCAGTAAACAGGACAGCAATATAAAACAGCAGTAACCCTGTTGTTTAACAGCAATATGCAACAGCAGTAACCCTGTTGTTTAACATCAATATAAAACAACAGTAATCCTGTTGTTTAACAGCAATGTTGTTTAACAGCAATATAAAACAGCAGTAACCCTGTTGTTTAACAGCAATGTTGTTTAACAGCAATATAAAACAGCAGTAACCCTGTTGTTTAACAGCAATATAAAACATCAGTAACCATGTTGTTTAACAGCAATATAAAACAAAGGTAACCATGTTGTTTAACAGCAATATATGACAGCAGTAACCCTGTTTGTTAACAGAAATATATGACAGCAGTAACCCTGTTTGTTAACAGAAATATACAACATCAATATATACAACACCAAGAAACAAACAAACAAACAACAGCAATAACCATGTTGTTTAACAGCAACATGCAACATCAATAACCCTGTTAACAGCAATATACAACATAAATAAACCAGCACAATACAACAACAATGACCCTGTTAGTTAACAGAAATATACCACAGCAATAACATATTGTTTAACAGCAAAATACAACAGCAATAACCATGTTGTTTAACAGCAATATACAACAGCAATATACAACACAAACACACAACAGTAATAACCATGTTGTTTAACAGCAATGTAAAACAGCAGTAACCATGTTGTTTAACAGAAACATACAACAGCAGTAACCCTGTTGGTTAACAGAAATATACCACAGCCATAACATATTGTTTGACAGCAAAATACAACAGCAATAAACAATGTTGTTTAACAGCAGTATACAACAGCAATATACAACACAAACACACAACAGCAATAACCATGTTGTTTAACAGCAATGTAAAACAGCAGTAACCATGTTGTTTAACAGAAATATACAACAACAATGACCCTGTTAGTTAACAGAAATATACCACAGCAATAACATATTGTTTAACAGCACAATACAACAGCAATAACCATGTTGTTTAACAGCAATATACAACAGCAATATAACCAATGTTTTTAACACAACAGCACAACAGTAATACAAGTGTTAGTTAACAGCAATGTAACAGCAAATCAACAGTAACCACACACAACAGAATAACCAGTTGTTTAACAGCAACATTACAACTAGCAACAATAACATGTCTGTTTAAACAGGCAATAAATACAACAGCAAAATATTCACAACAACAAACACACAATCAGTGAAGAATAACCATGGTTGTTTAACAGCAATGTAAAACAAGCAGTAACCATGTAAAAGTTTAACAGAAACATACAACAGCAGTAAACCCCCTGTGGTTAACAGGAAATATACCACAGCCATTAACATATTGTTTGAAAAACAGCAAAATACTACAGCAAATAAACAATGTTGTTTAACAGCAAGTAATACAACAGCATATACAACACAAACACACAAACAGCAATAAACCATGTTGTTTTAACAAGCAATGTATAACAGCTGTAACCATTTTGTTTAACTGAAATATTTACAACACAATGACCCTGGTAGTTAAAACAGAAATATAACCACAGCAAAAAACATATTGTTTAACAGCACAAATATAACAGCAATAACCATGTTGTTTAAACAGCATATACAAACAGCACTATACAACACAAAAACACACAGTAATAAACCATGTTGTTTAACAGCAATGTAAAAAGCAGTTAACCATCGTTGTTTTACAGAATATAAACCAGCAGTAACCCTGTTGGATACAGAAATATTACCCTACAAGCCTAACATTATTGTTTAACAGCAAAATACAACCAGCAATTAAACCATGTTGTTTAACGAACAATATACAACAGCAGTTACTGTGTTAACAAACTATAACCCAACACCATAATATTGTTTACACAAAATACAACGCAATAAACAATGTTGTTTAACAGCATATACAAGCAATAACTGTTGTTTAACAGCAATAAAACAACAGCAGTAACCTATATACCCACAGAATTAACTATTGTTTAACAGCATACGAACAGAATACAATGTTGTTTAACAGCAGTAACACAAACCAGCATAACAATGTTGTTTAACATGTTTAACAGCTAGTACTGTTGTAACAGCAAGCAGTAACCTGTTGGTTACAACACTATACAACAGCAATAATACTGTTGTTTAACAGCAATATACAGCAGCAGTAACCATGTTGTTTAACAGCAATATACAACAGCAGTAACCCTGTTTGGTTAACATCACTATACAACAACAATGTACAACAGCAATAACCCATGCTGTTTAACAGCAATATACAACATCAGTAACAGTGTTGTTTAACAGTAATATACAACAGCAGAGCAGTATGGTTAACAGCAATATACAACAGCAATACTCATGTTGTTTAACAGCAATATACAACAGCAGTAACAGTGTTGTTTAACAGCAATATACAACAGCAGTAACCCTGTTGGTTAACAACACTATACAACAGCAATAATACTGTTGTTTAACAGCAATATACAGCAGCAGTAACCATGTTGTTTAACAGCGATATGCAACAGCAGTAACCCTGTTTGGTTAACATCACTATACAGCAGCAATACTCCTGTTGTTTAACAGCAATATACAGCAGCAATAACAGTGTTGTTTAACAGCAATGTACAACAGAAATAACCCATGATGTTTAACAGCAATATACAACATCAGTAACAGTGTTGTTTGACAGTAATATACAACAGCAGTATGGTTAACAGCAATATACAACAGCAATAATCATGTTGTTTAACAGCAATATACAACAGCAGTAACAGTGTTGTTTAACAGCAATATACAACAGCAGTAACCCTGATGGTTAACAGCAATATACAACAGCAATAATCCTGTAGTTTAATAGCAATATGCAACAGCAGTAACTGTGTTGTTTAACAGCAATACACAACATCAATAACCCTGTTGTTTAACAGCAAAATAGAACAGCAATAACCCTGTTGTTTAACAACAATATACAACATCAATAGTACTGTTGTTTAACAGCAATATACAACAGCAATAATAGTGTTGTTTAAAAGCAATATACAACAGCAATAACCCTGTTGTTTAACAGCAATATACAACTGCAATACACCTGTTGTTTAACAAGAATAACCCGGTTGATGATGGTTTCCCAAGTTGTGTATTGTCGGACAGTGGTGATGCGATCGTGTCTGACTAAATACATTTTGAGGTTTCAGTAGTTCAGATGTCAATTACGTGTTGCTATACTTGTTTTTGTTCTTGTACGATTGTTGTTTTGTGTAGTATAAATTATGTTTGTATAGAAAACAAATGTAATTGATGCGGATGCACAGGCTGATCTGGATCTACACTGGTCGCAAAACCCATAAGCCCCATTTCTCCAGTCATTATCACATATCCATATATTAATTGAGTAAGTTACAATTCGTGATAGGATTAAATAAAATGCGGGTACATGAAATGCAATGTGAATACATGTATTTCATGTTTATATTCAGGTACACGTTAAGCCTTGCCGGCGTTGACTTCTCTCCCCAACAGGTACTGTATGCATACATTGTGTAATCTTGTGTCTTCTTCTCGTCGTTCATCACATTATGTAGTTGCACGATACTGTGGTTTGTTAGAGAGTGCATATGGCCCAGATAAGCTTGTGTCATCAAATTTAAAAACATTATTTTCATAATTGGTATGTTTTAATTATCCCCTCTTGCCTATCAGTGAGGGTATATAGCGTTAGTCCATGTATGTGTGTGCGTGTGTGTACGTTAGTAACACCGTTCATTTTTCAATAACTCATGAACCGCTTCACTGATTTTGATAATACTTGGCCACAATGTGTGTCTAGGGATGGTGCTTTGTTTTGCATATGACCCACGTCCGACCGCCCAAGGTCACTGAGTACTTATGTTCACCTTGTTTGTAAGGCAAACATTTTTTTGTTGTTTTATTTCTTCAAATATTCTTGAACCGCGTCACCGATTTTGATAATATTTGGTCACAATGTGTGTCTAGCGATGCTGCTTTGTTTTGCATACGACCCACGTCCGACCGCCCAAGGTCACTGAGGACTTATTATTAAGGCTGCCAGCGAGGGGATTATCTTCGTTTAACGATGCCAGTTCTTGTTTTAATAGCGATTATTAAATGACTTAAATTACATATTGTGAAATGTGTAATGCTAAATTGCACAGTTAAAGGTACATGCCCACGCAGTAGGCATAAAATGTTCTTTATAGGAATTAAATAAGTGTATAATTATGTCACTATTCCACCAGTTCTAAAACTTACGAGTGCCCGCTATACAAATATAATCATTTATTAATTATCAATTTACTGTTAGCGACGCGCAGCGGTAACAGTCTATTTTGATAATGTGCGGGGACGACGACTTTCACATCACGGCTTGCGGTGCGCATGCGCAGTATACTACGCGCGCCAGTAGGCTTCCCAATATGTAAACAAGAATATCAACATGTCGAAACGTCCAGGACGGAAATTGTATGAAACGGCGTCGGCCAAAAAAAAGGCGAAATGTCTGAGGGACAGGCAGTACAGAGAGAGTGGTTAATATTGGCGACCAGATCACCAAATGGAAAGAGTTACGTGGAGATTTAGATTTGGACTCGAACAGATTTTTTGTTTCAACTTCCGATACTTCACTGCGCATGTCAGAGATGTGATATGATTGACCGTGTCACGTGACGCGTATTGGTAAAAATAGCACGAGGTCGGAAAATACCCATTCTGGTCGCGGCATCTAAAATGCGATTTAACACCAATTAACACGCGCCGTAATTAAAAATAACTCGTTAGTGGGTAGACAAATGGCTCATATAAGGCATGACAGAAAATGAAAAGTAGTAGTACAGTGTAACCTGCTGCGTGGGCATGTACCTTTAAACGTTTGTTGTGACATTTTGCATGGCCAGTAAACTATATAAACTCTCTTCGTTTTGAGGGATGGGTTGTGGCCTAGGGGTTAGAACACCTGGGGCCCGTTTCAGTAAACTTTGTACGACTAAAAGGTTCGTAAGTGAAAAATTATGATAGTCTGTAAATTTCACATTAACAAAGTTTTCTTGTAAACAACTATTGGATTTACATTTATTGAGCATAGGCTGCATATGCAGCCTATGCTCAATAAATGTAAATCCATCAATTGAAATTTACAGATGATCCTAAATTTGCACTTACGAACATTTTAGTCTTACAAAGTTTAGTGAAACGGGCCCCTGACTTCCAATACGGAGGTTGTGGGTTCAAACGTCATATTACGTGTCAAAATAATGTCATAGAATTTCCGTCCCACTGGTTTTTCGGATGCGACTTGAAACCGAGGTCCCGTCCCTAAATGACTTTAGCTGTTGCTGAGACGTTAAACCCATTCACTTTCTATTGATTTTACAATTGGTAGGTGACAGGTCCAGACAACAGTACATACATGAACCCGTGAATAGAAACAATATTTCTGTCGTTCATTTTAGGTTGCACAAAATGTTCCTATGGCTGGCCTGGCTGCCGGTTTGGTGAAAGCCTGGCAGATATATGGAAACAAGAGGTATATATGGCTGGTTTGGTGTTTCAGAGCATGTGTAAACCAAAATACAGTGGAACCCTTCCAAACGGGACCCCCTCTATACCGGAATTCGCGCTATACCGAATATACTACCACATCCCAAATATTCTGCTATATAAACACATTAGTTTCTACCCCTCTATTCCGGAACCCCTCTACTCCGTAATCCGGATGCCATTTCAAGTCCCAAAACCATATTTCAGCGTTAAAATAACCCCGGAAAACCGGAAACACGGTCACCTGTCAGGATGTCATCCAAGAAATACACCGCGCCCAATTTCCATGTTGTTGTTTCAAGCGGGTGTCAAAATCACACCGTGTTTACAATAGACTGGTTCCCGGTAGTATTGTTCAGCTCTGGTTCCCAAAATGCGGAGCCACGAGAATGAGACAATTCTAACAGACTCCCAACTTGACGTTTTGTGTGGAAGAAATAACAAAATTGATCAAATTACGCACATTAACTTGAGCTCTGTACAAGCGCTATCCATGCGTGTAATGCGCTAAGCGGTGTGTTTTTTTAACGTCATAAGCGTTAAAAAATTAAGAATCTATTCAATACATGCGACCTAAATACGAGACATGTTTGCTGTTTTACAAGCTCATTAGACTGAATAGCATGGTTCACAATTTAATAATATGTGTATGTAACAATTACGGAAATAAAATAATTGGCACATTATTTGTGAACCCACCGACCGATTAATTGAGATAATCTGATAATTACTTAACGAGGCTGTAAACTCGTGACTGTAGCCTGTGGGCTATTGTAGCAGCTCGCGGTAACTACACAGCACATGCGAAATGTGTCATATGCTCTTTGCGACCAGTGTAGACCGTAGACTCAGATTACATTGCGACATATTTATTGAAAAAATGTGTACATATGCTTTCAATATGGTAATAATGGTATATACTATACAAATCCAAGAGTTAATGATGGAAAACATACATTTCCTTAACTGGAAATAGAAAACCCCTCTAAACCGAAAACCACTATAAACCAAACTTTTCAGTCTGTCCCCTGGGTGTTCGGTTTAGAGGGGTTTCACTGTATTTGTGTTGTCCCAAAATCAGAAATTTAATTTTAAAAAAATCTGATTTTCTGATTTCACCTCCAACACAGCAGGTGAAATATGGGATTCGACCCGATTAACCCGGCCTAAAATTACCTCCGCTGTTGACGGGCCATTAAACACCATTAAATAAATAAATAAATAAATTGTTGTCTGTGTGTCCAAGCAGGTGTAATATAGTGTTCATGAATATTTAATGAGAAATGTACACTGAATACAAAGTGTTCAGCATCTATAAAAGGTACATGTGTTATATTGTATGGAGACAAGATAGGTTTAGATATACACGTGTTTACTACAAGCACTGATCATAGAATGAGATACAGTATCAAATTTGTCCTAGCAGGGTGAGGCAGGACATGGCTGCCAACATGTATCAATTACATCTAATTGGAGTCTGCAGGGTACATTATAAAACCTGACTTACCATTATATAACAACATGTACATGTATACACATGTAATTGTTGAAAGTGACCAATATAATTATTCTTTTATTCACAGTAATGAATAGTATGTCAAAGTTCATAGGAATGTGACAGTGACTGATGAAAAAAAGTCATGTGTGACCAGTATAGACTCTAATCAGTGTGTGCATCTGCACTGACTGATAAGGGGCTGCACTGTTTGCCGTTCAATCGAAAAACCTGTCATACTTCTAACAAATGGTTACCAGACTTCAAAAGTGCACTAGCTGAATATGGGCTAGCCATTAATCCTTACAATGTGCAAAGTTGTTGTTTGCTGTTGTTTTATATTCTGCCTTATTTCTCAATAAAAACATGGTTTGGCAGAACTTTAGAATCATTTCCATTCTAAAAGTACACTTATCTTGTTAATTCTACCTTGAGGGAGCAATTATTATTATATTCATAAATTAATTAATTTTGTATTTAATGACATAAAATATTTTATAACCTAAATGAAATTGCTGTGATAATGTAATAAACACTGCATACTTTTACTCATCAAATATAAACAGTCGTTAGTTCTATATGAAATAATGCATTGCAGCAAAAATAAATAATTACTCCCCAAAAGTACACATAGAAATGTTGGTAAAATCGGCTACTGATGTGTTGACAGTGCAATCGTCCTGTTTGTGGTAGAGGACAATGAGAGGAACACACTGGACCAGAAGTGGCTCGAGCGGTCCGTGTTTGAACTGACCGGCCATATCCGGGTGGTCTACATGACGTTACAGCAGGCCGCCAAGACCTGCACCCTCGCCCCTGACAGGAGCCTCATGTTGTAGGTACTCGTGCTTCTAGCGTTTCCTTGCCGCTCGCATAACGCCATTTTTGTTGCGCATAGTCGGCGCTTTTTCCATCGTTGTCATCCGTCCACAAACTTAACTTTGTGTGTCAATTTCTTATACCTTCTGTTCGGAACTTTTTGATATTTCACACAAGCATTCCTCGTATTGTCCTCTTTCATTCTCTGAAAAGTCTGTGAGCCACAGACGCGGCATTGCTTCCATGGTGGTATTCTTGTTATGTGCAAATTAAAAACAAACACTGTATTATGTATTCATGCTGTACGGACGGACGGACGACAGGCAGGCACAGCTAGTCCTTATGGTCAGTGAACTTCTACTTGTTGGATCTTAACCCTTTCACCCCTAAGTAACTTGAATGGACTATGGTATGTTAATTTACCAACCTATCCAATGGTCACAAAAATTATTTTCAGTCTAAACCATATATGAAATTGGGGTGTTTTGGTTATAAAAATATGAAAATTACTTGCAAAACCTGCAGATCCTGATGAGACGGCTCGTCATGAGCCGGCTCATCTGGATCTACACTGTTTGTAAACACCACTATAAAGGTCTGTAGTGTTGGTTAGCCAAATTTAGCACACATGTTTCTCCTGGCAAGAGGAAGAACCTTATTGATTTTAAAACATTGCTCCGATGATGCTGCGAAAAATCCACCATCCTCGGGCCCCCGCTAAACCCAAGGTCAAGGTGACATCCTTTTACATAACTGCTTCACATTTCACACGTGCCTTCCTGTGATGGTCCTATATCATTCTGTGACAAATACAAGATTTTTTGACCCCCACTAAACGCAAGATCAAGGTCACAGCTCTGTGTGTACAATCCTGTCTCTTAAAGGCCCAACAATCGGTGCCCTGGTACCGAATTTAGTAGGAGGGGCATATCCAATTACTGATAGCGTCCCTAGCCTGTCAGTTATACACTGGCTTTATAAATAGAATACATAAACAGCAGCACATGTTTGTCGTCTGCTCCCAATGTAGAACAGTGAGGGGGCTGCTGGATAGCCAGTGTAGGTGTTTCTGTACTGACCAGTATCTAGATATAAATTATGGTATGTAGGTTTGTTATAGAACGTGTGCTCCCATAAAACAAATAATCATACAGTGTATACCAGTCCCTCTAATTGTATCTGTATGTTTTATTTGTGCAGGAAAATGATCGAGAATTTACTAAAAGTGTTAAAACTTATATTGTATTTTGCTGCTAACTATTTCAAAGCAAAGAGTATTTTGATGCTATTATATAAATTATTAAAAATAGAAAGAATTAAAATTGAATGAAACACCTTTCCATGTGTCACACAATAACAAAATGGGGCTTATTGAGTGTTTGATCAGTTTAACTCACAATCAGATAGCACATGACTAGCATGATGCAGTTTACATCATTAATTAGAGCCATCATGAATGACCACCAAACTTAACAGTGTAGATCCTGATGAGGCTGCGAGGATGCACCAGCTGATCCGGGGATATGCATGTCGTAACGTGTCCACGTGTCCGTTACTTAGAGTGTGTCATGTACATAATTATAGTGAAACCTATATTGTACTTCTGGACCTGAACATGGTTCCTATCTCCAATCTATTTTGTAAGTACATGTAGTAACCAATATATAAGAATATGTGTTTGTAATAAGTCGGTATTTGATAAAAAAAAATGTGTAACTGTCATGTCATTCCACATATAACCCCGTCCCAGTTAGACTGCATTGCTGCAGATATAATATATGCGGACAGCTAATTAGAGACCAGTGTTGAAATAGCCATACTGGTATGTGTTAGGATACAGGAAATATGGCTGCTAGCAAACTTGAATTCATGTAGTCATGTAAATTCCAGATCAGACTGCACATACAAAAGCTGTTTTGTGAATGTGCATACTAACCCGAGTATATGCTGTTTATAATTAGTATATACATGTGTACTGCCTTTTCACAGCCACTGTATCAAGTTCTAGGCGACATATTTCTCTTGCTGGTCTATTAAACCATGGTTTTGTTTCATTCACCTTGTTATGTGCATACCAAACACATATTTAATTTGATATTACTGTCCAAAATCAAAGTTGTACTGCTGGCACACTGTCTGATGTTGACCATACAGGCAGTTATATCTGATAGGGTTGTCACTAAACACGTGGGGTTGTTTACAATGTCAGGTCATGAACTCGGCTCTATGAATGAATTACATATGTAACAGCTACGCTCCGCCCGGCAAGTTTGAATCAGTTGTCAGTTGAGTACATTCTGTTACTTCAAAAGCACATTTATATTTGTTTTCTTAAATCCAAATTTGTCTAAGCCTTTCATAGTTGTATTATCTATGTCTGTGTGAAATAGTGTACTTATTTGTTCAGTGATATTTCTAAAATATCTGAAAATGTGTCCCTGAAGTGAAACATGCATAAAATTATCAAAAAGCCTGCCCAGCGCCATCTGGTGGCTTTTATATCCCAGTTGGGCCTTTAAAGACAACGTGACCCTGAACCTAATGGTTTTAATACTGAAAAGTGTGCAATCAATGATTAGTCATTTAAATTAATTCAGCTAGTGCCTCCAATTGAAACCTGTTTCTAAAAAGCATTATGTTCCATAAATTGTACTTTCTGATATTGTAATAGTGAAAAATCGTGCTCACTCATACAGTAACAGCCTCCTTTGCTAATTTGAAAATATTCTCGGAGTATAACTTTGATATTTGTGGCTGTGACTGGAGAAATGGGGCGTATGGGTTTTGATCTTAGCTGTTAATAGGCCTTTAAACACCAATAAATCATGCAAATTATGGGTTTTGCGACCAGTGTAGATCCAGATCAGCATGTGCATTCGCACAGTCTGATCAGGATCTGCACTGTTCGCCATTCCATCAATGAATCGATATGAGGCTACAGGAGTGTGATATTTGATCAGCAGCTACACTGGTCACAAATAACCATAAGCCCCATTTCTCCAGTCACAGCCACATTTTCTGAACACTATATACCTGTACATCTATTGTGCCTCCCGGTTACAGAGGTGACAAGGAGGTGGCCGTTGTATATTTCCGGGTGGGATACTCCCCGCACCACTACCCCACACAGCTGGTAAGTTATAGTGACCACTCACTAAGAAACAGTGACAGAAATTGTAAGTCATGATTCTCTTGTAGATTCAACGCTGTTGGATTAATCAGTTCTTGACCGAATGACATGCTGAGCAGGGGGCCATTTCACTAAACTTCGCACAACTAAAATGCTCGTAAGTGCAAATTTATGAAGTCTGTACATTTCACATTAACAATGTTTTCTTGTAAATTATTGGATTTACATTTATTGAGCATAGGCTGCATATGCAGCCTATGATCAATAAATGTAAATCCATCAATTGATATTTCCAGACGATCCTAAATATGCAGTTACGAACATTTTAGTTGTACGAAGTTTCGTGAAACAGCTCCCAGGTACTGTTCAGAGTGATTACGTGTGCAAGCTAATCTAGGGTGGTAGTGGGTCATTCTGTTCTGTGACATGATAAAACTTAAAATTGGTAAATTTTGTCTATTTCTTTTCACAGAATTTCTTGATATTTCACATGTGCATTCCTCTGATTGTCCGCTATCATGCTGTGACAAATCCACAAACCCTGCTCTTTTTAAGCCTAAGGTCCAGGTCGCAGTCGTGAAACTTAACATTTCTATTTCCTTTTATTGAATATCTTCATATTTCACCCATTCATTGCTATGGTGATCCATCATCATTCTGTTGCATATTCACGACCACAGCGTAAGGTCATGAACGTAGGGCCCACACAGGGTTATTCCATAAGCCCTCACTTACTGACAAATTGTGTTTCTCTACAGCTACTTTAATGTATTTTAACTTACTACGCTGAATTAAATGTTGTCGTCTGCTGGAAATGTTTTATTTTCAATATTTCTCGACAAAAACCTGGTTTTGACAGCACATGAGAATCGTCTCCAGTGGAGACGATTCTCATGTGCTGTCAAAACCAGTTTTTTGTTAAGAATTAAAGCAAAAATGAAAAACAGCAGGCGGCCATTTCCGTCAACAGCGTAGGAAGGGTTAAGTCAACCCATCAGATAATCTGACACGATCATGCATCAGAGTGTCGAGTATTTCCCAGTCGGCTAGCACACTGTGACACTGCCTCCCACAGGCTGATGTACTTGTTCATGAATACCATTAGTAACGTTCTGATAAAACGTTGAACAGTGTAAATCAAGATCCACCCGCACATATTAATGGGATACATTTTATTATCCCGTCGCGTAGGGAAAATGGGATATAGGGATTCAAAAGTCGTCCGTCACTTTCTCCATTCTGCTATAACTTATTTACCGCATGACCAATTGGCTTGAAACTTCATGCATATTTATTATCATCCATATATTCATTCACCACCGCGCCCATGCTCCCACCATGCCCTAGGTCAAATGACTTGGAAATTTGTGTCCAGTAGATGCATGCGCTTTTCTCCATTCTCTTGTAACTACTTTACTGTATGACCGAATGGCTTGAAACTTCATGTGGATGTTTACTATCATCCAGATTTTCATTTGCCACCCCACCCATGCTCTCCCCAAGGTCAAGGGCATATAACTATGTATATAAATATTTAATTCAGTAGATTTATCATGTGAGTTGATTCACTTGAAACTTCATATGCTTTTTTATCATCATTCATATTTTATTTCAGTAGATGCATGTGTGTTACTCAATTCTCCTATAACTTCTTTACCATATCACTGTGCATGTTTGTCATCCAGCCACCACAGCGATGGGATACATGTTCTTGTTATCCCCTCACAGATAGGCAAGAGGGGATATAGTGTTAGTCCATATATATATTCCATGTATTCAGTTTATTCTGCACTGACATTTGCAGGAGGGAGAAATCCGATTGACGATGGAACGGTCACGGGCCATCAAGTGTCCGTCCGTGCACTACCAGCTGGCCGGGTGTAAGAAGATCCAGCAGGTGCTGGCAGCCCCGGGCCAGCTCGAGACCTTCATCGACAACCCCAAGGTCGTGGGTCGTATCCGTGACACGTTCGCCGGCCAGTACAGTCTCGATAAGGTCAGTAGTGCCTCGATAATGTATAAGCTCAAGGTCAGTGGTTCCTTGATAAACTCTGTCTGGTGGTTGGTTGGGAGCATACGATGGGTAATTTAATTATCGGGATTCTGGAGAGAGACCTGGTTTGGCCCTCGGGTACATTTCAATGAATCTGGTTTATTCCCCTTGTAAGAGTACAATTATTTTTAATCCTATTACTTTTAGGGGAGGTGGCCAAGTGAATTTGATGTCGTATGGACCTGGCACCAGGTCGGGTTATTCTGAATATTTATATGTTTTCGATATAAATTATTCCGTTTTGATTTTGGAAATAATATTTTCTACAGATTATAAAGTTTTTGATCATTGCACATCAAAATATACAGAGAATAAATAGTAATATCCATTAACATTTTAAGGAAACACGGTTATCACCCCTGATATCAGTGTGGAAATTTACGTCTGATATAAAATGTACAATAATGCCAATAAATATGTGGGGTAATGGTGAATGAATGTTTATTTTGCCAGAAAATGTCTCAGATGATGTCTCTGATATAAAGAACATTTAGTGCCTACTGAGTGGGAATGTACCTTTAACTGTCGATTGGCTGTTAATACGTTTAAACGCAACTAATTCAACTTATTAGGCCGAAAAGTTGGAACCATGGGTTTGTTGTTCATTAAACATCATTCAACAATTCATATTTGTGCTATAAAACTGATTAAATCAGATGGCAGCACTGTCTGTAGCATCTGGTAACACACTTATCTTGTTATATTTTCTGGTTTCACCCTCATTTACATTTTCGGCCTTCTGATACTTTAGAGCCAAATCCTGTTAGACCCCATTAAAAAGTAATAAGATTAGTGCTAATCATATTACTTTTGGGGTTGGAGCTAAGTGTCTGTGGTGTGGAATGGACCTGGCACCAGGTCAGGATATTCTAATTTCTGGGCTGAATATATATTTTTCTGTAAATATTGAGTCAAGGTAATGATTCTAAAGTGTTGTCGAACCATGTTTTTATTGAGAAAGAATACAAAATCTAAATCAACAACAGACGGCAATTTTTGTTTCCTTCATTCTAAGGGTTAATAAACTCTATTGTCTGAATTTGTTGTCTCCACTAAACCACCACCCTGTGATCTGTGTTTCAGGGAGTCGAGGGGGACCAAGCCATTGCGATGGCCATGAAATCTCCACACAAATATGTCCTCAAACCACAGAGGGAGGGTGGAGGTAATACCACAACCTTCTGTCATGCTAGGATTAATATGTACCATAATGACCCCAAATAATAAGACACAATTTATTTCCCACAACAATGAGTGTCCCAATGTTTAGGGTTACTATGGTTGTGCTGGTTTTTCACAATAACAATATATTTGGATACAATTTGTTTATAGAGGTTTCCCCAAAACAAATGGCTTTGTTTCTTTATCGGATTTCCAGATGTCTCGAGGGGGGGGGGGGGAAATATATCCGGTATTTCTAAATGGTAAATCAGACGAAGAAACTTGTCCTCCGCACTTGTTTCTTTATCGGATTTCCAGATATCTCGGGGGAAATAAATCCGGTATTTCAAAATGATCAGACACAACTTAATTGTCTCTAAGACATATTGTTGTGATACTTTTAGTGCTTTTTGCCACACATCGGTGTGTCCAATCGTATTAACACATTTAAAACAGTAAATTGCAATTGGTTTGCTATTCCTAAAGTTTGTCACGATGGTAACATTTGAAATCGCACTGAAAAACAACCTGTTTCACTAAACTTTGTCCGACTAAAATGTTTGTAACTGCATATTTTCTTGTAAACAATTATTGGATTTACATTTATTTAGCATAATAATTTTCATTGTTGTACCACAGATAAGTTTCTCAGCTTTTGCTTGGCTAGCTTGCCTGGTCATATATATTTTATGTCCTGCCAAGGACGTCGGACATAGACGAATTGCGATTCCCCTCCGGTGCCTCGCGTCCAATGAAGACACATTTTGCAAGCGATTGCGAATTTTATTCCTCACTAAACACAATAAAACTCCGAATTGATCAATAAAAGTAACAAATAGTACACTGAAAACCAGTCTTTATTGTGACGGGCTGTAACTAATGTTGCTAAAACTTGTAGCCAACCCGTTTGCTCTTCTAAATTAACCTGTATTTATTAACTGTAAAGTTACATTGTAAATTTAGAGCAATAAAATATGTTTAAACTAAACCTAGGACCACCATACTTGCACAACTTCATAACCAATGGGTGCCGACCACATACCACTATCCAACATATGACCTTGTAATCGACATAGCCATTTTCTACGTTAAGTTCTCACGTTTAAAACTGTTTCTCACTTACCATACCACCATACTTGCATAAATATTTGTTATCCAATTGAAGAAAACTCGGCCTTGTCTCTTGTTATAATATGCCACTTTATGTCTTTGGTCAGAAAACAGTTTCAAAGGCAAAGTTGACCTTCCAATGGTTGTTGTATTGCAGGCAACAACCTATACGGTGATGACATCCCAATATTCCTGGAGAAGATCGGCCAATCAGAGGAGAGGAGTGCGTACGTGCTCATGGACCGTATTTTCCCCTGGCCCCAGAGGAACCACCTGATCAAGTCGGGCGAGCAGTGGCAGGCCCGCGATGTGATCAGTGAACTCGGGATATATGGGGCATATATAGGGTCAGTACCTTTTTTTAACCCTTTCAACACCACAGGCCTGTATAGTGGTATTGGCAAAACGTGTAGATCCAGATGAGCCGGCTCGTGACGAGCCGTCTCATCAGGATCTGCACTTTTTGCAAGTAATTTTCATATTTTTGAGGATTTAATTATTTTTTTTTCATAAATAGACTTGGCGGAAAATCATTTTGTGACGGTTAGATGCAAAATTAACATATCAAAATCCATTCCAGTTACTTTGGGGTGAAAGGGTTAAGTACCCCAAATAATTTCAGTCTAAAATTGTCGCCACAGTCTCTGTTTGTCTGTTTGAGATTTATGTTCAACTTTTCAGCTACATACCATCTTTGTTACCTATAAAGTCGGATGGGCTTTTCTGTCATCATCCATATTTTCATTTCAAGGTCAAATGGATGGGTTGTGGCATAGGCGTTAGAACACAATGACTTCCCGTCCAGAGGCTGCGGGTTCAAACCTTTCAATACTTTCATAGTATTTCCATGCCAGTGGTCTTTCGGATGAGACTTGAAAGCGAGGTCCCGTCCCTATATTATGACCTTAGCTGTTGCTGGGACGTTAAACCCATTCACTTTTCCAAATGAAATCTGCGGCAAATTCTCAACCTTGAATATGAGCACAGGCTGATCTGGATCCGGATCTACACTGGTAGCAAAACCCATAAGTCCCATAAGACACCTATTGCTTGTTTACAAGAAAACATTGGTAATGTGAAATTTTGAGATTTTATTTTGCACTTACGAACATCTTTGTCGCACAAAGTTTAGTTGCGACAAAGATGTTCGTAAGGTTTCACTAAACTTTGTGCGACAAAGATGTTCGTAAGTGCAAAATTAAATCTCAAAATTTCACATTACCAATGTTTTCTTGTAAACAATTATTTGATTTACATTTATTGAGCATAGCAGCCTATGCTCAATAATTGTTAATCCATCAATTGAAATTTCAAGACGATTCTAAATTTGCACTTACGAACGTTTTAGTTGTACGCTGTATTGACACTTCCATACGACCATTCCACCAGTCAATGATTCACCTCGCCATTTCTGTCCACAGATCCGCAGAGGAGGAGCTACATAATGAGGAGGTGGGCCATCTGCTGCGCACAAAGCCAAATACGGAGAATGAGGGCGGGATTGTGACGGGATTCGCCACAATGGACACGCCCTTCCTCATTGAGAATCCCCCAAGCATCCTTAACGATCTCTCCTGTTGCAAATAATGGACAACATGGGTTGTCTGGAGAACATGGTATGGGAAATGGGCTGGGAAAACGTACCTCACGGCAATTCCAGGAACTATAGGTCCTCACCATGTGCACAACTGCAATCTAATCCATTGGCTAAGGGTAATTCCAGACTTGATTGTATGGGGTGGGAATGGACGGCACCTGAATGTTTCAATTGTGGGTGGTGGGGTCGAAAAACATAAAAGCCCTTAAAAAATCATTAGAAAGTTAATTGAATTACATGGGTTGTGGTTTTTTTTCAAAAAGTACCTTCCACTCTCCTCCCTCCCCAATACAATAATTCTGGAACTGCCCTAACAACAGAAAGGCTTGAGTGGCTGAATTGCAAACCGAGTAGGCCCAGATCAGACTGAGCAAACGAGCAGACTGATCTGGGTCTACACTGGTCGCAAACATCGTAAGGTTACTGGAACCCTTTCTTAGCTGGTGACCCATGTTTGGTCAACTTATTTTGATCCACTGCACTGTCACAATTTCACAATGATCAACATGTTCACTGGTGACATTAATTATGTATAGAACAGCAGAGAGCCTGATTAGACTGTGGATATAAGCAAGCTTATCTGGACCAGACCGATGTGGGACACAATTGTCATAAGCAGCACTCCAGATAAGTTGCGCGTATTGGCATATTTTATGCACTTACTTCAGATTTATACGCATTGATTTTCAAATTGAGTACTGGAAATACCGGCAAAAAGTTGAACATTTACTTAGTTGAGCTGCAAAAAGCTGTTTGCTTTTTGCAGCTCAACTAAGAAAAGTTTCAGTGTTAAAGTATAAATAAGTGAATAAGTAATGTAATAACACACTCAAATAAGTGAATGTTTAAATTTGTTGTTCCCTATTTAATAAGGAAGAAAATCAATAGTGCATTTGTGAAAGTAAAATACGCATTGAATTTTAAATATTGGGGTACAATCCGGCCAAATTGTCCTCTTTTAGGCTGATTTCAATTTTCCTTTCATGATGTGATATTGCATAATGGTTCACATTTTGTCTGATCTGCTCAAATATTATACATTTACAAGGGGGTACGGGACATCAGCCTTTTTTTCTGATGATTTCAGACTTTTTGAGTGTGGCTCTCATCCCTGTACATTTCACTTTATATCCAACACTTATCTGCAGCTCTGCATAAGGTTTTGTTTGTCAATTGAGGGTGGAAATGTGATGGAACCTAAGACATCTAGATGATCTACAAAGTTGCCCATCTATTAACATGTTTTTAGCTTGACTATTCGAAGAATAGTTGGAGCTTATGTTGTCACCCCGGCATCGGCGTCATTGTCACGTCACGCCTTGGTTAAGGTTTTTAGTTAAGCTTGTATATGGAATAATACTGGCCCTACACCCACCATACTTGGACAACTTCATCTCCTAGTGATGTACATCAACAACCCCTGATCTATATTTGACCTTGACCTACATTTCCTCTTGAATGACTTTATTAATTCCCCTTGGTTAAGGTTTTTAGTCAACCTTGGTTAAGATTTTTAGTCAAGCTTGTACATGGAATACTATTGTGCATACAGACACCATACGTGGACAACCTTTTCTCATAGGGATGTACATCAATAACCCCTGATCTATATTTGACCTTGACCTACATTTCCTCTTGAATTACTTACTTAATTCCCCTTGGTTAAGGTTTTTAGTCAACCTTGTCAACCTTGATTAAGGTTTTTAGTCAAGCTTGTACATGGAATACTAGTGTGCATACAGACAACATACGTGGACAACCTTTTCTCATAGGGATATACATCAATAACCCCTGATCTATATTTGACCTTGACCTACATTTCCTCTTGAATTACTTACTTAATTCCCCTTGGTTAAGGTTTTTAGTCAACCTTGATTAAGGTTTTTAGTGAAGCTTGTACATGGAATACTATTGTGCATACAGACACCATACATGGACAACCTTTTCTCATAGGGATGTACATCAATAACCCCTGATCTATATTTGACCTTGACCTACATTTCCTCTTGAATTACTTACTTAATTCCCCTTGTTTAAGGTTTTTAGTCAAGCTTGTATATGGAATACTCCTGGCCCTACACCAACCATACTTGGACAACTTCATCTCCTAGTGATGTACATCAACAACCCCTGACCTATATTTAACCTTGACCTACATTTAACCTTGAATTACTTACTTAATTCCCCTTGGTTAAGGTTTTTACTCAAGCTTGTACATGGAATACTATTGTGCATACAGACACCATACTTGGACAACCTTTTATCATAGTGATGTACATCAATAACCCCTGATCTATATTTGACCTTCACCTACATTCCCTCTTCAATTACTTAGTTAATTCTCTTTGGTTAAGGTTTTTAGTCAAGCATGTAGATGGAATACTCATGGCCCTACACCAACCATACTTGGACAACTTCATCTCCTAGTGATGTACATCAACAACCCCCTGACTTTATTTGACCTTGACTTATTTAACCTTGAATTACTTAGTTAATTCCCATTGGTTAAGGTTTTTAGTCAACCGTTGGTTAAGGGTTTTTTAGTCAAGCTTGTAGTTGAAAAATACTATTGTGCATACAGACTCCATACTTGGATAACTTTTTCTCATAGGGATGGAATCAATAACCCCTGATCTATATTTGACCTGACCTACATTTAACCTTGAATTACTTAGTTAATTCCCATTGGTTAAGGTTTTTAGTCAACCTTGGTTAAGGTTTTTAGTCAAGCTTGTAGATGGAATACTATTGTGCATACAGACACCATACTTGGATAACTTTTTCTCATAGGGATGTACATCAATAACCCCTGCCCTATATTTTACCTTCACCTACATTTAACCTTGAATTACTTGGTTAATGTTTATAGTCAAGCTTGTATATGGTATACTCCTGGGCTTACATCAACCATACTTGGACAACTTCCTGACCTATATTTGACCTTGAACTACTTTTATCATTGGATTACTTAGTTATTTCCACTTGGTTAAGGTTTTTAGTCAAGCTTGTATATGGAATACTCCTGGGCCTACAGCAACCATACTTGAAAAACTTCATCTCCTAGTGATGTACATCAATAACCCCTGACCTATATCTGACATTCACCTACATTTAACATTGAATTACTTACTTAATTTCACTTGGTTAAGGTTTTTAGTCAACCTTGGTTAAGGTTTTTATGCAGGCCGCAGCCACCTTGTTTGTCAAGCTATGTGTACATTGAAAACCCTCGTAGTCGAGCTATGCTGTTCTCCTACAGCTCTTGTTATATATGGTACTTGATAATCACTTAACCCATGTGGGTGGAAGGTGGGTGCAAGCGATGGGTAATTTAATGATCGGGGTTCATCCTTACCGGAATTCCGACTGAAGACCTGGTTTGGCTCTCACATACGTCTTTGGCATTTTGTATGTGACAGTTGAATCTGGTTATACCCCTTATAAGAGTATTACGATTATTCGTAATCCTATTTTAGGGGAAGGGGCCAAGTGACTTTGGTGTGGTATGGACCTGCCACCAGGTCAGGTTATTCTAATTTCAGGGCTGAATATATTGTTTCTCGATGTAAATATTCAGTTCTGATTTTGGAATTTTTCTCCCAATGCAGCAGGTTAAAATGGGATCGAACCCGTTTTCCCGGCCTTACATGACTTTAGCTGTTGATAGGCCGTTAAACACCAATAAACAAACAAACAAACACTCGATGAGACTGTTCAAATGAGTGGTAACAACATATACTTGTATGGAGAAATAAACAAAATACAAGCAAACCTGTGAATAAGGCCAGTCATGGAAGAGAAAAATCTGGCTTTTGTTCACAGGTGGTCTTTGTTCACAGGTTAGTTATTTAGTAATTGAATAATTGGGAAAACAAAAGTGATGTTGTTATAGACAGGTACTTGCTATTCGGAGGCGGCCATTAGCACAGGTTTGACGTATCCATATACGTAAATGGGTTAAGCTATTTTTCAAATATGCTAGTCCAATGTGTTTATATGTAATTATATGCTAGTTCATGTGAGATATTTAACACACATGCACATTCAATACTTGTATGTTTATATAATCATCATCGTTCACTTGAGATGTGACTAAAGAAGCTCCTATTTTTTTGTGAGGTATACTGTATTGTTAAATTCATCATAAGAGCCAGGCGCTAATATTACCTTCCTTGTCGCTGTGACGATATTGACCGGTATTGGGTGTGAAAAAACTTCATAATTTTCCGTAAATTAAAACTTCCAGAGTTGAATTGTGTGTGAGATCTGAACTTTGTTTTCAACAGTTTTTAACTAAATATGTGGCAGTGACTTGGGCCATTTGGTTTTGCGACCAGTGTAGATCCAGATCAGCCTGTGCATCCGCACAGGAAACACTCGCGATGCTTTTATCAAGCAATATAGATTGTTATCCAGCTACAGGAGTGTTCTATTGGATCAGGAGCTACACTGTCACAAATCCCATAAGCCTCTTTTCTCCAGTCCCAGCCTCTGTTCTCCTGTCACAGCCACATGTCAGGGAGAATTCACAATAAGGGAGGTAACACCAACATTATAGGAATGAATGGCCTTTTTGTGGAATTTATCGGGGTATAAACTTGGAAAAGTCGCGGGAATACTGGACGAAGGCCGGAAGGCTTCGTCCAGTATTCCCGCGACTTTTCCAAGTTTATATCCCCGATAAATTCCACAAAAATGCCATTCATTCCTTATAATTCCAGCATTTGATATAAATTCATCAAGAAAATGTGTTTATTTTCCATTTTCTTAAGAATTCCATTTACTGCGCCTCACGGTTACGGAAAGTAGTTCGGCATATGGGAGTTTACTGGGATATAAATTTTGGACAGAGACTTGGTACAGGCCAATCAAATGTTAGGGAATTATGTAAATATTTTTGTGCTGGAATTATTGCAAAGTATACTTATCTAGCAAAGTATACTTTGAGGGAAATATTTTCAATTTAAGGATAAATTTATTATTTGTTATTATACTGAATTTATTACATTATCACAGCCATTTTGGCTGTGATAATGTAATAAATTCAGTATAATAATTCTGCATACTTTTAATCATCAAATATATGCAGTCGTTACTTCTGTATGAAATAATTAATTTCAGGAAAAATAAATTATTACACCCTCAAAGTATACTTTGCTAGATAAGTATGCTTAGCAATTTTTATGAAATCGGGTACAGAGCTAGGTTTGTAGATTGTTAAGTTTTCAGTATTTGCGATATTTACTTGTTACAGAAACACAAATCTAGGTGATAATTATGCCCCCTATGCGATAGCAAGGGGGCATATTGTGTTGCTCTTTAGGTTCTGTCCGTCTGTATGATCATCCGTCCGTGTACATTTAGGTCAAAAAGTTAATAAGAGTTTCTCCAACAAACCCTTCGCCATTTTGTTAAGTCAAAAACTTTGTAACAGTTTCTCCTATTAGAGTCCAATATGGCACAGGGGTGGCACATCCATGTTTTACAAACATAATGTCTTGTTCTACTGGATGGGATATGTCTGACATTCATGGTGGGTGGTGGTTGGGCGAATGCGACGGCGTACATTAACAGTAGGGGTTCCTCCCTATAGGAATCACGATTTTCATGGTTTGGCCCTCAGGTACGTTTTTATCTTTGGCTCTTTTGTTACTTGGGAGTTCAATTTTCTGATTTCAGGGCTGAATATATAGTTTTTTTATGGTAAATATTCAGTTCTGATTTTGGGATTTTCCCCCCGTTTATACATATACTTGAACATGTACATGTACAGGTAAGATATGAGATTTAGTACTGGCATTAAATGACCTTAGCTGTTGATAGGCCATTAAACCCCAACAAACAAACTGACTTTCATGCATTTATACAAAAGGCATTAAATATTGACATTACTGATGTTCTTATCCACGTGTATGAACTATACGAGACAAACCAAGTGATTTTGTACCTAAGAAATTGTGTGTTGTTTTGTAACTGTGTTTATGTTTAAGTCCTTTTTAAATTATTGTGGACGCTCATGTTTGAACCTCGTTATTCTGTTAAATCCCCTGTTTTATTTATCTCCATTTCAATTTGCAAAAGTTTGTGGAAGACATATTTTGTATTATTCTCATAATTGTTGTATTTCTGAAACTACCTTTTTTGTCGCGCTTGCTTTAGCAGAAGTCGTGACTATAGTCGCCGCTTTTTCCGTCATCTTTATCGTCCGAAATGTCAAAAAATTTGTACAAGCTTTGTCATCATGGTATAACTTTAATATTACTTGATGGATTGCTTCAATATTTGGGCACTCGATATATGTGAGCATTTGGAATACACTCATGATCTCTTTTTATATTCACATGTTTGCGGAAACACTTAGCCACTTTTTGCGTCCAAAAGTTTGTACAAGTTTCTTCATCATCGTATAACATTAATGTTACTTGATAGATTGCTTCAATGTTTGGCACTTGATACATGTAAGCATTTGAGACACACTCATGCTGTCATTAACAAGACCTTGACGTTTTTTACCTTCGTATGGTTGCGGAAACACTTGCCATTTTTTTGCATCAAAACGTTTGTACAAGTTTCTTCATCATGATATAACTTTAATATTGCTTGGTAGATTGGTTCAATACACTTGATACATGTGAAGGTTGGTGGTTGGCCCATCATAAAAGTAGTAAGAGTATTACTGATCCTACTGGGAGGGGCCAAGTGATTCTGGTGTGGCGAGGACCTGGCATCAGATCAGGATTATTCTGATTTCAATGCTGAATATATAGTTTTTTTATTGTAAATATTCAGTTCTGATTTTAGGATTTTCCCCCCATTTGTACATGTACTTGAACATGTACATGTACTTGTACAGGTAATATATGGCATTTGGTACTAAACCCATTGACCCGGCTTAAATGACCTTAGCTGTTGATAGGCCGTTAAACCCCAACAAACAAACAAACAAAATTGATACATGTGTGCATTTGGAACACTCTTATGCATTAACATGACCTTGACCTTTTGTCCTTAACCTTCACATTTTTGCGGAAACACTTTTTGCATCAAAAGGTTTGTACAAGTTTCTTCATCATCGTATATCATTAATATTACTTGATGGATTGCTTCAATATTTGGACACTTGATACATGTAAGCATTTGGAACACACTCATGCTGCCATTAACATGACCTTGGCCTTTTTAACCTTCAGTTTATGTAAAAAAGTTTCTTCAACCATGACGTTTTTCGTGTTTAAGCATGCACTTCTCTGACGGTTTTTGTGATGCTTCCTTTAGCACATGCCCATGATCATGTTACGGTCAAATGCCTCGGTAGGCGCAACACCACTTCCGTGGCGGAATTCTTGTTGTGTGTATTACAGCCTTTTACCATACAAATAAACCAATCTGTTTTCTACATGGTTATACTTACTGCTAGGCCCCTCCGAAGGGTGAGAGCAGCATAACATGCGTGATATCAGGAGCCTGTTTCACTAAACTTTGTAAGATAAAAATGTTTGTAAGTGCAAATATAGAATCGTCTGGAAATATCAATTGATGGATTTACATTGTTAATGTGAAATTTACAGACTATCATAATTTTGCACTTACAAACATTTTAGTCGTACAAAGTTTAGTGAAACGGCCCCCTGATGAAAATATATTTCATGAAAAATTTCATTTACCATTAACATTCTCGACACACCATGCGATTTTGTACCCAAGAACATGTGCGATTTTTCATGGAATATATGTATAGAAACTGTGATATTTTCGGCAAATGACGTTGAAAGATGACAACATTTTCATAGCAAATGCAGAATTACGTGATTTACGGAAAATATCGTAAATTTTGTAAATATTTTTCATGAGATTTGGCACATGCTCCTAGGTACAAAATCACATGGCATGTCTCGTATGGGCCAGTCAATGCATCACCAAACCATAAACTGTTTCGTTGAGCTATGTCGGGTGTAGCCAACAAAAGTTTGAGTTCATATTTCGAGAACGTGCTATGAATATACATGTATGACAATGCCATGTAGTGCCAGGTGATGTCCAATTTACAATACCGTTATGACCCTAAGTATTTGGACACAATTGTTTTGGGAAAACCCCTATTTCATAGACCTCTATTTCATAGCGGTTTCCCAAAAAAATTGTATCCAAATGCATTGGTATTGTGACAAACTAGTACAATAACACTAACCAGTAGCCTATTTCACCAACATTGCAAAGTACACTTATCTAACAAAGTATGCTTTGAGGCAGAACTTTTCAATTTAAAGATAAATTTATTAATTTTTATAATACTGAATTTATTACATTATGACAGCCATTTTGGCTGTGATAATGTAATAAATTCAGTATAATAATTCTGCATACTTTTAATCGTCAAATATATGCAGTGGTTAGTTCTATATGAAATAATGCATTTTGGGGAAAAAGAAATGATTACTCCCTCTAAGTATACTTTGCTAGATATACTTTGCAATTTTGATGAAATCGGCTATTGAACTATTGGGAAACCATATACAGTGGAACCTACCTAAACCGGACACCCTGGGAGGTCCCCAGGGTGTCCAGTTTAGAGATGTTCCATTGTAAATCAGACATATGACTGCCAAGATTTTTGTCTGTGCTTTGCGAACTTGAACAGGCATTATTGTCATAAATATACACCATTTAACCCTTTCCCTGTTTTGCGATATTTCGACTCTTCCAAATCGAAAACATCTGAATAAAAGAATCAAATGCTGGGTCAAATGATGGTTAAATTATCTGATAGAGTAGAAAACATTGTGGGAAAAGGAGAAATTGCTTGTTACAAGCAATTTCTCCTTTTCCCACAATGTTTTCTAAAGACATCTTCTGCAGAGGCGTGAAAAGTCGTTTCTATCAGGGAAAGGGTTAAACCCATAAAACTAAGGACACACAGACTGCCTGTGTGTCCGGTTTAGAGAGGTTCTACTTTTTCCAGAATAAACTGTATCCAAATATTTAGGGTTATCATGGTAGATATTTTTCCAGTCGTCTTCATGCTTACGCAACATACTGTTTATTCAGCCATGTTAGCTGATTATCGTAAAATAATACACAAGTAAATTGTTTCCTTACACTAAACCAATGTGTGAGCACAGCGAACTGAGTTTATTTAGCGGTAGGACCCAGTCGCAAGCGTATTATTTCACGATAATCAGTTCATCTGGTTAAATAAACATGTAATTTCATGGTCTTACATTTCACACAATCATGATATTTAATAAAAAACAAAGCGAATCAAACGTAAAATATGGCCAAGAGTTGTGTGAAATATTTTCTAGAGGTGGCTCGTAGTGAAGGCGACTATCTCATAATTCAGAGGCTGTGAATGAGAAACTGATTTGATTGTTCGAATTGTGACGTAGCTTACGCAGAAACAACTGCCATTCTACAGAACTGAGTGGTGTGATGTATTTGTGTAAACTACTGGTTGAAAATAAGAGATCGCTATCGTCACCATTTTTGAATAGCTTCTAATTTTTCCAAAATTACGCCTTTTCTGATTTATGGAATAGTGTGAATATTAACATGGAATATTCCATTCAAGATACTTAGGGGTGAAAGGGTTAATGAAACAGCCTACTTATACATTGCCCTAGTGATCAGTAATTCTGGACGTATACACGGTTTATACAACTATTTGCTCACAATCATGTAAATAAACACAGCCAGATGGTTTTATTCATCAGTTTCTAGTTGTGTTGTCATTATAGCCATTATAATTATGTCCTGCATTCTAAAGTGCTGTCAAAATATGTTTTTATCAGACGGAAAACAAGTCAGACAACAGTCTGTGGGTGGCAGGTGGGAGCATGCGATGGGTAATTTAACAATCAGGGTTCATCTGTAACGGAATTCTGACTGGAGACCTGGTTTGGCCCTCACATACGTCTTTGGCATTTTGTATGTGACAGTTGAATCTGGTTATACCCCTTATGTGAGTATTATGATTATTCGTAATCCTATTTTAGGGGAAGGGCCAAGTGACTTTGGTGTGGCATGGATCTGGCACCAGGTCAGGTTTATTCTAATTTCAGGGCTGAATATATTTTATCTCGATATAAATATTCCGTTCTGATTTTGGGATTTTCCCCCCAATGCAGCAGGTTAAAATGGGATTGCTTACATGAACTTAGCTGTTGATAGGCCGTTAAACACTAATAAGCAAACAAACAAACAAACAGACAACAGTCTAAAGTGCTGTCAAAACATGTTTTTATCAGACGGAAAACAAACTATAAAACAACAATCTAAAGTGCTGTCAAAACAGTCTGATAGTTTGTTTTCCGTCTTATAAAAACATGACTGTTGTCTGATAGTTTGTCTGATAAAAACATGTTTTGACAGCACTTTAGAATCATTTCCATTGGTGTATTCCATGCCACAGCACATTTACCGTACAACTTCACTTGCAGAGTTATTCCAGGTGGAGAACATTGAAGGTTTGCTTAGCTTTCTCCATGAAACCAACTTCTATCGGAAAATCTAATTTTATCATTGTGTACATGTTTCTCATTTATATCATAGTTTTATTTTTACCGAAATACTTTGATTACCTACCACATCTAACACACTATTTTACTATTATTTTCTTCTTCATCTAAATTGCTTGGCCCTAAATGATACTCTTTTGTGGTGATAGGCCGTTAAGCACCATTCCATTCTAAAGTGGTCAAACCATGTTTTTGTTGAGTATTTAAAAAAAAAAAAAAAAATATTATAGGAATGAATGGCCTTTTTGTGAAATTTATCGGGGTATAAACTTGGAAAAGTCGCGGGAATACTGGACGAAGGCCGGAAGGCCTCGTCCAGTATTCCCGCAACTTCCGGCCTTCGTCCAGTATTCCCGCGACTTTTCCAAGTTTATATCCCTGATAAAATTCAACAAAAAGGCCATACATTCCTTATAATTCCAACATTTGAAATAAATTCATCAAGAAAATGTGTTTATTTTCCGTTTTCTTAAGAATTATTTTAACTGCGCCTCACGGTTACGGAAAGTAGTTCGGCATGGGAGTTTACTGGGATATAAAATTTTGGACAGAGACTTGCTACGGACCAATCAAATGTTAGGGAATTGTGTAAATATTTTTGTGCTGGAATTATCAGATGACAAAATTGAATTCAGCATAACCATAACAAGGGCTAAACAAACACAAATTTAATATGAAGTGAGAATATGAAGTCTGACTGGAATGCAGAGATGCATGTAATATACTGAAATGGAAAAGAAAAATGCCATTATGTAAATGCCGATACTTGCATATGCAAAGAATGCTCGATGTTAGATTAATTTAATCTCTAAACATAATGGTCAAAAGGGTCGTGATATTAGTTATGGCATGAGAGTGCTGCATGTATTCTCATAATTGACGGTGAAAATACTAATTATTCGTCATGTGTTCAGTGACATTATAATGGTCAAGTGTTAATGGTTGCATGTGCATTTTGTTTATGCCCACATTAAGTGTGCGAATATTAAAGCTTTTCATGCTGAGTATACGCCATTACATGTATGTTTGCGAAAAATCCAAAATATTTTCCTTCTATGCACTTAGAAGTATATGTCGCGACAACCATTTGAACCGTCTCATCGACGTTTCAAATGAGTGGTCACAAGGAGAAATACTAAAAATTAAAATTTAAATATTTGATAAATTTCATATCTGTAAAGGTGTATTCCGAAAGAATGGAATGAAATGGTGCTTAACGGCCCATCAACACAAAAGAGTATTATTTAGGGCCAAGCAATGTAGAATCTGATGAAGAAGAAAAAAAAATAATAGTAAAATAGTATGTTAGATGTGGTAGGCAATCAGATGATCAGGGTAAACATATTAATATGATGAACAATATAAATGAACAACATGTATAGAATTAAACATTATAGAATGAGAAACATGTATACAATGATAAAAATCAGATCTTCCGATACAAGCTGGTTTCATGGAGAAAGCTAAGCAAACCTTCAATGTTCTCCACCTGCAATAACTCCGCAAGTGAAGTAACATTGAAGTGTTTGCATCGAATATCGGCAAAGTTGATACAGTCCAGTAGGATGTGTTGCACGGTAAATGCACTGTGGCATGGAATACACCATGGACGCTGTAATGTTATGTATTTGGTATGTATGTAATGAAGAATGACTTGGTATTCTAACTATACACTTTATTATACATAAACATATATGTGACTGTTCACTGATAGAGAGTGGGTGGTGGTTGGGCGAATGAGACGGTGTAAATTAACGGTGGGGTTCCTCCTTATAGGAATCACAATTTGCCTGGTTTGACCCTCAGGTACGTTTTTATCTTTGGCTCTTTAGTTACCTGGTAGTTGAATTGGGTTATTGCCCATTATAAAAGTAGTAAGATTATTACTGATCCTACTGCTTTTGGGAGGGGCCAAGTGATTCTGGTGTGGCGAGGACCTGGCATCAGATCAGGATTATTCTGATTTCAGGGCTGAATATATAGTTTTGTTATTGTAAATATTCAGTTCTGATTTTGGGATTTTCCCCCCATTTGTACATGTACTTGAACATGTACATGTACTTGTACAGGTAATATATGGGATTTAGTACTAAACCCATTGACCCGGCCTTAAATGATCTTAGCTGTTGATAGGCCGTTAAACCCCAACAAACAAACAAACACTGATAGAGAGCGTATGTGAAAGTAGTAATTAGCAGCATAGCAGCACTATATATAGTAGGGATGGCATCGAATGGTAAAAATGGTATTCGAATATTCGTTCGGCTATTCGAATATATATTCGAATATTCGGAACCACCTAACCTCTAAATCTCCTCACTATTACGGAATTGACACCGGTAACACGTCTCGGATAAAATTGAGTTCCCACGTGCTTCAAATAATAATCAATTAACTATTTTTTCAAGCGAGTGGAACATTAATGTCCTGTGGATACATGTTAACAACAAATCTGTTATTTTATAATTTAATAAACCAACAAACAACATGATACTTTAAAACATGAAAGCGCTTTGTAGACGTGTAATGCCCGATTAAAATATGTGTCAATAATACGCGATGTCAAACTTCCGTTGTGTGTATTGGAAATCTCAAATGACGTCACGCATCACACAGCGGAATGATGAAATGTGTATACCGACACGAGAATAATGGGTGTATTGAGTTTGGGAAAAGTGGAGCTTCAGTCCAGCATGCGCCTCCGCGCAGTCTGACCAGGAATTACATGTTTCGCAAATCAACTGAGAAACCATGCTTCTGCTTCTAAGGAAATTTCAGACGCATATCAGGATTAAAGTGTTTGCTAGCTGATCGGGATTTACACTAGTCCATAATCACGTATACTAAATATGTACAGGATAACAAAATACATGAATAACATTGAATAGTAATTCCCGGTTTCGGAGAATGATATCTGATTTTTGAAGTTCATACGTTGTTGTGACTGGCGAAATAGAACTTATGGTATGTGTTACCAATCAATTTCATAAGCAATTAATACACACATAATTATACCACCACGAACCGACAAAGCAGAGGGAGTTCTTTACCAAGGATCAACAATTACGCTATTTAATGCAATTAAACTTTATTAAGGTACTGATTAAACACCTGCAAGCCTTCAGGCTGTCAAAACAATACCGTGTTATTAATTGTCGATATTAGGGACAAGCAAACTTTGACGCGATACCGTATTAATCGTCGATAACGGACAATACAAACTTTGACACGTGCCGGGATCAATTGCTGTATATACGACGGTAAGAAATAAGTAAACCAAACAATACCTTGAAATAAGTTTTCCATTCGAATACCAAACTGATATTCGAATATTCGGTCAATAAACGAATATTCGTTGCCATCCCTAATATATAGGTATCAAATTGAGCAGGGTAGGTAGACAACTACATGGCATGCTGGAGTAGGTTTAAACCACATAGTTATACAACCTGTATACATCATTTACATGTATGAATGTGATATTACAACAGACGCGGCTCACCCTTGT
The DNA here is from genome assembly GCA_029237695.1 of Conchocele bisecta. NCBI lineage: Eukaryota > Metazoa > Mollusca > Bivalvia > Lucinida > Thyasiridae > Conchocele > Conchocele bisecta. Next base: position 9,388,677 of record CM055265.1, on the reverse strand, counting down.
GCATATACAAATGCGTCGTGTATGTCCAATGCGCAATTGACTAAGGACAACTTCATCTCGGCGTACATGTCTGTAGCCAGGAGTCCATTCGCCCAGAGTCAGTTTCACAGCATGAAGTTTGTTATCTGTGAGCAGATCCCACCGGGTCGATCTGCATTGTATCGGAGATGAATGAATTGATGGATGATTTAAAATCATGATAGCAAACAGGAAAATTAGAAGTCGGTAGCTCCAGGGCAGCCTTGGCAGCACTATCTGCCCTGTCGTTGTATTCCGAAAGAAATGGGTTAACTGTTACACTGCTTATTTAAATTTTAAAAAATATTTTGGTATTTCCATCCCACTGGTGTTTCAATAGACTAGGAAACCAGGTCCTGGCCCAAAATTACCTTAGCTATTGCTGTGACGTTAAACGCATTCACTTTTGTTGTCTGCCTTTCTTTTTTTTTCTTCACCTTTCTATTGTCAAAAATATGCTTCGACAGCACTTTAGAATCATTTACACTAAAGTAGTGTCAAACCATGTTTCTGTTATTGAGAAAGAATGCAAAATATAATACAACAGCAGATGACAATATCCGTTCCCAGCATTCTAAGGAAAATCGTCAAGTTTCAGTTTATATGAAAGTTGCAGTATGATGCAGAAACTCTTAACAACAACCTTTTTAACACTTAGACCGCTATCTTAATTCTTTTGTCGTTTGTTTATTTTCAATTTTCCATTTTTATCATCAAAAACATGCTTTGACAGCACTTTAGAATAATTTACAACATGCTTTGACAGCACTTCAGAATCATGTTTTATTGAGAAATAAGGCAAGATATAAAAGCAACAGCAGACGACAATTGTTGTGAGTAGCGGTCTAAGAATTAACAGTGATTCAACAGTGATTCGACGACATTGTGAATGTCAAAAAGGTCAAGATATGTTAATGGTCACATGACAGTGTTGCATATGCCATATATCGGGTGGATAAAAAATGACTTTTAAACTTGTGGTAAGTGTCCACATACATTTATACATGTAGGAGCAAATTGTTAAACACTAGGGATGTATTTATAGCCTAATGTTAGAGCAATGTACTTCTGTATTCAATACCGGATGTTGTGGGTTCAATCCTGCCCTAGGCATGAACAAAAATAGTTTCATTTTATTGTCGGCCATCTTGTTTCCATTCCACTCGTCTTTCAGATCAGACTTACAACCGAGATCTCCTCCCTAAATGATCCTCGCTGTTGCTGGGACGTTAAACCCATTCACCTTTACTTTGAGACTGAGATCCCATCACTATATGATCCTGGCTGTTGCTGGGACGTTAACCCCATTCACCTTTACTTTGAGACCGAGATCCCATCACTATATGATCCTGGCTGTTACTGGGAAGTTAACCCCATTCACCTTTACTTTGAGACCGAGATCCAATCACTCTATGATCCTGGCTGTTGCTGGGACGTTAAACCCATTCACCTTTACTTTGAGACCGAGATCCAATCACTCTATGATCCTGGCTGTTGCTGGGACGTTAACCCCATTCACCTTTACTTTGAGACCGAGATCCCATCACTATATGATCCTGGCTGTTGCTGGGACGTTAACCCCATTCACCTTTACTTTGAGACCGAGATCCCATCACTATATGATCCTGGCTGTTACTGGGAAGTTAACCCCATTCACCTTTACTTTGAGACCGAGATCCAATCACTCTATGATCTGGCTGTTGCTGGGACGTTAAACCCATTCACCTTTACTTTGAGACCGAGATCCAATCACTCTATGATCCTGGCTGTTGCTGGGACGTTAACCCCATTCACCTTTACTTTGAGACCGAGATCCAATCACTCTATGATCCTGGCTGTTGCTGGACGTTAACCCCTCCCCATTCACCTTTACTTTGAGACCGAGATCCCATCACTATATGATCCTGGCTGTTGCTGGGACGTTAACCCCATTCACCTTTACTTTGAGACCGAGATCCCATCACTATATGATCCTGGCTGTTGCTGGGACGTTAAACCCATTCACTTTTACTTTGAGACCGAGATCCCATCACTATATGATCCTGGCTGTTGCTGGGACGTTAACCCCATTCACCTTTACTTTGAGACCGAGATCCCATCACTATATGATCCTGGCTGTTGCTGGGACGTTAACCCCATTCACCTTTACTTTGAGACCGAGATCCCATCACTATATGATCCTGGCTGTTGCTGGGACGTTACCCCATTATTCACCTTTACTTTGAGACCGAGATCCCAATCACTCTATGATCCTGGCTGTTGCTGACGTTAACCCCATTCACCTTTACTTTGAGACCGAGATCCCATCACTATATGATCCTGGCTGTTTGCTGGGACGTTAACCCCGACCCATTCACCTTTACTTTGAGACCGAGATCCAATCACTCTATGATCCTGGCTGTTGCTGGGACGTTAACCCCATTCACCTTTACTTTGAGACCGAGATCCCATCACTCTATGATCCTGGCTGTTGCTGGGACGTTAACCCCATTCACCTTTACTTTGAGACCGAGATCCCATCACTCTATGATCCTGGCTGTTGCTGGGACGTTAACATTCATTCACCTTTACTTTGAGACCGATGATCCCATCACTCTATGATCCTGGCTGTTGCTGGGACGTTAACCCCATTCACCTTTACTTTGAGACCGAGATCCCATCACTATATGATCCTGGCTGTTGCTGGGACGTTAAACCCATTCACCTTTACTTTGAGACCGAGATCCCATCACTATATGATCCTGGCTGTTGCTGGGACGTTAACCCCATTCACCTTTACTTTGAGACCGAGATCCCATCACTCTATGATTCTGGCTGTTACTGGGACGTTAAACCCATTGACCTTTACTTTGAGACCGAGATCCCATCACTATATGATCCTGGCTGTTGCTGGGACGTTAACCCCATTCACCTTTACTTTGAGACCGAGTTCCCATCACTCTATGATCCTGGCTGTTACTGGGACGTTAACCCCATTCACCTTTACTTGAGACCGCCGAGATCCCATCACTCTATGATCCTGGCTGTTACTCGGACGTTAACCTCATTCACCTTTACTTTGAGACCGAGATCCCATCACTCTATGATCCTGGCTGTTACTGGGACGTTAACCCCATTCACCTTTACTTTGAGACCGAGATCCCATCACTATATGATCCTGGCTGTTGCTGGGACGTTAAACCCATTCACCTTTACTTTGAGACCGAGATCCCATCACTATATGATCCTGGCTGTTGCTGGGACGTTAAACCCATTCACCTTTACTTTGAGACTGAGATCCCATCACTATATGATCCTCACTGTTGCTGGGACGTTAAACCCATTCACTTTTACTTTGAGACTGAGATCCCATCACTATATTTGAACCCATTCACTTTGTTGCTGGGACGTTAAACCCATTCACCTTTACTTTGAGACCGAGATCCCATCACTATATGATCCTGGCTGTTGCTGGGACGTTAAACCCATTCACCTTTACTTTGAGACTGAGATCCCATCACTATATGATCCTCACTGTTGCTGGGACGTTAAACCCATTCACCTTTACTTTGAGACCAAGATCCCATCACTATATGATCCTGGCTGTTACTGGGAAGTTAACCCATTCACCTTTACTTTGAGACCGAGATCCCATCACTCTATGATCCTGGCTGTTGCTGGGACGTTAAACCCATTCACCTTTACTTTGAGACCGAGATCCCATCACTATATGATCCTCACTGTTGCTGGGACGTTAAACCCATTCACTTTTACTTGAGACTGAGATCCCATCACTATATGATCCTGGCTGTTGCTGGGACGTTAAACCCATTCACTTTTACTTTGAGACTGAGATCCCATCACTATATGATCCTGGCTGTTGCTGGGACGTTAACCCATTCACCTTTACTTTGAGACCGAGATCCCATCACTATATGATCCTCGCTGTTGCTGGGACGTTAAACCCATTCACCTTTACTTTGAGACCGAGATCCCATCACTATTCACCTTTACTTTGAGACCGAGATCCCATCACTATATGATCCTGGCTGTTGCTGGGACGTTAACCCCATTCACCTTTACTTTGAGACCGAGATCCCCACCATCACTATATGATCCTGGCTGTTACTGGGACGTTAACCCCATTCACCTTTACTTTGAGACCGAGATCCCATCACTATATGATCCTGGCTGTTGCTGGGACGTTAAACCCATTCACCTTTACTTTGAGACTGAGATCCCATCACTATATGATCCTGGCTGTTGCTGGGACGTTAAACCCATTCACCTTTACTTTGAGGACCGAGATCCCATCACTATATGATCCTGGCTGTTACTGGGACGTTAACCCCATTCACCTTTACTTTGAGACCGAGATCCCATCACTATATGATCCTGGCTGTTGCTGGGACGTTAAACCCATTCACCTTTACTTTGAGACCGAGATCCCATCACTATATGATCCTGGCTGTTGCTGGGACGTTAAACCCATTCACCTTTACTTTGAGACTGAGATCCCATCACTATATGATCCTCACTGTTGCTGGGACGTTAAACCCATTCACTTTTACTTTGAGACTGAGATCCCATCACTATATGATCCTCACTGTTGCTGGGACGTTAAACCCATTCACCTTTACTTTGAGACTGAGATCCCATCACTATATGATCCTCACTGTTGCTGGGACGTTAAACCCATTCACCTTTACTTTGAGACCAAGATCCCATCACTATATGATCCTGGCTGTTACTGGGACGTTAACCCATTCACCTTTACTTTGAGACCGAGATCCCATCACTCTATGATCCTGGCTGTTGCTGGGACGTTAAACCCATTCACCTTTACTTTGAGACCGAGATCCCATCACTATATGATCCTCACTGTTGCTGGGACGTTAAACCCATTCACCTTTACTTTGAGACTGAGATCCCATCACTATTTTGATCCTGGCTGTTACTGGGGTGGGACGTTAAACCCATTCACCTTTACTTTGAGACCGAGATCCCATCACTATATGATCCTGGCTGTTGCTGGGACGTTAAACCCATTCACCTTTACTTTGAGACCGAGATCCCATCACTATATGATCCTGGCTGTTGCTGGGACGTTAAACCCATTCACCTTTACTTTGAGACCGAGATCCCATCACTATATGATCCTCACTGTTGCTGGGACGTTAAACCCATTCACTTTTACTTTGAGACTGAGATCCCATCACTCTATGATCCTGGCTGTTGCTGGGACGTTAAACCCATTCACTTTTACTTTGAGACTGAGATCCCATCACTCTATGATCCTGGCTGTTGCTGGGACGTTAAACCCATTCACCTTTACTTTGAGACCGAGATCCCATCACTATATGATCCTGGCTGTTGCTGGGACGTTAAACCCATTCACCTTTACTTTGAGACCGAGATCCCATCACTATATGATCCTGGCTGTTGCTGGGACGTTAAACCCATTCACCTTTACTTTGAGACCGAGATCCCATCACTATATGATCCTCACTGTTGCTGGGACGTTAAACCCATTCACTTTTACTTTGAGACCGAGATCCCATCACTCTATGATCCTGGCTGTTGCTGGGACGTTAAACCCATTCACCTTTACTTTGAAGGGGACCGAGATCCATCACTCTATGATCCTGGACTGTTGCTGGGACGTTAAACCCATTCACCTTTACTTTGAGACCGAGATCCCATCACTATATGATCCTCACTGTTGCTGGGACGTTAAACCCATTCACTTTTACTTTGAGACCGAGATCCCATCACTATATGATCCTCACTGTTGCTGGGACGTTAAACCCATTCACTTTTACTTTGAGACCGAGATCCCATCACTATATGATCCTGGCTGTTGCTAGGACGTTAACCCCATTCACCTTTACTTTGAGACAGAGATTCCCATCACTATATGATCCTCACTGTTGCTGGGACGTTAAACCCATTCACCTTTACTTTGAGACCGAGATCCCATCACTATATGATCCTCACTGTTGCTGGGACGTTAACCCCATTCACCTTTACTTTGAGACCGAGATCCCATCACTATATGATCCTGGCTGTTGCTGGGACGTTAAACCCATTCACCTTTACTTTGAGACCGAGATCCCATCACTATATGATCCTCACTGTTGCTGGGACGTTAAACCCATTCACCTTTACTTTGAGACCGAGATCCCATCACTCTATGATCCTGGCTGTTGCTGGGACGTTAAACCCATTCACCTTTACTTTGAGACCGAGATCCCATCACTATATGATCCTCACTGTTGCTGGGACGTTAAACCCATTCACTTTTACTTTGAGACCGAGATCCCATCACTATATGATCCTCACTGTTGCTGGGACGTTAACCCCATTCACCTTTACTTTGAGACCGAGATCCCATCACTATATGATCCTCACTGTTGCTGGGACGTTAACCCCATTCACCTTTACTTTGAGACCGAGATCCCATCACTATATGATCCTGGCTGTTGCTGGGACGTTAAACCCATTCACCTTTACTTTGAGACCGAGATCCCATCACTATTATGATCCCATTCACTGTTGCTGGGACGTTAAACCCATTCACCTTTACTTTGAGACCGAGATCCCATCACTATATGATCCTGGCTGTTGCTGGGACGTTAAACCCATTCACCTTTACTTTGAGACCGAGATCCCATCACTATATGATCCTGGCTGTTGCTGGGACGTTAAACCCATTCACCTTTACTTTGAGACCGAGATCCCATCACTATATGATCCTGGCTGTTGCTGGGACGTTAAACCCATTCACCTTTACTTTGAGACCGAGATCCCATCACTATATGATCCTGGCTGTTGCTGGGACGTTAAACCCATTCACCTTTACTTTGAGACCGAGATCCCATCACTATATGATCCTGGCTGTTGCTGGGACGTTAACCCCATTCACCTTTACTTTGAGACCGAGATCCCATCACTATATGATCCTGGCTGTTGCTGGGACGTTAAACCCATTCACCTTTACTTTGAGACCGAGATCCCATCACTATATGATCCTCACTGTTGCTGGGACGTTAAACCCATTCACCTTTACTTTGAGACCGAGATCCCATCACTATATGATCCTGGCTGTTGCTGGGACGTTAAACCCCATTCCTATCCTTTACTTTGAGACGAGATCCCATCACTATATGATCCTGGCTGTTGCTGGGACGTTAAACCCATTCACCTTTACTTTGAGACCGAGATCCCATCACTATATGATCCTGGCTGTTGCTGGGACGTTAAAATTTAATTAACATTACTTTGCTTTGAGACCGAGATCCCATCACTAATGATCCTGGCTGTTGCTGGGACGTTAAACCCATTCACTTTACTTTGAGACTGAGATCCCATTCACTATATGATCTGGCTGTTGCTGGGACGTTAAACCCATTACACCTTTAACTTTGAGACTGAGATCCATCACTATATGATCCTGGCTGTTGCTGGGACGTTAAACCCATTCACCTTTACTTTGAGACCGAGATCCCATCACTATATGATCCTGGCTGTTGCTGGGACGTTAAACCCATTCACCTTTACTTTGAGACTGAGATCCCATCACTATATGATCCTGGCTGTTGCTGGGAACGTTTAAAACCCATTCACCTTTATTTACTTTGATACTGAGATCCCATCACTATAATGATCCTGGCTGTTGCTGGGACGTTAACCCCATTCACCTTTACTTTGAGGACCGAGATCCCTCACTATATGATCCTGGCTGTTGCTGGGACGTTAAACCCATTCACCTTTACTTTGAGACTGAGATCCCATCACTATATGATCCTGGCTGTTGCTGGGACGTTAAACCCATTCACCTTTACTTTGAGACCGAGATCCCATCACTATATGATCCTGGCTGTTGCTGGGACGTTAAACCCATTCACCTTTACTTTGAGACCGAGATCCCATCACTATATGATCCTGGCTGTTGCTGGGACGTTAACCCCATTCACCTTTACTTTGAGACCGAGATCCCATCACTATATGATCCTCACTGTTGCTGGGACGTTAACCCCATTCACCTTTACTTTGAGACCGAGATCCCATCACTATATGATCCTCACTGTTGCTGGGACGTTAACCCCATTCACCTTTACTTTGAGACCGAGATCCCATCACTATATGATCCTCACTGTTGCTGGGACGTTAAACCCATTCTCCTTTATTTCTTTGAGACCGATGATCCCATCATATATGATCCTCACTGTTGCTGGGACGTTAACCCCATTCACCTTTACTTTGAGACCGAGATCCCATCACTATATGATCCTCACTGTTGCTGGGACGTTAACCCCATTCACCTTTACTTTGAGACCGAGATCCCATCACTATATGATCCTCACTGTTGCTGGGACGTTAACCCCATTCACCTTTACTTTGAGACCGAGATCCCATCACTATATGATCCTCACTGTTGCTGGGACGTTAAACCCATTCACCTTTACTTTGAGACCGAGATCCCATCACTATATGATCCTCACTGTTGCTGGGACGTTAAACCCATTCACCTTTACTTTGAGACCGAGATCCCATCACTATATGATCCTCACTGTTGCTGGGACGTTAAACCCATTCTCCTTTACTTTGAGACCGAGATCCCATCACTATATGATCCTCACTGTTGCTGGGACGTTAAACCCATTCACCTTTACTTTGAGACCGAGATCCCATCACTATATGATCCTCACTGTTGCTGGGACATTTGACCCTTTCATGCTTAGGTTGGAAAATTAAATTAAGTGAGAAATTATTCAACTTTTATGTGAGTTACCATACAGAAACATGTATTTACATATTTGTCCTTGAAAATACATGTAGTTTTAGAAATGAAGACATTAACTATCATAAAAGAAGAAATCCGCCATGGAAGCGGTGTCGCGCCTGCCGAGGCATTTGAAATTAACATCATCATGGGAATGTGCTACATTAGCATCACAAAATCCGTCAGAGAAGTGCATGCTTAAACACGAAAAAGGTCATGGTCGAAAAAACTTTTTGACATAAAAAAATGGCTAAAGTGTTTCCACAACCGTGTGAAGGTAAGAAAGGTCAAGGTCATGTTAATGGGGGCATGAGTGTGTTCCAATCAAGACGAAGAAACTTGTACAAACTTTTTGACTCAATAAAATTGGTAAGTGTTTCCGCAAAAAATGTGAAGGTAAGAAAGGTCAAGGTCATGTTAATGGCGGCATGAGTGTGTTCCAAACGCTTACATGTATCAAGTGTCCAAACATTGAAGCAAGCCATCAAGTAACATTAATGTTATACAATGATGAAGAAACTTGTACAAACTTTTTTTGCGCAAAAAAATGGCTACGTGTTTCCGCAAAAATGTGAAGGTAAAAAAGGTCACGGTCATGTTAATGGCGGCACGAGTGCGTTCCAAAACCTCATATATATCAAGTGTCCAAATATTGAAGCAATCCATCAAGTAATATTAAAGTTATACCATGATGAAGAAGCTTGTACAAACTTTTTGACATTTGTGGACGACTACGTCTATAGTCCAAGGTTTTGTTTGTTTGTTTATTGGTGTTTAACGGCCTATCAACAGCTAAGGTCATGTAAGGCCGGGCAAACAGGTTCGATCCCGTTTTAACCTGCTGCATTGGAGGGAAAATCCCAAAATCAGAACGGAATATTTACATCGAGATACAACATATTCAGCCCGAAATTAGAATAACCTGACCTGGTGCCAGGTCCATACTGCACCAAAGTCACTTGGCCCCTTCCCCTATTTAAAAGTAATACCAGTAGGATTACTCTTATAAGGGGTATAACCAGATTCAACTGTCACATACAAAATGCCAAAGACGTATGTGAGGGCCAAACCAGGTCTCCAGTCGGGATTCCGGTAAGGATGAACCCCGATCGTTAAATTACCCATCGCATGCTCCCACCTACCACCCACCTATAGTCCAAGGTGTTTACAACAACAACAACAACGTCGCACACTCCAAAGTAAGTATTATTTGATATTTTCCTTAATATGCAACGGATTTTGATGGAATAAAGCGCAGCAAACATGTCTTCATGAGCTGCATTTGGTAGTCCAGGGAATTCAGCACAGACTTATGTCGTTTTTGCGAAGAATCGATTTCCGTGTCGGTAGACACGGAAATCGATTCTTCGCAAAAACGACAGAAGTTTGGGCGAACATACAAAGACCACCAAATGCAGCTTAACAAGACGCGTTTGATGCGCCATATTTCATCAAAATCCGTTACTTAATAAGGACAATATGAAAGAATATGTACTTTGAATCAGATGGATTCTGGAAGTTTCAGTACTTGTTGTTGTTAGTACCACGTGATCATGCACCTTGTAGTCGTGCCTTCTGACAAAGCAGGCGTGACAATGATGGAGCTAATGTAAATTGTAACTTATCTATAAGTTTGTGGGGTATTTATTAATACGAGAATAATTGAATGCAAATATAACAGATCAACCGAATGATGAACAGATAACTATGACAGGGGTATAGGGATGTCATTTTCATGAATCTTACTGGAATGTATACAAAAGATTGATAACGTGCATGTAAAATTTAATTTCCTTTATTAAACAAATTGCCAGCAAAAGTTTTATAAACAATCGGGCAAAAACAACAATGTGATTAGTATCCCCTCCCAGCCCACAATTAACCAACACAACATTCATTTCCTAAAAACTTTTGGTATATGTGAAGGTGTCGGCGAATGAAGGGGGCTAACTCCATGATGGAGTTAGCCCCCTTCTTATGCTGACACCTTCAGTGGAACCCCTCTAAACCGGATACACAGATAACGTCTGTGATCTTATTTTTGATGGGTGTCATTGATCTCACGTGATAATGCCTGTTCATGATTGCATAGCATACAGCTATGGCTCAAAATACCTGAGTTACTGTGAAACTGAGGTTGCACTGTAGTTAAGCAATCCAACTAGATCCTAGCAAAGGTTTACAGGATACGCCAGGGGTGCCCTGATGCTGTGTTTTCATGTCCCACCACGATAATGGAGGGGTCATTTAGTGTTACCCTTGTCGGTCTGTCTGTCTGCCTGTCCCGTCCGTCCGTCACCAACCTTGCAACTTTTAAACTGTACTAGCTACATACCTGTAACTTGGTATGTAGCTTCCTTATGATGAGTAGATGCGCAAAGTTTATTTTGATTTTTGATTCGACACCCGGGTCATGGGTCGTCTCCGCCTTTTTGACTTAGAACATCACCATTTTGCCTTGTAACCCGTAAAACTTTTAAACCGTAATAGCTGGAGGAGGCTGATACTTTGGATGTAGCTTCTTTATGGTGTAGATGCACAGTAAATTTCGACTTTTGATATGTTTGTTTGTTTGTTTATTGGAATTTAACGGCCTATCAACAGCTAAGGTCATTTAAGGCTGGGCAAACGGATCGTTAAATTACCCATTGCATGCTCCCACCTACCACCCACTATTTTTGATATGATACTGGTCAGTGCATCCCACTTTTTGTCTCGTTTACTATCAAAGCGATATGTGAGGCATCCATGTTCTATGAACACATTTTCTAAAGGCTGTATCCTTGACACGGGCAAAAGTGTGAGTGTGATGTGGGTCGTTTGCCACATCATGACCGAGGACTGCATATGTGAAACATCAAATAGTTCCATGAAAGAAAATCAAAGTTGTTACATTAACCCTTAGACTGCTACTCACAACAAATGTCGTCTGCTGTTGCTTTATATCTTGCCATATTTCCCAATAAAAACATGGTTTGACAGCACTTCAGAAGTGCTGTCAAAGTATGTTGTAACTTATTCTAAAGTGCTGTCAAAGCATGTTTTTGATGATAAAAATGGAAAATGAAAATAAACAGCAGACGACAAAAAAATTAAGATAGCAGTCTGAGGGTTAAGAAATCTACCATAATGTTAAGCTTTATGAGCCCACTATACATGCGACCTTGACCTTGTGGTTAATTTGGTGTCAAAGGTTACACATGCCACAAAATGATAGGCCATCAGAAATTGCATGTGTGAAATACAGTATACTGTGACTGGAGAAATGGGGCTTATGGGTTTTGCGACCTGTGTCTATCCAGATCAGCCTGTGTATCCGTAGTCTGATCAGCATTTGCGCTGTTTGTTATTTCATCAATGAAATACCTGTCATGCTATCAAGCAATATACTATCTGTTTCACAAAAACTGGCCAAAAGTTTACGGCTATATAAACAATGCAAAAACAATATTTTTTTTGATAATATTAAATTTTATCAAAGTTTAAGAATGAGCCTTCTTTTTATTTCGTGAAATTTGGTAAAATATTGCTTTTAAAAATGAGTTCTCTATGAGAAATTTGACATGGAAAAAAACAAGGTGAAGAACATTGAGGAGGAGTCGAAAAACAAACAAAAATTGGAAATTGATTCTGAAACCTAGCTAGATAGCTTGGAAATTATGTTACTAAGAAAACAAAAGTCAATTTTGAAACTCTGTGAAATAGTTTTTTCGCAATAAAATCAATATTGGACCAAATTTCACAAAATAAAAAGGCTCATTCTTAAATTTTGCTAAAATGTAATATTATCGAAAAAAATATTGTTTTTGCATTATTTATATGGCCGTAAAACTTGGTCAGGTTTCGTGAAACAGACAGTAGGCCATTATCAGGCTATATGAGTGTGCTATCCCAACAGGAGTTACACTGGTCACAAATCACATACGGCCCATTTCTTCAGTCACAGCCACATTTGAATAACCTTGATACACAAGTGTAACAACCTTCATTTATGTTGTGCACGAGGGGCGTTCAAAAAGTTCTAATACGGAGGCTGTATCTTTTGCATTTATTGAGCAATCTTGATGTCTTGCCTTTATTTGAATACAGGTGTATCGAAGATGTTCCATAAATTTCCCGAAAAACACACAATAGTGACAATACACAAACAAGATATTGTTACTATAGCAACAGTTGTTTGGGCAATGTGGTGCATCTCCATATTCAGTAATCCTATACACTAATTTCATTATAATTTATAGAGATAACGACGTGTAAATTCACTATTGTGTAAGTACCCGGTAGTATAATGTATGTCTTTATTGTGATACAAGAAAATTTACGTCATAATTTACGCCATCAACCGTTATAACGTCGATCACCTTGTGCATAACGTTCTTGTGTCCCATGGTGGCGCAACTTTGTACTACAGGAGCCCGTTTCACTAAACTTTGTACGACTAAAATGTTTGTAACTGCAAAATTATGATAGTCTGCAAATTTGACATTAACAATGTTTTCTTGTAAGCAATTATTGGATTTACATTTATTGAGCAATGCAGCCTATGCTCAATAAATGTAAATCCATCAATTAGAATTTACAGACGATCCTAAATTTTCCCTTACGAACATTTTAGTCGTACAAAGTTTAGTGAAACGGCCCCCTGAGCGGTTACTAACGTACGTACATACATGGACTAATGCTACAGCCCCTCTTGCCTATCGGTGAGGGGATAAATAACACATCCGATAATGGTAAATGAATGTTTACTTTTCCAGAAAACTGTCAATCTAAAGAATGGGCGAAACAAATATGTCTCCCTATATTATGACCTGGGATGTGGGAGTCCAGGTTTAATAAAAAGAACTGTGACAGTCGGTCACTCAGACAGACGGACATCCATGACGAAAACAATATACCCATTTTTTTCTTCTTCAGAAAGTAGGTATAATTATCGAGCACAGCTGCCAGTTGGGTAGCCAAACACCTGGCACCCCTGCTGTATTAGACAGGTTGTAGTCGGATGATAAAGCCCCGGGAGCCGTTTCACTAAACTTCGTACGACTAAAATGTTTGTAAGTGCAAAATTATGATAGTCTGTAAATTTCAAATTAACAATATGTTCTTGTAAACAATTATTGGATTTACATTTATTGAGCATAGGCTGCATGCTCAATAAATGTAAATCCATCAATTGAAATTTACAGACTAATATAAATCTGCACTTACGAACATTTTATTTGTACAAAGTTTAGTAAAACGGCCCCCCGGTCTCTACTACACAATTACCCAGCACAGTTTTTGGTTGTCCGCAGGGACGGGTAGCCGAACACTTGTTCGTAGAGCTCCATCTTGCTGTACCAGAGCCGCACGTCCCCGCAGCTGATGAGGCAGTAAATCTCGAGGGGGGAGTCCCCCTGCCACGTCTCTGACACTAGGGTATCCCCCCAGAAGCTCGGCGCAAAGTACAGCATATGCAGCCGCTTGATGTGGAACTCGTGGAAGGTAGACTTGATATGTTGGAAGAATTCCTGACGTGACGCGATGCTGGAGTTGTCGAGGAAGAAGCGGACGTATGAGGCACAGCGCGTGCGCTCCTTGTAGTCTGTTGCACTGAGAGGCACGGCGAACGTGCTGCTGTGGGTTAAACTGGGTCGCTCAGTTGGTGGGATAAACACCTTCTGGCTTGGTTTGGATGGGAGCGTGGGGGTGAATCTATCGTGCCAGAACTTTGGTACCAGCTGTTTGTCTGCCGTGACTTTGTTAACTAACGAGTACACGTTCCTCAACTTGATACACGGAGTCCTCTGTCCCCCAGCGTACAGCCGGTTAGTGGTTGTGTACGTAGAGTTGCCAATATCTGTCAGTTTAATCTGGACATGGAGAGGCGACTTGGGAGTGGTGGTTTCATAAAAACCACTACGGATCTCCAAAATACAGGCCCTGACATAGCTCCTAATGTTTTTCTTGCGCAGGGTGAGATTATCGATGAATGACGGTTCATGCCCCATGGCTGCCATCTCAACATGACTCATTATGTCAAACATGGTCGCAATGTTTGGTTGACCTGAAACATAATATTATTAAATTAGTCACCAAGGAACAGGAAGGAAATCCGGACATGGCTTAATTATATGTGACTGCGACTGGATGAATGGCGCTTATGGGAGTTGTGACCATTGTAGCTCCAGATAAAATAACATCTGTAGCCTGATAGCAATCTATATTCCTTGTTAGAAGCATGCATGCGTTTTCATTGATAAAATGGCGAACAGTGCAGATCCTGATCAGACTGGATCAACACTGGTCACAAAACCCGTAAAGCCTATTTCTCCAGTCACAACCAAATATATAGTAAATAGTTACAAATGTATGCTGTCGGCTTGCATAATATGGGAAGGCGTGTTCAACAAACTGAGACCACGTCCCTATGACTGTTAGCGGTGTGAATTCAAATTGAGCCAGTTTGTTAGGAGCCAACTCTTCAGGATCTGCATAATTTGCTAATTTTTGATTGTGGAATCAAAATTTATGACAAATATACCCGCTTACACGTATGATAAGCTTTGTATTGTATGGAAACAGACAGAAGACTAGAGAAGATGTGTTCAGCATAGAACATGGATGCCCCACATATTGCTTTGATAATAAACGAGTCCAAAAGGGGAGATAATCCATGACATGGGGGTCGAAAAAAAAATTGAAATAAACTTTGCGCATCTACTCATCATAAGGAAGCTACATACCAAGTTTCAGGTATGTAGCTATTACGGTTTAAAAGTTTTACGAGTCACAAGGTTGGTGACGGACGGACGGATGGAAGGACGGGACGGACAAGGGTAACACTGAATGCCCCCTCCACTATCGTGGTGGGGAATAAAAATGTGACTCCAGGGCATGGGGTGGTGTAAACTATTACAGCATAGTAGCTTACAAATGATTTGGGTTGACATTGTGCTAACAATCATATATTACAGTTTGTATAATGAGTGATTTATCGACATTTGCCCTACCTGTATGGTCGATGTCGTTGAACCGTAGACCTGGCAGCACAACCTGGGCACCGGACTGGTCCTGACTCACATTTATCATCAAGTTCAGCGACGGGTAGGCTCTAGAAATAATCAAATCTGGCTGTGACTGGAGAAATTGGGCTTATGTGTAGCTCCTGATCAAATAGCACACTCCTCAGTCCTGTAGCCTGATAAAGATCTATAGTGCTTGTTAGAAGCATGACAGGTGTTTCACTGAACGAATCGATACGTCCAAATGTTGAATATCTCCTGATCCGTTAGTCATATCGTTACCAAATTTCATAAACAGCTTCCTCACATTGATAGCAATCCATCCAGTGTCATTCCGATGATCTTGACCGTCACCTTGGTGACCTTGACCGTCACCTTGACTTTTGTGTCTATAATTTTTTATGTACGTCCAAATGTTGAATATCTCTCAATCCGTTAGTCGGATGATTACCAAACTTCACCAATAAACCAATTTGGATACCAGTAGAACATACTGATCTACATCTACAACACCTGAATAGACTAACTACAGAACTCCTTCACAAACTCCATCTTGAAAGAACGTTACTTCTAAGAATATGATGGCTGCCAGTAACAATTGATATACAAACTCACATACTCATGTTTTCGACACAATATTATTCCTAATGTTAACGCCAAATTTAGTTATTTACATTTTTGCTATCAGAAAATGCAGTGTAAATATAAGTAATAAAACCATGGTCTGTTGCGTTTACTGGGGTGTTACTGTATAATACATTTGGTCTGTTTAAAGTTTGCGAGGGGTCCGAACACTTTAAACATACCAAATGTATTGTGCACCCTAGTAAATGCAATATCCCATGGTTTTATTCCTTAATTGAATATTACCCAGGTCTATCAGATAGCAAAACCCAGGGACAAATGTTATTGGACTTAGTCAGTTAGTGCGACGGGTGCGTACACACCTCCCTTAAGTTAAGGCTAAATCTGTTGAGGTCAGTCTGTGGTGTAATTTAGCAACTCCAGCCCTTCAGGCTTCAAGCCGTCGATAACGCTATATTACTATACTATATTAATTCCTGCGTATGGGCCTGATATGCACGGTCCTCGTAATGTAACAGAATTTCGACACAAACTGGTACCGTCCGAGCACTGGTTAATTAATGGGCAATATAATAAATTTTACTATTACATGGATATAAGGAGCAGAGAAAATACGGTTGTCTATGATCAGTTCTTTACTATACATAAAGTCATTGTGCTAATGTGCTACTGTTTTATGACATAGGCTGATTACCTTTGCAACCTGTAAAATGCACTTTTGTAAACAGACATCTTTCTGACCTGTAACCGGTGTCGCAGTAAAATTATTAACTTCCTTGTTGATCATGAATCACAGGGGTGGCACGATATACCCAAATCTTACCCAAATCTACCCAAATCTTCATATAATTACTACATGTGTTAATAAATAAAGCTATACACATCATAATAACGATGTTTGAACTGTACTTACATAATGTATGTCATTAATGTGCTCATACCAGGGCCAATTTTAATGTTTTGATGCAAAATGGAAATATTTGTATATGAAATGAAGGGAGAGTACCGCGATAAACTTAATACTAGGAAGCCAAGGAAGATAATCCACTTTATAATGGCTAAACATGCTAAATGGGAATGATGATTTTTAATTGAAATACAAACAAGAGGGCCATGATGGCCCTATATCGCTCACCTGTCAATGTCACAAAAATCAAGTAAATACTGGTGTGTAAAGTTGTCACTACATATACATCAAAATAAGCCTGCAGAACCTCTCTAATGTTGACACAGAAGGAGACAGTGTGAAGGTGTCGATCGTATGCTGGCCGTTTTCGCCCGCCAGGACGTGTAGCCATCTTGTACATAATCATTTATTGAGGCTATATACCTCTAGGGAAATTTGCAATCACAGTCTGATCAGGGTCTACACTGTTTTCCATCTTGTACATAAGCACTGTATACCATGTAGCCATCTTATAACAATCACTTGTTGAGGCTATACCTTCAAGGGAAAATTTGCAATCACAGTCTGAAAAGGGTCTACCCGGTTGGGCTTTGTCTACATAAAGGTGTGAACAAGATTCAAGCTATTTGGCAAGATATACAAACCATACACAAATTTAAAAATATATATGTTGCATGCATATTAAGGTTCATTTTCATCAATGTTCTTAATACAATATCGTTTATTATTGTTATTGTAGATGAATATTAAGAATATTTATATATATATATATATATAGCCTTCCTGTGTGAGTTTTGAAATGTATCTCCGTAAATTAAATTGCAATAACTAAACTATAGTCTATATATGTCCAGAAGTCATTTGTGTTAATAAAAACATTCATTCAATGCATTATACTTTGTTTTTTAACTATTTCAAAAAGATGTTGGCATATAATTACTCGGCGAAATAAATATGGAGGTGACCGGTTAGACAGTTGGACTAGTATATATGCCATATGAAATCATGATCGATGGCAACTTAAAGTTAGACAACTGAGATATATTAGTGAGTCTCGATCACGGAAGTCTCCCTTTATAATAATGCTACATGCATGTATATTAATCGCTTTCCCGCGGAAATATGTGCTTTATTCTTCCCTTTTTCCTGTTTATTGTGTGATATACTAATGCTATATTGTCGAAAACGTATATAATATAATCATAAATGTTATTTTTAATGAAGATTTGGGTAGATTTCGGGTAGATTTGGGTAAATCGTGCTACTGAATCACAGGGTGGCTCACTTTACAGTTATTTTGGACATAAAAGGCTGTCATCAAATACATTACAATGGTATTCATTCATAATCACATATATGTCAGATAGATGGTCATTAGTGATGAATTACTAGTTAATGATTTGTGAAATTGCTTTAAAAACAGGTCATAAAAGCTACATGCGCATTCGTCCCACTGATTCGCCCCTGAGAATGTTCGTCCCATGGCTGTGTAATGTTGTATCATCTTAGACTAGCATGCCATGTCTCTATATTGTTGGTTACTTTTATTATTAAAACATCTGATATTTTTTCTGTTACTGTGCCATACTCCCATAGCCCTGACGAAAGGGGCGTGAAAGCATTATCTATAGATAGATAGCATCTATTAGTTGAGTACTAGTAGTTGCGAACGGTAACTCTTGCAATTACTCCCGTTCCGGCCATAGCTAGAGTTACGATTCCACTCATAGGATTCCTCTGCAGAATAGCGAATCAGATCTGAATCGCACTTCAGCAATTAATTGTGACATGTTTTGAGATATTTTCCGTATGAAAAAAAATATTATTGTAAAACAGGGCTCTAGATAAGGAATTAGTAATTGAGTATTTTCACTCTGGAATGAATTCTGAAGCAATTGGGTATTTCAAAACAGACAGCAATTATTGAATAGTTTGCTTAGAAATGACAATTCTAATGAAATACAAAGATGTGTTTTCATGGAAAATAAGAAGAATATGCTATATTTGTGGTCTGTTTATTGTTTTCAGCAGCATGATAAAGGTACCACAAAATTTGTATTGCTTTTGATACTCGCTACTTCTGGTTTCAATTGGGTTTTTGGAAATTTTAGTTGAGTATTTAAGCAAATACGCAGCTTATCTGGAGCCCTGGTAAAAGTAATACAAACTAATAATTCTGAAACACACCATAGGTACCGCCAGGGTGTCCGGTATAGCAAATTTTCCACTGTAAGCAATCAATCACCAGCTGTCGGGGGCCACGGTGTGGACCTGTTGGAGGTGCGGGGCTTTGAGGTACATGCGTTGTACAGTTTAACCTCGATCTATACCGAACACGCCGATGGTACCCATGGTGTTTGGTATAGTGAGATTCCACTGTATTAAAATAATTGAACTAAAGTACTTGTACCCTAGCTGCATGCTGTCATGCACACTCCAGTGACTACACATGTATATATTTCCTATTATGTAACATGTATGCTTGTGACTAAAAAGAAAATAAATATAAATATGAAAAAAAAATTTACCATTGGCATTGTAGAAGGTTTAGAAAATTATTTTTTGCCTTTACAGGAAATGGATCCCATCATAACTTTTACATGTTGAATTTGGCTGCCACTGACTGGGTCACTTGTTGATTCTAGCTTAAATTTACTTTATCAGGTCATCTACATAATTATGTAAATTTATGTCATAATTACTTTAATATGTTATTTTCATAATATTAACACTCATTTCAGTTAAAAAATATAGAATATCTTTCACAATTAACTGCTAAAGTGTGAATCAGATTTGATTCGCTATTCTGCAGAGGAATCTTATGAGTGGAATCGTAACTCTAGCTACGGACGGTAAGGGAGTAGATTGCAAGAGTTACCTTCGCAACTAGAGTACTAGCTGCACATTTTCCGCTTTATAGGCAACACGTTGCACTATATCGCTACATCACAGACAACGGTCAATTTGCGTAATAGCATTTAACTTCACGCACTAATTAACATATAGAAAAAATGCAGGGCGTACTGTATACTTTACTATATTGTCATTATAGGAATGAATGGCCTTTTTGTGGAATTTATCGGGGTATATAAACTTGGAAAAGTCGCGGGAATACTGGACGAAGGCCGGAAGGCCTCGTCCAGTATTCCCGCGACTTTTCCAAGTTTATATCCCCGATAAATTCCACAAAAAGGCCATTCATTCCTTATAAATTCCAGCATGTGAAATAAATTCATCAAGAAAATGTGTTTATTTTCCGTTTTCTTAAGAATTATTTTAACTGCACCTGACGGTTATGGAAAGTAGTTCGGCATGGAGTTTACTGGGATATAAATTTTGGACGGAGTCTTGCAACGGACCAATCAAATGTTAGGGAATTGTGTAAATATTTTTGTGCTGGAATTATTGAGAGAAAATCGTACAATATGAATATGAGACAAAAATATTATCATAACTAAACTTAGACATAGCACTATGACTTTACTACCGATACCGAAATTTAATGTTGATCACTTATCTTGATTAGTCAAGTAAATCCACTTTATGCTGTTAAAGTATGTCAATACCTCACGTGGAAACAACTATATAGCACACTATAACTGTTTGGCGGCCATTTTGGATTTATGCAAATTTCTCAAAACGCTCAAGGATGTCAGAGTGTCATCAGTCAGATTCTTGATGTTGATGATCTGGGCAAGCAAAATCCCCAATAAACAAACTGTTATTAAAAATAAAAAGCTCCTGCATGGAACGTTCCATACTAGCTCCTGGCTGCCGGACTATTTTGCATTTTACTATTATGCTAGGATACCAGTATTGCTTTTTTTTTCACCGAAATATTCTGAAATATTAGGCCTCATTCCCCACATCGAAAAAGTGTTTCTTTTCCCCCACTTCAGAAAATAATTTTCCCCAAATTGTCCATATCTATGAAAAAGAAGAAAACAAAATACTTTTTTGTATATTTTATTTACCAAATTGGCTCCTTATTTACTACAAACACTATAATTTGTATTAGTTAAATTTTTTATGAAATATCAACTTTTTGCTTATTAGCTCAAAAAAGTAGATAAAACACTGTATTTAGCTATTTATTTGATAAAAAAAATTATGGCCTATGACTTGCTGGGGGAAAATGTTGACCGAACCCAGGAAGCATGCTCGTTAGCAAATGCGCTAACTGGACAATCATAATCTACCATCAAAGAAGATATAGGCACTGATCTATGGCCTTCACAAGAGAGTAACAGGAGTGATTTGGCCATAGTGCTATGTCAATAACTATGTATGCTGCCACGTCCCCTCATGGATATTATGGGCAAGCATGTTTTGCAAACTTTTAGCATAAATTTCTATTTGCATTACTTAAAGTTACATGCCCACTCAGTAGGTACAAAATGTTCTTTATATCAGAGACATTTTCTGGCAAATTAAACATTCACTCACCATTACCCAACGTATTGATTGGCATTATTGTACATTTTATATCAGACGTAACTTTCTACACTGTATCAGGGGCGATAACCGTGTTTCCTTAAACTGTTAACGGACATTACTATTTATACTCTGTATTTATTTTTTGATGTGCAATTTTCATACTTTATAATCTGTCGAAAATATTATTTTTTCAGGTGACGCATTTAAGTATAAATAATTTAAAAATAGCGTGCCTCATTTGCATATGAAAATAGCCTGATGCCAACGCGCGTCACTATCAGTTAAATAAATATTACTAGATGATTATATCTGTATAACGGGTACTCATAATCTTTAGAACCGGTGGAATAGTGACACAATTATACACTTATTTAATTCCTATCAAGAACAGTTTGTGCTTACTGTGTGGGCATGTACCTTTAAAGCTGCTATTGAATTTTTATAATGATATGGTGGAGTGTGTTGCAGTTCATACTTGCACCAGCAGCCTATTTCACCAACATTGCAAAGTATACTTATCTAGCAAAGTATACTTTGAGGGAGAAATTTTAAATTTAAAGATAAATTTATTAATTTTTATTATACTGAATTTATTACATTATCACAGCCATTTTGGCTGTGATAATGTAATAAATTCAGTATAGTAATTCTGCATACTTTTAATCATCAAATATATGCAGTCGTTAGTTCTATATGAAATAATTCATTTCGGGAAAAATAAATTATTACTCCCTCAAAGTATACTTTGCTAGAAAAGTATATACTTTGCAATTTTGATGAAATCGGCTACAGGAGTCCTGGGTTGAACCTCCGCCTTCAAAAAGAAAATAGTAATCATATCGAATGATGGCATACATATATTAACAATAACTACCATAGCTACTGGTAATTAACCCTTACACCGCTATCTTAATTTTTTTGTCGTCTGCTGTTTATTTTCTATTTTCCATTATCATCAAAAACATGCTTTGACAGCACTTTAGAATAATTTACAACATGCTTTGACAGCACTTCAGAATCATTTCCATTGGAAATGATTCTGAAATGCTGTCAAACCATGTTTCGGCGAGTTGAAAAGTGTTGTGGATGTCCTAACTGGGATGGGATAAAGCCTAATCACTGAGTCAGATATTGATAAGCGCATAATATTTTAGCGATGAAACAGTTTAGTAAAAAGTAATTTAACTGTAGATTTGTATCGTATTTCTAACCACATTTGTACCTATGTATCACCTGACAATCAGAGATTGTTTTTTTTTCTGCCATTGTTTGTCACTATAAATTTAATTTATATTGGTTTCCAAAATCACCTTTAAAGTTCTAGTATATACCCTGTAACCTGACCATCTCAGAAAAACAGGTTCAAAATGGTGTAAATCATCTCTGTAAGAGGGTTCCAATAGTTAACCCTTAGACCGCTACACACAACAATTGTCATCTGCTGTTGTTTTTATATCTTAAAACATGGTTTGACAGCACTTGAGAATCATTTCCAATGGAAATGATTCTCAAGTGCTGTCAAAGCATGTTGTAAATTATTCTAAACTGCTGTCAAAGCATGTTTTCGATGATAAAAATGGAAAATAAAAAATAAACGGCAGACGACAAAAGATTAAGATAGCGGTGTAAGGGTTAACAAAATAAACAGAGATATTCACTTTGCAGCATGGAAGAATAAAGGTTAAGACAACTGCGGAACAGCAGGAAGCTAAACGAAAAGAACGAGAAAAGAAGCTTAAACTGTATTCGGCGGCCACTGGAAAAGCATTTGAAAAGGTAGGTCCTACACTGGTAGCCATTACGTGAATCTAGTAGAATGCTTTATCAAACTGTCATTGGCAATGCTCGACATTAACGTTAGCCTGGTTGTCTGGGGCAAGTAAAAATCCTAGTTCGGTCCTTTTTCTCAGACAGGGGCCACATATATGGCTGTGACTGGAGAAATGGGGTATATGGTTTTTGCGACCAGTGTAGATCCAGATCAGCCTGTGCATCCTCACAGTCTGATCGGAATCTGCACTGTTCGCCATTACATCAATGAAACGCCCGTCATGCTTCTAAGAAGCAATATAGATGGATATCTGGTTACAGAAGTGTGCTATTTGATCAACAACTACACAGATCACAAGTCACATAAGCCCCATTTCTCCAGTCACATATATTAGATGGCAAAAATGATTAGAACCATCTGATCTGGGGTACATCTGTTCAGCGTGATAAGGGTCTCCGCTGATAGCATTCAGTCAAATCTTTCAATGATTATATCACGGAATAAGAACTTTTTGCCAATAAATCATTTGTAGGTTTGGATGTGATAATCAGGATCTATAATTGTCATACTTGAGGCAAGGGTAGGCACATCTTCAAATTTCCAACTTTCCAGGATGCAAGTGAAAGTATATTTTACTTGCCTAGTACCGCTATCAATCATTGTGTTCTGGATACATAAAACCCTTAGTGTTAACCCTTAAAATGTGGGAAACCAAAATTATTGTCGGCTGGTTTTTTTTACATTTTGTCTTTTTGTCAATAAGAACATGGTTTGGCAGCACCTTATAATCATTTCCATTGGAAATGTTTCTAGAGTTCTCTCAAACTATGTTTTTGATGAGAAAAATATAAAATAGAACATGTGCAGCAGACGACAAAATTTAATTCAGCAGTGTGAGGGTTAAATTAGATGTTTATCAATGAATCATGAATACTAGAACTGAATTTAATTCACTGGAAAGTCAAAATGACAATAGAATGAAGAAACGGTTCAATGATTTTAGAGAACTTTGATCATTTCAACTTGCCCGTCTGTGTATGTGACTTGGACATTTAACGTACCCGACAACAATTACTATTTCAACTTATCCCGGGCAACCATGCAATGCGTTTGGCTATCCCTGTAAGGAGCCATTTTGTCAGTGTGCGGACTATATTTTGTAGCGGAAGAACAAAGAGTATGATGAAGAGGCGCTGAAGATCACGGGAGAAATCCTGCACATGAACTCTGACTTCTACTCCCTGTGGAACTTCCGCAAGGATATATTCATCCATCTCGTCGATACCAGGCAAGGCCGCCATTGTTACTGTACCGTTACTGCCAACTCATGTGCCTTATGAGATTTGCATCTATTGTAAATCGTGATCAATATGCACATTGTACATCTTGATCTTTTATGCTCACAATAAGAGTCAAATGTAATTGTAAGGCAACTTCAGTTAAAGAATTGCAAACAGCGTTGACTGGCTACACTGATTGCAATCGTCATACATCTCGTTTATTAGCATGTGCTTGTTACAAGTCGTTCATGGATAACTTGTTCAGACCAATTCATGCAATCTGAGCAGGGTCTACACTGGTGTCAAAGGCCATTAGCCCAAGTTCTCCACTCACAGCCATACACTCACAGCCACAGGTACATTTTTGTCAACACTCGCATGCATTGTGTTTGAATATTTAATTGCTCTTTCAGATCTAAAGATGACATGCAGGTCATGTTTGCGGATGAGTTGCTATTTCTGGAGTCATGTTTGCGGAAGAACCCAAAGTCGTACGGAGTGTGGAATCACCGATGCTTCGTCATGGCAACCACGCCGTCCCCCGACTGGAAACAGGAACTGCAACTCTGTAATCTCTTCCTGGAATACGACGAGAGGAATTGTATGTTGTATTTTTCAGCGCTATAGACCTGTATATTATTGTTATATTATCTTGATCTGCACTGTTTGTGGATATTAATGATTTTTGTCTCGCCCGCGAAAGCGGAAAGCGAGACTAAGGTTTTGCTTTTCCGGAGTCGTCGGCGGCGGCGGCGTCGTCGGCGGCGGCGGCGTCGTCGGCGGCGTCGTCGGCGTCGTCATCGGCGGCGTCGTCCTTATTCAATGTTAAGTTTTCGAGTTACTGTCATTACTTCAACACCTTATCAGCTACAGTCATCAAACTTTATACATACCTTTACTATGATATGTAGATGAATATATGACTATTCTCAGGGCCCCAGGGGCAAGGTCAATGCCCCAGGGTCAAGGTCAAGGCGGAACAAGGCGAGACATTTGATTCCGCGGAATTCTTGTTTCATGGAATTCCTACCCCCCTTTCTAATTAATGGACTGGTCTGAATATTTACATGGGCAAGTCCATCCAGATACTTGAAGGTGAATGGGTTGACCGAGGGCAGATACCAGTTCCTGTGAAATCTTTATATGCACTAACCGTATCCGAAAATCAAGTGCATTAACATATATTTGTAGATAATTAATGACTAGTCTGAATATTTACATGGGCAAGTCCATCCAGATACTTGAGGGTGAATGGGTTGACCGAGGGCAGATACCAGTTCCTGTGAAATCTTTATATGCACTAAACGTATCCGAAAATCAAGTGCATTAACATATATTTGCAGACTATGTCACAGTGTTTATGTTGTTATAATGTCACACTGATTGCCATGTCATAGATAATTATATACCGGTTATTTAACCAGGTGAACTGATTATCATGAAATAATGCACAAGTGATTGGGTCCTTCCGCTAAACAAACGAGTGAGCTTAGCGAAACAAGTTTGTTTAGCGGTAGGACCCAATCACGAGGGCGTTATGTCAAGATAATCAGTTCACCTGGTTAAATAAACATTTTCTTACATTTCACATACGAGTTGTCATGAAAAACAAAGCGAATCAAGCGTAGAATATGGCCAAGGGTTATGCAAATTAATTTCTGGAGGCGGACCGTAGTGATTACGACTGTCTCGCGATTCAGAGGGAGTGTCTGAGAACGTGATTTGATTGGTCGAAGGAAACACGTCATTGTGACGTTACTGACGTCATTTCTCCATATATGGTAAACACGAGAGTGGTGTAAACTACTCCTGCCCAGTGGTATAATTCACCATTACATTTCTGTAAACTACCGGCTGAAATGTAAGAAATAGAGTTTATTCCAGTACAATTTTGAAATGCCGCATTTATTTCCCTAGACACCTGGAAATCCGATGAAGAAACGAATGCGGAACACAAGTTTCTTTGTCGGATTTACAGATGTCAAGGGAAATAAATCCAGTATTTCAAAATGGTAGTGGAATAAATTATATATTACATGCTCTTCAAAAAATGTGAAATTTGCTCTTAGACCAACTTATAACATTGTCAAAGTTGACAATTTCGATGTTAACGTATGAATTGTTTCTTCGCCGGAAATTACGTCAATTACGTCTCGCGAACATCTAGGAGGTCTCCAGAATCATGGTAAATCACTGGGAAACATGTATAAATATAAAACTATTCCATATGTGTGTAAAGTCTCATAAAAGAAATGGAGTACATCTTTGCTGATGGTTCAGGGGGCCGTTTCACTAAAGTCCAAAATTATGATTGTAAATTTCACAATAACAATGTTTTCTTGTAAACAATTAATGGATTTACATTTATTGAGCATAGGCTGCATATGCAGCCTATGCTCAATACATGTAAATCCATCAATTGAAATTTCCAGACGATCCTAAATTTGCACTTACGAACATTTTAGTCGACAAAGTTTAGTGAAACGGGCCCCAGGTATTCATGTACATTCTGATTACTCTTCATACTACTCTGTCTCAAAGCAATTACACGTGTTTGGAGTTGATGTATGATATCCCATTTTTAGCCATGTTTTTTAAAAAAAAATCCAGGCTATTGGATTGGCAATAGCAGGGCGGGTGGGTGGGTGGGCGGGCGGAGGAGCGGCGGGCGGCCAGCCGGCGGCGTCTACAATCAATGATAAGTTTTCGCGTTTTCGCGTTTACAATGTTAAGTTTTCGTGTTTAAGTCCATTTCTTTGGTACTGTACCACCTAGGACCACCAAACTTTCACAGCTTCATAACCAAGGGGTGCCTACCACATACAACTATCCAACATGTGACCATTTTTTTTACCTTCACCTATTATTTCTACGTAATTGACCTTTTAACGTACGTCTGGTTAAAGTATTTTGGTTAAAAGTTTTTAGCTCACCTGAGCGAAGCTCATGTGAGCTATTGTTACCGCAATGTGTCCGTCGTCCGTCGTCGTCGTCCGTGAACATTTTCAAACGTCTTCTCCTCGGTAACCATTGGGCCTATGGTCACCAAACTTCATGGTCATGGTCCTTAGGTAGGGGGATTACAAAATTGTTAAAATGACGTCATTACGTAATCCAAGATGGCCGCCGTCTAAAAATAGCACAAATTCTTAAAAAATCTTCTTCTCAAGAACCGCCAACCGGATTTCGACAAAACTTGGTAGGAATGATCGATGTACATTGCTCTTTCAAAGTTGTTAAAATGGTGACCCTGGGGTTAAAAATGGGCGTGGCCCGTGGGGTCAAATTGGGGTCAAATTTTATTTTTGACTGAATATGGTCATTTCATATATCAAATTGAAGGTATCAATGAGGCGATCACTCTGGTGCATTTTTTGTCGAAATCGGATTGTTATGTCATCCAAGATGGCCGCCGAAAGGTCAAAAGGTCGTTCTTTTATTAGAGATTTCAAAATTCTTCTTCACATGAACCGCTTGGCCCATGGTAGCCAAACTTAAATGTTATGGTCCATGGGTGAAGCCTTTTCAGATTTGTTAAAATGGAGGTCATCGCTAATCCAAGATGGCCGCCGTCTAAAAATAGCATAAATTCTTAAAAAATCTTCTTCTCATGAACCGCTTGCAGGATTTCGACGAAACTTGGTAGGAATGATCGATGTACATTGCTCTTTCAAAGTTGTTAAAATGGTGACCCCGGGGTCAAAAAAAAATGGGCGTGGCCCGTGGGGTCAAATTGGGGTCAAATTTTATTTTTGACCGAATATGGTCATGTCATATATCAAATTGAAGGTATCAATGAGGCGATCACTCTGGTGCATTTTCTGTCGAAATCGGATTGTTATGTCATCCAAGATGGCCGCCGAAAGGTCAAAAGGTCCTTCTTTTATTAGAGATTTCAAAATTCTTCTTCACATGAACCGCTTGGCCCATGGTAGCCAAACTTAGATGTTATGGTCCATGGGTGAAGCCTTTCAGATTTGTTAAAATAGAGGTCATCGCTAATCCAAGATGGCCGCCGTCTAAAAATAGCATAAATTCTTAAAAAATCTACTTCTCATGAACCGCTTGCCGGATTTCGACGAAACTTGGTAGGAATGATCGATGTACATTGCTCTTTCAAAGTTGTTAAAATGGTGACCCCGGGGTCAAAAATGGGCGTGGCCCGTGGGGTCAAATTGGGGTCAAATGTTATTTTTGACCGAATCAAAATTCTTCTTCACATGAACCGCTTGGCCCATGGTAGCCAAACTTAAATGTTATGGTCCATGTGTGAAGCCTTTTCAGATTTGTTAAAATGGAGGTCATTGCTAATCCAAGATGGCTTCCGTCTAAAAATAGCATAAATTCTTAAAAAATCTTCTTCTCATGAACCGCTAGCCGGATTTCGACGAAACTTGGTAGGAATGATCGATGTACAATGCTCTTTCAAAGTTGTTAAAATGGTGACCCCGGGGTCAAAAATGGGCGTGGCCCGTGGGGTCAAATTTTATTTTTGACCGAATATGCTCATGTTATATATCAAATCGAAGGTATCAATGAGGCGATCACTCTGGTACATTTTTTGTCCAAATCGGATTGTTATGTCATCCAAGATGGCCGCCGAAATGTCAAACGGTCGTTGTTTTATTAGAGATTTCAAAATTCTTCTTCACATGAACCGCTTGGCCCATGGTAGCCAAACTTAAAAGTTATGGTCCATGGGTGAAGCCTTTTCAGATTTGTTAAAATGGAGGTCATCGCTAATCCAAGATGGCCGCCGTCTAAAAATAGCATAAATTCTTAAAAAATCTTCTTCTCATGAACCGCTAGCTGGATTTCGACGAAACTTGGTAGGAATGATCGATGTACATTGCTCTTTGAAAGTTGTTAAAATGGTGACCCCGGGGTCAAAAATGGGCGTGGCCCATGGGGTCAAATTGGGGTCAAATTTTATTTTTGACTGAATATGGTCATGTCATATATCAAATTGAAGGTATCAATGAGGCGATCACTCTGGTGCAATATTTGTCGGAATCGGATGATTATGTCATCCATGATGGCCACCAAAAGGTCCATTTATTCAAGATTTTTAACGTCTTTTTCTCAGGAACCACATGGCCGATGCTGGGTGAAGCATTTTCAGATTTTGTAAAATGAGAGTCATCGCTTAATCCAAGATGACCGCCATCTAAAAATAGCACAATTTTTTTAAAACACATGAACTCAATGTCACGTTCTCCTCTGGTGTTCATGGAGTCAGGTGAGCGAATTAGGGCCATCATGGCCCTCTTGTTTGTTATACTATATCTCTGCAACTGCTTCGCCCATTACCTTGAAACTTCACATGGGTGTTTATCATCATCCATATTTTCATTCGACCCCCCAACCGTGTGGCCCCTGTGCCCAATGTCAAGGTCAAATTACTTTGAATTTTTTTGTTAAAGTTTTTTTGTGTACTGTATCTCTGCAACTGCTTCACCCATTACCTTGATACTTCACATGGGTGTTTATCATCATTGTCGCGCCCGCTGACGGAAAGCGTGATATCGTCTGCATTTCGGCATACATCCGTCTGTCCGTCCATCCGTACGTCTGTGTGTCCGGTTAAAGTTTTTTGGTTAAAGTTTTTCCATCTACTATATCTATTTTTTTAGTGTCCATGCCTCGCCCCAAGGCGCGACATGCAGGTCACGGCCATCTTGTCTACAAAAAGTGGGTATAATTATGTTATCCAAGTGTCTATGCTTGGAAAAAACCTGGCCTTCGTGGCTTTGCCTCGTTTCTTGTTAACATGTTGTACTGATAGGCATATACATGTAAGTATAACTTATATATGCTTGTTTCTTGATTATAAACATGTGCTACATATTTATAACCCTTAGAATGCGGGAAGCAAAAACTGTTGGCTGCTGTTGTTTTATATTTTGTCTTCTTTCTCAATAAAAACATGGTTTGACAGCAATTGAGAATCATTTCCATTGGAAATGATTCTAAAGTGTTGTCAAACCATGCTTTTGATGAGAAAAATGGAAAATAAACAACAGATGACAACAATTAATTCAGCATTTTAAGGATTAACCACTAAAGGTAATTGAGCCACAGTACAGTTTCAGCTCGACCAACAAAACAGACTGCTTAATTTTGAACATGATAATTAAGTTAATTCTCAGAATAGTTTTGTAATCTCAGCCCCTTGTTTATGTGTCTAGTTCACTGCTGGGACTACCGCCGGTTCATCGTGAAACAATCAAGTGTGTCGGCTGAGGCTGAGCTTGATTACACAACAGACAAGATCTGTAACAATTTCTCCAACTTCTCGTCGTGGCACTACCGCAGCAAGCTGCTGCCCGTCGTATATCCGGACGATGAGTCAGCTGTCGGGGTCAATGAAGATATGCTCATTAAAGGTACATATTCTGTTGCTCATTAACCCTTTCAACACTACAGAACTCTTTAGCAATGTTTGCAAACAGTGTAGATCAAGATGAGCCGGCTCGTAACGAGCCGTCCGTCTCATCAGGATCTGCACTTTTGCAAGTATTTTTAATATTTTTAGAGAAAAAGAGGGATATGCTCATTAAAGGTACATTTCTTTTACTTTTGCTATATGCCAGTGGTTTAATTTAATTTTGTATGTACACTGAATAGTTTTCAGGGTTCTTACTTATACTCGCCCGCCCTTTTCGTCTGTTTGTCTGTCTGTCCGAGATTTGCGTTAAAATTTTCTGCTGCCTACTATCTTTGTTACCGTGAGTCTTGATTGACTTGAAACTTCATATACTTATTTGTCATCATCCACATTTTCATTCTATAGCCCAACCATGCTGCGAATGTGTTGAATGTTTTGAGTGGTACATCCCCTATCAGTGATACTGATTGTTTGTTTTGCTCTGTACTAGTGGTTTTAAAACTTAGCAAGTTTTAAAACCACTAGCACAGAGAAGAACCGTAAGTCTTACTCAACATGCACTTGTATCTCATACACAAAATAACAGTCATTGGTAGCACCTCAGCTCTCCCACTCTAACTGTTTTGAGTTAAAAATATAGCCCATTCTAAAAAGTGTGTGTTTTCTTTATTAGATATACCTGGTACATATACTTGTTTTGCCTGTTAACAGCTATTATTTCTGCCTCTACATCAGTGCATCATCTATTGTTAGTCTCTGTACAGATACCCATCTATACAATTTATGTTATATCTACTACTTTATTTTCCACCTCTCCATTTAAAAAATCTACAAATAAGTAGTTGCAACATAACAATTCTTTCGTTCTGAAGTTCAGAAAAAAATAGGGAAAAACAAACTCCAGCTACAGATAATTTTACCCCGGGACGAAGGATACATGTATGGTTCCTGCTTTACCCAACTACAACAGGGCTCCAGATAAGGAATTAGTAATTGAGTCTTGTCACTCTATCATTTCTGAAGCAATTGGGTATTTCAAAATTTTAATTGGGTAAAATAAAATCACACTACTGTTTACACATTAACAGACAACAATTATTGAATAGTTTGCTTCGAAATGAAAACATATCTTGGCATTACATTAGAATTGTCTCCTTGGAGACAATTCTAATGATATACCAATATGTGTTTTCATGGAAAATAAGACAAATATGCTATATTTGTGGTCTTTTTATTGTTTTCTGCAGCATGATAAAGGTACCATAAAATCTTTATTGCTTTTTGATACTTGCTACTTCTGATTTCAATTGGGTTTTTGACAATTTTAATTGGGGATTTACGCAAATACACAGCTTATCTGGAGCTCTGCTACAATATTTCAGAGTTTGAGACGGTACAGAATGCGTTTTTCACAGACCCTGACGACCAGAGTGCATGGTTCTACCATCGTTGGCTACTGGGCCGGGGTAAGTATACAGCCCAGTGTCTGTTCTAACCATATCAGTAGCCTATTTCACCAACATTGCAAAGTATACTTTTCTAGCAAAGTATACTTTGAGGGAGAAATTTTCAATTTTAGGATAAATTTATTACTTTTTATTATACTGAATTTATTACATTATCACAGCCATTTTGGCTGTGATAATGTAATAAATTCAGTATAATAATTCTGCATACTTTTAATCATCAAATATATGCAGTCGTTAGTTCTATATGACATAATGCATTTCGGGAAAAATAAATGATTACTCCCTCAAAGTATACTTTGCTAGATAAGTATACTTTGCAATGTTGGTGAAATAGGCTACTGATGATACTATAAATTGAGGTTATGTCTCTGTATGTGGGTGTGACTGAAGAAATGGGCTTATAGGTTTTGCGACCAGTGTAGATGCATTCGCACAGTCTGATCGTGTGATCAGGTTCTGCACTGTTCACCGTTCCACCAATGAAACTAACTCACACCCTGCTTCAAACAGGCAATATAGATCATTATCAGGTAACAGAAGCTATTTAATCAGGAGCTACACTGGTCACACATCCCATAAGCCCCATTTCATACGAGACACGCCATGAGATTTTGTACCTTTGGACAACTACGTAATTTCATTAAATACGTTTACAAAATTTACAATATGTTTCATAAATAAAGTCAAAAGTTGACAAAATTTTCAGAATACATGCGGAATATAATTCCACATGTACTCTGTATTTATGTCAACTTTTGACGCCATTTACGGAAAATAGTGTAACTTTGGTAAACGTATTTCATGAAATTACGCAGATGTCCGAAGGTACAAAATCACATGGCGTGTCTCATATGACCTTCGCTATTGCTGAGATGTTTACCCTTACACTGCTATCTTAATTTTTTCGTCGTCTGCTGTTTATTTTCTATTTAACACTTTTACCATCAAAAACATGCTTTGATAACACTTTAGAATAATTTACAACATGCTTTGACAGCACTTCAGAATCATTTCCATTGGACAATTGTTGTGAGTAGCGGTCTAAGGGTAAATGTTGCTCATATTCAGCTGTGGGAATACTGTATGGGGATTGTGGATTTGCGACCAGTATAGACACATATTTGCACAGCCTGATCAGGGTCTGCACTGTTCGCAATTCATTTCATGTTTTTAACAATCAGTATAATGTCAGGCTTCTGGATTGTACTAGCTCATCTGGGGGGGCCGTTTCGCTAAACTTCGTACAAATAAAATGTTCTCAAGTGCAAATTTAGGATGGTCTGAAAATTTCAATTGATGGATTTAAATTTATTGAACATAAATACATATATTCAAAATGAACATTGGTCGAACGACATGACATAACACTACAAAATGACTTCGGTGTAATAATGCAGCATAAACAATTTTGTATTCTTTTCAAAGAAAACCACATCATATTTGCTCATCCAATAAATGTTACCTGCTATACAGAATACCAGGCTAGTGTCTTTTGGTATAAAGTTTATCAGGCACGGCACGGCTCAGGGGGCCGTTTCACTAAACTTTGTACGACTAAAATGTTAGTAAGTTCAAAATTATGATAGTCTGTAAATTTCACATTGACAATGTTTTCTTGTAAACAATTGATGGATTTACATTTATTGAGCATAGGCTGCATATGCAGCCTATGCTCAATAAATGTAAATCCATTAATTGAAATTTCCAGACGATCATAAATTTGCACTTACGAACATTTTAGTCGTACGAAGTTTAGTGAAACGGGCCCCTGATCCTATAAAGTTTATCAGGCACGGCACGGCTCAGGTGAGGCGAGGAATTTTTACATTCGACACTAGCCTGGTATTGTGTATATGTAGGTAAGATGAAGCCCGGCGTGAGCTGTATCTACGTGTCCCGAGTGGAACAGGTCCTCATGCTCACCACCGTACAGCCAATCAAGGTAACTTGCAATACACAGGCAATACGAGACTGTCACGGAAGGAAATTTGAGGTTACGGGATTTGTGACCAGTGTACCTCTTGATCAAATAGCTCGCACCTGGAGCATGATAACGATCTATATTGCTTGTTGATGAAATGGCGAACGCATGATGGCGGATGCACAGGCTGATCTGTAGCCGATTTCACCAACATTGCAAAGTATACTTTTCTAGCAAAGTATACTTTGAGGGAGTAATCATTTATTTTCCCCAAAATGCATTAATTCATATAGAACTAACCACTGCACATGTTTGATGATTAAATGTATGCTGAATTATTGTACTGAATTTATTACATTATCACAGCCAAATTGGCTGTGATAATGTAATAAATTCAGTATAATAAAAATTAATAAATTTATCCTAAAATTGAAAAATTCTCCCTCAAAGTATACTTTGCCAGAAAAGTATACTTTGCAATGTTGGTGAAATAGGCTACTGGATCTGCACTGGTCACAAAATCCATAACCCCGATTTCAACAGTCAAACTTGCATATAGACAAGTTACTGGAATAAAGAGCACTAGCAGTAAGATAGTAATATAGTTGCAGTTTACAGCTTTCCCCTCGGCTCAATCTCATAAAATTGCAAAGTATACAAAAGTATACTTTGAGGGAGTAATTATTTATTTTTCCTGAAATTCATTATTTCATATAGAACTAACTACTGCATATATTTGATGATTAAAAGTATGCAGAATTATTATACTGAATTTATTATATTATCACAGCCAAAATGGCTGTGATAATGTAATAAATGCTAGAAAAGTATACTTTGCAATGTTGGTGAAATCAGCCTCTGGAAAGTCCATAGACAATAGCCCCAAAAATCATTCCAAAAGTATCAGCAGAATGATGGTGTATAGTATTGGATTTTGATAGAAACATAACTAGACACACACAGACACTTTATTGTCGTAAATAATGTTTTAAACAAATATAACCTTTGGTAAAATAAATAGCAGATGACAAAAGTCATCGTTTTATGGGTTAATAAACCATAAACATACTGTTTATACTCCATGGATATGTACATGTACCATTTTCAGGTATCGTCCACCTGTGAGATTGTCGTGTCCATTAATGGAACCATTACCGCGGGTATCTGGAGTAACCATAGCAACAGACAGGATGTCTACTCTCGTGTCTGGGTATCCTTGACCAGTACCACTAATTGTCTAAATGAGACACGCCATGTTATTTTGTACCTTCAGACATCTGCTTAATTTCATTAAATATATTTACTAATAATGTCAAAAGTTGACAAAATTTTAGAGTATAATTCCACATGTACGCTTAAAATTTTGTCAACTTTTGACGCCATTTACGGAAAATATTGTAAATTTTGTAAACATATTTAATGAAATTATGCACAAAAGCACATGGTGTGTCTCAAATGGACTGATAATTTAATGACAGCCTCCAGTAGATGAAGTATGAAGATTTCAGCCGGGAAAATGGTTGGGTGTTGCAATGCCAGCTGTTACAATTTACTGCATCAGTAACTTTGGTATTTCGTGGTTCTTATGTACATTTGCATCACTAAATTATGAGTTTACTCACGATAAGTATGAGAATCTTTTCACGGTTAAATAGTACCGTATGTATTACACAGCGTTCCAGATAAGGAATTGTTGTTTGGGTATTGTCACTCCATCATTTCTGAAGCAATTGGGTATTTCAAAATTTTAATTGGGTAAACTAAAATCACACTACTGTTTACATACAGCAATTATTTGCTTCAAAATGAAAACATGTCTTGGAATTTTATTAGAATTGTCTCCTTGGAGACAATTCTAATGAAATACCAAGATGTGTTTTCATAGAAAATAAGAAAAATGTGCTATATTAGTGGTCTGTTTATTGTTTTCTGCAGCATGGTAAAGGTACCACAAATTTTGTATTGCTTTTTGATACTCGCTACTTCTGATTTCAATTGGGTTTTTGGCAATTTTATTTGGGTATTTAAGCAAATATGCAGCTTATCTGGAGCTCTGATTACATATATGTACTAGTATCTTGAAAAATGGGACATATAATAGTCTTCCCATCTTTTGGGGTCACACGTTTAAACCAACAAAATCATCATTGTCTAATTTATAAAATGCAAACCATGTGTAAACGATAGGCAATCCTCGTGGAATAAATCCAGGCTGTATGTCCATGACGGGTTATTTCCCGTTATGTATTTCCCTAACCCATCACCAGCTGTACACCACTGTGGATTCGAGTCAGTTGCTACCAGACGGCGTTGTCGAGGTGATGGTTTCCGTGGACGACGAGGACTGGGGATCCTCGGATACGGTGGTGCTGCCCGCCGACCAGCTGGACAGTTTCACTCTCACCCAGGGGGAGCCGGGATCACGCTTCAGGTGTGGCCGTAATATTGTCACCCTTTAGTAACTGGAAAGGACTCGTTCATTAAATTTCAAACTGTTTTATTAATAAGAGAAACATGATAATTTTGTACCTGCGTCAGATAAAATAATTGGTCTTATCGTAACACCATTCACCCACAGGTGGAAGGTGAAAGTCTCGGACCTGTGACGCAAAACAAAATGCCCATTAAAAAAATGTCTTGTATGTGAAAATAACATATTTTGATAGTATTTTCCACGTTTTCATCCCCACGAATTGCTGAGCCCCGGGGGCGTTTATTAGAATAAATATGGTATATTGATAGGTTTATAAACAACATGGCCCTGTGTGTCCATCAGCTGACCAAGCAAACAAACAAGCTGGTCACCATGACAGTGGAGCCTCCCTAAACGCCAGGGTGGCTCATTTAGAGAGCTTCCACTGTAATTCAGACAGAAGCTACACTCCGAGATGTCATGAACAGGTATGTGGCTGTCACTCGAGAAATGGCGCTTATGGGTGTAGACCGGTGTAGCTCCTGATCACATAGCATACTCCTGTAGCTTGATAGCGATCTATTTTGCTTGTAAGAATCATGACAGGTGTTTCATTGATGAAATGGCGAACAGTGCAGATCCTGATCAGACTGCGGATGCACAGGCTGATCTGGATCTGCACTGGCCGCAAAACCCATAACCCTCATTTCTCCAGTCACAGCCACATGTAAGCACAAGAGATAAATGAAAGAGAAATGCACCATAATTGAACACATTAGGTTATAGGCGATTAGATAGAGGTTTTTCACACTACATGTATTGTGTTGCAGCCACGAGTTGAGTGCAGCGACGTCATCCACGCTGGAACGGGAATTAGAATCCATTCTTGAGTTGTTCGAGATAGAACCGGAAAATAAATGTACGTTATAGCTTCCTCGTATACACGGATTATGAATTTTGGCTGTGACTTTAGGGGGTTGTGCAGATCATGCTATAACATGCTGAACATCCATATTTTTCTGAGAAATGTTGATAAACATAGTCAAAACTATAATGTATGTTTAAAGAAATTACTTTGGTCGTTATGAATGCTATGTTTGTCAAGCCTGCTTGTGGTAAGCTTGACATTGTAATAGTACTTTGTAACCATAGTTCATACTGCAACCATATTCATTGACTTGTCTTGTTAATCATTGTCCATATTTTCTTGCACCGTTGTAGGCGGGTCTGAATATACACTGGTCGCAATTGTTTAATACCAACCTTTTCCTCTTTTTTTTCCAAATCATAGCTTCACCCTTAAATATATATGATATAAGATTTATGAAACGAGTCACGCACAATTTATAGAGGCGAGGTGCATAAAATTGTTGATGAGTCAAAACATCGTTACTTTGTCTCGCCATTTGGGACATCTTCGTTTTATTCGTTTGGCAAATAACGTTAGCAAATAATACGATAATAATATATGCACCATTTGTGGATATATTTTACAAAACGAGCCCATGTTCTGCTTAATGGAATAGTCTCAAAGTTATCATGAAATAAACCATGTCAGTTATTTAAGGGTGAATGGGTGAAGCTACTTCCTTCTTTCAGGGGTGCTACTGACCATTGTGTCACTGATGAAGGCCCTAGATCCGTTGAAGTACGTGGACGCCATCCGGGGCTATATAGACCAACTGCTTACCATAGATCCCTACAGGCTTGCCTACTACAAGGATTTAAGTATGTGAGAACAGGTTTTCTTCTCAAATGTACCGGTATTCCTTAACCCTTTCAAAACCACAGGCCTGTATAGTGGTATTGGCAACAAGTGTAGATACAGATGAGCCGGCTCATGATGAGCCGGCTCATCAGGATCTGCACTTTTTGCAAGTAATTTTTAAGAACAAAAACACCTCCTTTTCATGAATGGACTAGTTTGAAAATCCTTTTCTTACCATTGTATTGGTTGCAAAATTAACATATGAAATTCCATTCCAGTTACTTAGGGGTGAAAGGGTTAAATAGTAATTTTCTCAAATGTTGTCACGATGTATCACAGTCTGGTATCCCATTAATTGTTGGCGTTTTTCGTGTCAACGTCCGCTTCCACAAACTTAACAGTCGTATATTTCTTATAACTCCTGTTTTCATTCACGGAACTTCTTGATATTTACATACGCATTTTTGTGATGGTTGTCTTCCATTCTGTGAAAATTCAACGACCCACTAACCCCCACTAGTCCCAAGGTCAAGGTAGCAGACTTACTGGCAAGGTATATGCAGTTGTGACACCGCTTCTGTTGCGGAATTCTTGTTTTAAACATGCTTGTCTTTTCAGGAAGCCGATATGTGATAGAAAACTTCTTAGAAGAATACGACTACCATTCGAGAGTTGTGTCCCTTGCCAATCAGGGGCTGACAACCCTGTACCACCCAGAACTGTTTTCTCTGGTCATCCAGCTGGACGTGTCCAACAACTGTCTGAGTTCAGTGAAACACTTCAGCTGCCTTCAGTGTGTCAAGGAGCTAACTCTGGATAATAACGAGATTGGAGATTTGACGGAGTTGTCTTTCTTGAAACAACTTGCCAAACTGTCGATAAAGAATAATTGTATCCTTTGTGTAAACTACACAATAATTACAAGATATAGCTGGTATGTACACAGTGTATCAAAACTAGAAAAAGTATTTGTAAAACAAAAAGCCACCTCAACAATGGTGGCATTTTTGTTTTGCAAGCAATTTTCTAGTTTAATAGCTTATTTCTCCATAAAAGTATATTTTGCTACGACTCATTTGAACTGAGACTGAGACAGTTCATATGAGTGGTAACAACTAATAGCGTATCCTTTCAAAACAGAAATAGAGAAAATAGCGAGAGAAATCGACAAATTTGTGTACTACATTGTAATTGTAACCGGCATGAAATGGGGTTTCTATCTAAGAGATACGATGGTAAATGTTCAGTGTCATCCGTAGTGTGTTTCAGTCGGTATTATGTGTTTAGGTATACATGTATCTTCCTTAACTACCTACCAGCTGTGTCAACACCAGCGTGTATACAATGTCTTTCCAGCTGTCCGAAGCTAGCCGTGATGAACATACATGGAAACCACATGGCCAATCAGCTGAATGTAACAAACATTGCCAGTCTATTGCCGGGACTAGCTGTTCTAGATGGGGCTCAAATAAACCTGGCGTCAATCACAGAAGGTCACTGAAGCCTGTGACTGACTTAGACAGCCTTACCCCTTTCACACCCAAGTAACTGGAATGGATTTTGATATGTTAATTTTGCAACTAATCCAATCGTCACAAAATGATTTTCAGACTAGTCCATTTATGAAAAGGGGTGTTTTTGCTCTCAAAAATATGAAAATTACTTGCAAAAAGTGCAGATCCAGATGAGACGGCTCGTCACGAGCCGGCTCATCTGGATTTACACTGTTTGCCAATACGACTATACAGGTCTGTGGTGTTGGAAGGGTTAACCCTACCTTCCCTCACAGAATAAAATACAATACTGGCTCACACTGTAGATCAAGATACCATTTTCTTATTAATTAAATACAAAAAAATAATTGGAACAATCTATTTCAGATGGATGATCATATGTCATGTTGTACAAGAGGCCACAACTTTGTTAACTCGGCCAGCAGAGAGAGATGGTCAGTGGTCTAGGAGATATATCGCATTGGTTTTTATAATACCCGAGGTTGTGAATTCAATCCTCACCCAAAGCATGAAAAATACTTTAATACGTAGTATTTCCATCCCACTGATTTGTCGGATGAGACTTTAAACTGTGGTCTCCGGTCTCTATATGACCTTAGCTGTTGCTGAGACGTTAAACCCATTTACTTTCACTTTTTCGGATAGCAGAGATCACCATAGGGACCACACGTTTATTGCATAAAATGTGCTTTCACAGTGTAATAACGTGGTGTATTAACCATCATAATACTAGTGTCATAAATATACAAACTGGCAACACGCGTTGTGACCAGTAGCCTATTTCACCAACATTACAAAGTATGCTTTCCTAGCAAAGTATACTTTGAAGGAGAAATTTTCAATTTTAGGATAAATTTATTATTTTTTATTATTCTGAATTTATTACATTATCACAGCCATTTTGGCTGTGATAATGTAATAAATTCAGTATAATAATTCTGCATACTTTTAATCATCAAATATATGCAGTCGTTACTTCTATATTAAGTAACGCATTTTGGGAAAAATAAATGATAACTCCCTCAAAGTATACTTTGCTAGATAAGTATACTTTGCAATTCTGATGAAATCGGCTACAGAGCAGCTTTAATGTATGATTCTGTGGTTATGCATTAAATAGAACTAACTTTTGTGATGATTTAATATGGTATTTATTACACTCTTAAGCCACATTTCTCCAGTCACAGCCACATATGAGACACGCCATGTGATTTTGTACCAAAGAACATGATTTTTCACGAAATCTGTTTACGGAAAATGTGATATTTTCTGTAAATGACGTCGAAAGATGACAAAATTTTCATAGCAAATGTGCAATAGCATTTGCTATGAAATTTTGTCATCTTTCAACATCATTTACGGAAAATATCGCAAATTTTGTAAATATTTTTCATGAGATATTGCACGTTCTTAGGTACAAAATCGCATGGTGTCCCGCATATTTGATGTGAAACAAGTGCCTCGCACTAGATCAGGAACTTGTGGTGGCAATGCAGAGGCTCAATCTTAATCAGTTGCCAAGGCACTTAGGTAAACGTAACGCCTCAAATATTCCTGCCCCGTCCATCGTTGCTATTGATGGCACGGAAATATTTGCAGGGTTGGGTTTCCGCAACAATCACTTAGGCTGCCAACTGAGGGAGTGGAGTTTTACAACATTTAATCAATGCAGATCCTGATCAAGCACGTTTAGCATGATAAAATACCCTCGCTACAGTGATGCACCACATGGCAAACAGTTGTTTTTACTTATTTGCTTAAATGGTGTTTATTAGCCTGTCAACAGATTCCATATTTCACCGATATGGGAAAATCCCAAAATGAAATCGTAATATCTGAAATTGTAATAGCCCGATATGGTTCCAGGTCCTCACCACACCGGAGTCGCTTAGACCTAATTCCTAAAAGTAATAGGATTAGTACTAATCTGACTATTTTTATAACGGTATAACCTGATTCAACTCTCAAGTAACAAGTAAGCCAACCATTAAATGTACATGAATACAAAAAATGGACATCAGGATTCCGGTAAGGATGAAGCC
Source organism: Conchocele bisecta (assembly GCA_029237695.1). Taxonomy (NCBI): domain Eukaryota; kingdom Metazoa; phylum Mollusca; class Bivalvia; order Lucinida; family Thyasiridae; genus Conchocele; species Conchocele bisecta. The sequence continues at coordinate 9,346,456 of CM055265.1, read as the reverse complement.
CATCTTTCAATTTTCCCTTTTCATGATCTGAAGGCAAGGCTATGAAAGTGTCTCAGCCAAATGAAATCACCAGTGGATGAGGGGAGAATTGAAGTGTCAAAAGATCTGCGTACATCATCACACAATAAGGACCAGTGATTATAAAACTTTACGAGCACATTCTCAAAATTTGTACTCTAAATCACGCAGTTTGATTGTGGCCGAGATTGAGAACAGCTCAGCCTCGAACAACCAAACTTCCTGATTTAGAGCATGCGAATAGAGTAAAGTCAGAAAGTTTTATAAACATGGAGCCTGGACTTGTGATGATAAAACTTGAGTTGAAGTACATTCTCAAATTTTGCATAATGACCCAGGGCTCGACATTAAATTAAAAATCGTAGTGGAGCAAGTTATTTTTCCAAGATACCATTTTTCGGCTTGTAAACTATCTCTTATTTCCAAATATCACGTTAACATTATCCATCACGGACACAAATCGAAAAGAAAACAGTTTCCATGTGAATATGCATACTCAATAGCTCTCTGGACTAGTGTAATATAGGACAGTACAGATTGACAGTACAAATCCATACAGGTGAAACATGGATAGCCCAGCCTAACATGACCTTAGCTGTTAAAAATATAGCCATTCCGACTGTCAGGAGTATCAGAAACGAGACGTATTATGGATTCACCATGTACGGGCGGCAGCGGGCAAAACTTGCCCACATAATAACTAGAGTTCTACTTGACGAATCGTAACCAAATTTGGCATACATGTTTAACATGGCAAGACAAAGAAGCCTATTGGTTTTCAAAAATTTCCAATGACTTATCTCCCCTTGGTGGCCATTTTTAATTTTCACATTCTGTATCTTTGTCCACGCAATAACTCAAGTTCTACTTCACCGATCATAACCAAATTCGGTATACATGTTTATCACAGTATGACGAAGAAGGCTATTGATTTTCAAATATTTCCCCTTGGCAGCCGTTTTTAATTTTCGCACTCTGTATCCTTGTCCATGCAATAACTAATTCGGTGTACATGTTTATCACGCCAAGACGAAGAAGTCTATTGATTCTCAAACATTTCTTTTGACCTATCTCCCCTTGGTGGCGATTTTTTATTTTTGCACTCTGTATCCTTGTCCACGCAATAATTCATATTAACCAAATTCGGCATACATGTTTATCACGAAAAGATGAAGAAGCCTATTGATTTTGAAAATTTTCCAATAACTTGTCACCCCTTGGAGGCCATTTTTTATTTTCGGACTTTGTATCTTTGTCCACACAATAACACAAGTTCAACTTGACGGATCGTAACCAAATTCAGTATACATGTTTATCACGTCAAGATGAAGAACCCTATTGGTTTTCAGTGAGTTATCTCCCCTTGTTGACTGGCCTTGCCTCAACAGGCATGTATTGTGACCTTCAGAAATATTGTTATGCATTATCTAAATTTGCATGTTTGTGAACCAAATCAAGCCCATTATCAATAAATGTCACAAAGTTCTTGCCTTACCCCTAATATAGCCATTTCAAGGCAACTTGTCTATTGTGGTTGTGACTGGAGAAATGGGGCTTATTGGTTTGTGACCAGTGTATACCTAGATCAGACTGTGTATCTGATCAGTCTGCACTGTTCGTCATTCAGTCAGTGAAATACCTGTCCAGCTTCTCACAAACAATATATATCCTTACGAGACTGCAGGAATGTGCTAGAAGATCAGGATGTACACTGACCAGAAATGCCATAAGCCCCATTTCTCCAGTCTCGACAACATTTGACCTTTCATTTCTGACCAACACATCGGGAGATGTGCAACATTTTGACTCCTACGATGACGACTACGCCAGAATGGTGACCGCTTTGTCTCGCTTTATCCACTAACATTGGCGAGACAAAATAGCTTGGATGGTAAACTTTTCCAAGTCCAAAAAGAGGAGATAATCCAAGAATGTATTAAACTGGAAATGTATTATCCAACCGGCACACAGTTCCCCTCGCTAGCAGACAAAGTAGTGATAGACGACACATGACCAAGTGATATTCCTTGATATGTCATCCATTCAATAGTCGTGTTCTAGACTTGTACGCTACTGCAAGCAGAACAACAAACTGTGTTATGCAGAATAAATTAGATAAATTCATTCAATATACTAACGAGAAGTTCAGAAGGTGCAGTTTCAATTATAAGATGTTTTGATAGCCGTGACGAGGACGATTCTTTGGAACTACCAAGTGAATTACGTTTGAGTGAGTGAGTGAGTGAATAGGGTTTAACGTCCGCTTTTCTGACATAGAGGTACAAGCCTCAGGGAGTCTACACGCAGACGGGTCAACGGGGTCGTATCCCGTATCCACCTGTCCGAGGGGGGTAAATCCCAACTTCAGAACTCAATATTTACAATCAAAATATATATTCAGTCCTGAAATTAGAACAACCTGATCTGGTGCCAGGCCCTCGCCACACCAGCATCATTTATCCCATCCCCTAGAAGTAATAGGATTAGCGCTAATCTTACTTTTATATATGGGGCATAGCCTGACTCAACTCTCACATACAAGAAAGCCAAAAATGTACATGAGGGCCAAATCCGGTATAGTGGGTTCCGGAAAGTATGAACCCAATCGTTAAGCCAGTTTAGTCGCCTTATACGACAAGCAATGGCTACTGCAGCACTATTCTCAGGATCAGTTGATCCCGCCCTGGTGCCTGCATTACGTTTGAACGAATGGCGTCGGGGGGGGGGGGGGGAATATCCAGGACTGACCAGCCTCTGTTGAATGTGATGGCCAAGTGCAGTAAGTACAATGAAACTGCCATAAAAGCAATATCCAAGAGACACTGGAAAATCTGTTCCTGGTACAAGATGCGCAGTGCAAATATTTGCAAGAGGAATATCGTATTCCTCTTGCAAATATTTGCACTGTGCATGCCGTTGCTGGTAGTCAACACTAATTTTGACAATACCACCGGTAAGCTGTTCCAATTATTGTAGGAGAACACAACTGGGCAGTTTAGATACATTGCGGTCAGCTGCCACATTATTGGCTGCTGGTAGACCAACACGCCAGAAATCTGAGTCGGGATTTAGACGTGGTCAAGGCCGGCGGTCTTACAACAGGGCGAACCAGGGAGACAAATTCAACGTCGTTAACAGCAGCAGGGTAGACGAGATGACAATTGCAGCAGGGACGATGACCCGTGAGCAGGAGCAGCACATGAAAATTAGCAGATGACAAACATTCTCGTCAACAGCGGCCCTTTTCACTAAACTTAGTATGACTAAAATGTTCGTAAGTGCAAATTTAGGATTGTCTGGAAATTTCAATTGATGGATTTACATTTATTGAGCATAGGCTATGCTCAAGAAAACTTGGATCATCATGCCAACACTGAGCATGCGGAAACACAAATGATGAGCGGTATGAAAACAAAGAGAATCATATGGACTTCACACGATTCCTTCTAAGGAAGGAGTTACTGTTCTCCCGGATAATGAAATTTAATGATCGCCCGTAAACGTACAGTCTGGAAAGTGAGTTTTAATAGTATAACAACTGAACTAGATATCAACACTTCTGAGAAACTAAATCTTTTGGTTGAGTGGTTGGGCCCAGATCCGTAAAACATGCGATATCCATTAGATCGTAGAGGTATCCAGCGGATATGGGCTCATTTGGATGAAAGGTTTGGGTCCGCAGAAATGGTGGAGGTGTCCCTACAGTCTAGAGAAAGTTAGCAGGGGCTCACGTATACCCCCGGCCGCCGCCTGGACCGACAAATAAAACGTTTAACATACATGTATATTTAAAAGAAGTTTAACACAAATTTCTAAGTAATTTGACCTTGACCTTGGACATGAAGGCCACATGGGTTTGGTATGGAATGAAAATATGGATGATGACAAGGAAGTATATGTAGTTTGAAGTCAATCCGACTTACAGTTGCAGAGATAATGGGTACCCGAAAACTTTAATGCAAATCTTACGAATGCAAATTTCTAAGTTTGTTGGGGCTTAACGGCCTATCGACAGCAGGTCATTTAAGGCCGGGTCAATGGGTTTAGTACTAAATCCCATAATTTACCTGTACAAGTACATGTACATATTCAAGTACATGTACTAATGGGGGGGAAATCCCAAAATCAGAACTGAATATTTACAATAAAACCAGATGGCCGCGGCCCGCATGTCGAGCCGCCGAGGCATTTGATGGTATTTTTAAAAACTTTAACGCAGATTTCGCATGGACGGATGCACGCACGGATGCACGGACGCACGGACGCACGGACGTCATTGTGATCACTATGTCTCGCTTTCCGCAAGCGGGCTCGGCAAAAACTTTATATTCAGCCGGAAATCAAAATAATCCTGATCTGATGCCAGGTCCTCGCCACACCAGAATCACTTGGGCCCCCTCCAAAAAGCAGTAGTATCAGTAATAATCTTACTACTTTTATAATGGGCAATAACCCAATTCAACTCCCACGTAACAAAAGAGCCAAATATAGGTACCCGAGGGCCAAACCAGGCATATTGTGATTCCTATAAGGCGGAACGCCTACCGTTAATTTACGCCGTCGCATTCCCCACCCACGCATATTTCTAAGTAATTTGTTTGTTTGTTTATTGGTGTTTAACGGCCTATCAACAGCTAGGGTTCGATCCCATTTTAACCTGCTGCATTGGGGGGAAAATCCCAAAATCAGAACGGAATATTTACATCGAGAACAAATATATTCAGCCCTGAAATTAGAATAACCCGACCTGGCGTCGGGTCCATACCACACCAAGTCACTTGGCCCCTTCCCCTAAAATAAGATTACGAATATCGTAATATTCACATAAGGGGTATAACCAGATTCAACTGTCACATACAAAATGCCAAAGACGTATGTGAGGGCCAAACCAGGTCTCCAGTCGGGATTCCGTTAAGGATGAACCCCGATCGTTAAATTACCCATCGCATGCTCCCACCTGCCACCCACCTAAGTAATTTGACCTTGACCTTGGACAGGAAGGCCATTTGGGTGTGAATGAAAATATGGATGATGATAAGGAAGTACCGGTATATCAATTTTGACGTCAATTCGACTTACCGATGCAGAGATAATGGGTACCCGAAAACTTTAACGCAAATCTTACGGGTGCAAATTTTAAGTAATTTAACCTTGGACATGAAGGCCGCATGGGTGTGGCATCGAATCAAAATATGGATGATGATAAGGAAGTATATGAAGTTTCAGGTAAAACCGACTTACCATTACAGAGATAATGGGTACCTAAAAACTTTAACGTGGACGGACAAACGGACGGAAGGACAGATGGAGTTATGAAAACTATATACCCAATATACATGTAGTATAATGAGCGGACTTAACATTAGACCGTGCCATTAATTTGGGCAATCATTTGAGTATTCACGACAGCACTGCCCTCCCAAGTCAAACTGCAGTATCTGTTAAACTGCAGTATCTGCACTATGATGCTATGCTGACCCTGTGCAATCATCCCCAGGTGGGGATGTGCAATCATCCCCAGGTGGGGATGATTGCACATGGTCAGCATAGCATCACATTGCAGATACTGCAGTTTAACATATATTGCTGTTTGACTTGGGATGATTGCACAGGGTCAGCATAGCATCACAGTGCAGATACTGCAGTTTAACAGATACTGCAGTTTGACTTGGGATGATTGCACAGGGTCAGCATAGCATCATAGTGCAGATACTGCAGTTTAACAGATACTGCAGTTTGACTTGGGAGATTGCACAGGGTCAGCATAGCATCACAGTGCAGATACTGCAGTTTAACAGATACTGCAGTTTGACTTGGGATGATTGCACAGGGTCAGCATAGCATCATAGTGCAGATACTGCAGTTTAACAGATACTGCTGTTTGACTTGGGATGATTGCATATGGTCAGCATAGCATCATAGTGCAGATACTGCAGTTTAACAGATACTGCTGTTTGACTTGGGATGATTGCACAGGGTCAGCATAGCATCATAGTGCAGATACTGCAGTTTAACAGATACTGCTGTTTGACTTGGGAGGGCAGAGCAGATCACAGCCATGGGACAGCATGAGGTACACCATTGCTGATGCAAATGGACACCGAGTAAATGACAGATGACACCCAACTGATGGCAGCACTGTCCAAGGCAAAACACAAACATTATGGACAAATCACATTGTTCAGCAAAAGCAAAACATCTAACAACAACTGATATTTCATTTCCAATAGAAATGATTGCAATGTGTTGTCAATCCATGGTTTTATTAATAAAGAAGACAAAATATGTTTGTTTGTGTATTGGAATTTAACGGCCTATCAACAGCTAAGGTCATGTAAGGCTGGGCAAACGGGTTCAATCCCATTTTAACCTGCTGCATTGGGGGGAAAATCCCAAAATCAGAACGGAATATTTACATCGAGAAAAAATATATTCAGCCCTGAAATTAGAATAACCGGACCTGGTGCCAGGTCCATACCACACCGAAGTCACTTGGCCCCTTCCCTAAAATAGGATTACGAATAATCGTAATACTTGCATAAGGGGTATAACTAAATTCAACTGTCACATACAAAATGCCAAAGAGGGCCACACCAGGTCTCCAGTCGGAATTCCGGTAAGGATGAACTCCAATCGTTAAATTACCCATCACATGCTCCCACCTGCCACCCTCGACAAAATATGAAACAACAGTCTGAGAATATGGACTTTGGTATACATGTATTTGCAACCATGGAACCTAGCCAATCCAACACTGGTTAACCCGACACATCTGTCTCGTCCCAAAGCAGGTGGGAGAATTAACCAGGTTTCACTGAATTCTACATTTCTACATGTACAATAAACAAATCATACCAGCGGGGAAGTTTTATTAAAATATGCTCAATGGTTCAGGACAAGCATTCTGAAAACAGTCCAGATGACAAATGAAAACTGATATCAATAGCTCACTTGCAAGTACATGTTCAAGTACATGTACATTTCACATGTTCAAGTACAGGGGAGTCCCGTTTCTACGCGGTCATTGGGAGCCATGAATCATGATCGCGATATAGCCGGATCGCGAATTTATAGCAATTGTTTTGTTAATGAAACCGGGGACATTCTGGCCCGACTGAAAACGGACCAAACTTTACTATGGCGGTATGGGGGTCACGATTTTACCAACAAACAGCAATGTATAAATAATTAAATTTTACTAATAAACTACTTAAACATGTAACAGCATAGATCTACCCTGAATTTATTATATCCTGTTGCATCGCAAGTATCCACAAACTAGTTTGTCCCTTACCATAAACTGTTTTCGCTTCTTACTTTCGTTTCGCATGTTTACGTGTTTTACGGTACACACAGCTGACGAATACAATACTGACCGAGTTCGAGCTTAAACTATCGTTACTATAGTTGAACTATAGTTCAACTAAACAACCGCGAACGCAGACTAGTTCGACCAGAGTGACGTCATAAATCTACTATAGTTCGACTAACCAAAAGACGCCTGTTCCTCCAGTTTCAAGATGGCGGCGAATAGGTAAACAGTTTTAGAGAGTGGGAAATTTACATGGAAATTCTCTACTAGACATGTGCAATGCATCTACTGTAGTTCAAGATATAGTATGAACCTGAACTCGCTGATCAATATGGCAGATTCTGCGTCCTAGTACACGCGGCTGATTGCAAACTTCAAAGGCAATGTCAGCTGTTTGTTAACTTCTGGAATATGGATAACTGTCAGTACTCAGATCTGTTAATCTGCATAACAGCTATTATCCCTGACAGCCAGCAGCACAGGTGTAGTAAACGCTCAGGGCGGTCTACATTCATGGAGTCAATTTAATTCGTCACAGATATGGGCCATATTGGGGGGTCGCGATCTTGAAAGGTACATGTTGATATTTTAGTTAGCGGGTTGATATTTTAGTTAGCGGGTTGAAAACAAAATTGGGAGTGAGCACCACGTAGTAACCGTGTTCGCGTAGTAAGCGATTGCATAGAAACTCCCCTGTACATGTACAAATGGGGGGAAATCGCAAAATCAGAACTGAATATTTAACAAAACTATATATTCAGCCCTGAAATCAGAATAATCCTGATCTGATGCCAAGTCCTTGCCACACCAGAATCACTTGGCTCCTTCCCAAAAGCAGTAGGATCAGTAATAATCTTACTACTTTTATAATGGGCAATTCTAAACATGGTTAATGATATCAGACCAGCAAGCAGTTTGATCAGTTTACAATATATTTCTCGGTCCAGTTGCTCAAAACCTCTGTTGGCAAGAGACGTAAGGATTTAACAGTCCGTTCAAGCTAACAGAGGTTTTGGATACCCGGATTCTGGCAAATAGCACTTATAGTAATAATTAGACTGCATATGTAGAATGGATCTAAACTAGTCGATGTCCACACCTATGTATTCAGTGTTCATGATAAGCCACTGCGGCACATTTCACTAAACTTTGTACGACATAAATGTTCGTAAGTGCAAAATTATGACAATCTGTGAATTTCACTTTCACAATGTTTTCTTGCAAACAATTATTGGATTTACATTTATTGAGCATAGGCTGCAATTTAAATTTCCAGACGATCCTAAATTTGCACTTACGAAAATTTTAGTTTAGTGAAACGGCCCCCTGGTCCTTTGACCCAGGCCAAAAAAATTTTTTTATTGGATTTACATTTATTGAGCATAGGCTGCATATGCAGCCTATGCTCAATACATGTAAATCCAATAAAAAAAAAAATTCTCACAATTTTAAACAAGTTTGTCATGAAGACTGTATATTTGATATTAAATGGTTTATACTAATCTTTACATATTCACTTAATCGGGAAAGGTCTTTTTTGTTACTTGGACTCATACTGCAGATCCTGATGAGTTACATGTAAGCTCCTTCTGGATTTGTGTAGATCCATATCAGGCAGCTCATAATGAGCCATCTGATCAGAATCTGAAATGTTTGTTGGTGTTCTCTGTTGGTGTTTTAACGCAACATGATCGCCAGGTAGCACAATCCATTGATAGAATCTCAATAATAGATTAAATAATATATATATCTATCACACACAGAAGTGCAATAAATGTGATATTTCATTGTACCTGTTTGAATAGCGAAATAATCCACTTGTGACTGTCAGTGTCCACTGCACTCGCTCCAAGTTTACGAGGAAACCGACGGACACTTGTGTAGTATTTCCTACTATCTAAGAACGTAGAATATCGTCCATATAAAAAACAAATAACAATATAGCATAAACCTAAGATAATGTTTACATATAAAGTGGTTGCAGTTAAACAATATGATAATAAAACAAGACATGTAAATACACACAACTAAAACCTTTGTACAATAAATTCATGAGCATACAATGATTAATACACACCGAAACTATGGTTTTCAAACAACATAATAGCACTTTAATCATTTTGTCACGATTTATTCCTTGTCATGCACCTGGGGACCGTTTCACTAAACTTCTTACGACAAATGTTCGTAAGAGCAAATTTAAGATCGTCTGTAAATTTCAATTTATGGATTTACATTTATTGAGCATAGGCTGCATATGCAGCCTATGCTCAATAAATGTAAAACCAATAATTATCTACAAGAAAACAATGTTAATGTGAAATTTACAGACTATCATAATTTTGCACTTACAAACATTTTAGTCGTACGAAGTTTAGTGAAACGGCCCCCAGAAGATCTGTAATGTCATAATTAGTTCATTTTTAGTCAAGATCCCACATTGTTAATTAAACTTTACCCTGCTACATAAATAGAGTAATTTAACGCGTAGAAGGCAGGAACCGAAAATGACCATCTCTCAATTGAAACATGGTTTGGCAGCGTTTTAGAATCATTTCCATTGTAAATGATTCTAAAATGCTGACAAAGCATGCTTTTGATGAAAACAAAACTGAAAACAAAGAGCAGACTAAATAAAATATAGCATTGTAAGTGTTAAGACAGCAAGAAAATGTGGCCTGTTGGCTCACAAATGCCCCCACAGGCAGATTGGAGAAACTCCGGCAACTACTTATCAGGAGCCACGGACACAAATATGGGACACACGGACGGACACACAGTCCAAACACTACATGCTTCCCAGCTCTGCCAAGACCGAGGCATAAAAAGTGATTGTACATTTCCTATTTCCAATAGTTCTCTTCTGTCCTTTTTTACTAGCCAAGTGTACACAGTCCTGCACAGTTGAAAGGCTCGCATATAGGACCCAGAACATGGCCACTACAACAACATTCACACACAAAGGTCAAGGTCAACTGAACACAGGGTGGTTAGCAAACAATGTGAGGAAGCTATTGATCAAGTTCGGTAAAGTTGACCAACACATCCGGATATGCAACATTTTGATGTGCATCCAAAATTGTTGATGCCTATGGCGACACCTTTAGCCAGAATTCTGTCCGCAATGTCTCACTTTCCACTAACGTGAAGACAGTAAAATTAACCTACCTCCCACTTCTATATATTGATCGTATTTGATATATAGTCTATAGAAATGGGTGGGTTGGATAACTGTTTGAACGGGCCATTTACTGGGTCCTAGGTCCCAGTTTTTCACCTGTGCATTTGTGTATACCCCGGTACTTGCATGGATGAACTGGACAATTAATCAATTAATTAAGAGCATAAAATTTCTAATTAATTAAAGCGGAAAAATTAGGTGAAGGACATACACGGGCGGATGATTTAAGGGTTAAGGGTGGGTTGTGTTGAGTGAGGAAAGAAGGAAGTTGTGTCCAAGTTTCGTGCACATAGAATCAACGGGTTGTTAAGCAAATGACTCGAATGTCAAGGTTGACCAATATTTAAGAGCATAAAATTGCTAAGTAATTGAAGCGGAAAAATTAGGTCAAGGACATGGATGGGCGGTTTGTGGGTGGGGTGTGGTGAGTGATGCTCGAAGTAAGTTGTTTTGTTTGTTTGTTTGTTGTTGTTTAATGGCCTATCAACAGCTAAGGTCATTTAAGGCCGGGTCAATGGGTTTAATACTAAATCCCATATATGTACATATTCAAGTACATGTACAAATGGGGGGAACAAACCAGGCAAATCGTGATTCCTATAAGGAGGAACTTATACCGTTAATTTACGCCGTCTCATTCGCCCGACCAACCACCCGCGGCTTATGAGTTTTGCGACCAGTGTAGATCCAGATCAGCCTGTGCATCTGTCACGCTGCGAACCAACCCACTCGAAGGAAGTTATGTCTGAGATTCATGAATATAGGTCAAGTGGTTGTTGAGAAAATTTACCGAATGTAAAGTTTAATCGAAACCCGGACGTGGACGTCGACGGAGTGGTGACAATGACTCTCATTTTTCTTTGAAAACAGAAACGCTAATAACAATATGATAAATAAAATAAAACGAGGCCCATTACATGTGTGATCAGTAAAGTAAGCTTACAATGTGTGCAACCAATGCAGTCCCAGATCAGCCTGTGCATCGACAAAGTCTGATCAGGGCCTACGCTCTCTCCCATTTAGTCACTGAAGGAGATTTCAAACTTATCAAACAGACATGATCCTGTTCCAATGTTGTGTTTGTGAAGCAGGATACGCTTCTACAATTGTTACAAGTGTTGCAAGGTCACTGTTATCAGTAGCCGATTTCATCAACATTGCAAAGTATACTTTACTAGCAAAGTATACTTTGAGGGAGAAATTTTCAATTTTATGATAAATTTATAAATTTTTATTATACTGAATTTATTACATTATCACAGCCAATTTGGCTGTGATAATGTAATAAATTCAGTATAATAATTCTGCATACTTTTAACCATCAAATATATGCAGTTAGTTTTATATGAAATAATGCATTTCAGGAAAAATAAATAAATAATAAATGATTACTCCCTCAAAGTATACTTTGCTAGATAAGTATACTTTGCGATTTTGATGAAATCGGCTACAGATGGTGACCCAAATGTCCGTGTGCCAGGTGGCAGACCTCTAAGTGGAAACACAGACTTAGCAATCAGTACGAAGTCATCAGCACTTTGAAAACTAATAATAAAACAATTTAATCCCCATGTACACATTGTAATATATTCCCATTGTGTGCAACGTCTATACATGTAGAATGAATCAATCAACAATTGATAAAAACAATGTTTATACTATGTATGAGGCGTGTTAAAAAAAGTTCTGATTCTGAATTTATTGAGCTATCATCTTGATTTGTTGAAGATGTTCCTTAAGTTTCGTGAGAAACAGGCAATACTGTACATGTACATTCATTTCATAATAATTTGTAGAAATAATGACATGAAAACTTACTAGTGTGTACGTAATAATATACTGTGGCTTTTGTATGAAACAAGAAAATTTACTTCATCATAATTTACGTCACCAAAAGTTATGACGTCAGCATTTGTACCGAAAGATGGTGCAGGTTAGAGCTACACGGCCGATCGTTGACACATAATTCTGTGTTGAGGCAAGAAAAATAAATGTAGAGGTGTATGCAGATGGTAGCATACCAAAAATATAGGTGCCCAATGGCTTTGGCAGTATTATTGAAAGGATGGAGGCGATGTGGTCTGGTATCAACCTCAAATATGAATATAGTGAAATAAAATGTAACCCTTAGACCGCTACTCACAACAATTGTCGTCTGCTGTTGCTATTATATCTTCTCAATAAAAACACGGTTTAACAGCACTTCAGAATCATTTCCAATGGAAAAGATTCTGAAGTGCTGTCAAAGCATGTTGTAAATTATTCTAAAGTGCTGTCAAAGCATGTTTTTGATGATAAAAATGCAAAATAGAAAATAAACAGCAGACAACAACAAAAATAAGATAGCGGTCTAAGGGTCAATCTAGGCATGAACTGGTAACAAAATTCCATAAGAAGTTGCACAGGATTAATCAAAAGTGCTTGAAAATCGAGTTAAATATGCGTGTCGATGAGGTAGACAGTTGTTTTGGTGTAGATGTTGTCTATTTTGAGAAGAATTAATATCCATGATCTGCTTATTGAACGGATAATTACTCTGGGTGATGTTGACACAACGTCAAAATTGTGCCACTTAGTCATGACTGTACTAGTTAAATAAGCGATTATGTAACAACTGTATGTCGAATTGACACACAATTTACACATTCAGCGTCCAATATATGTTCAATACATTTTTGTCGAAATATGAACGTTATTAACCCTTAGATCGCTACTCACAACAATTTTCGTCTGCCGCTGCTTTTATATCTTGCCTTATGTCTCAATAAAAACATGGTTTGACAGCACTTCAGAATCATTTCCAATGGAAATGATTCTGAAGTGCTGTCAAAGCATGTTGTAAATTATTCTAAAGTGCTGTCAAAGCATGTTTTTGATGATAAAATGGAAAATAGAAAATAAACAGATGACAAAAAAATTAAGATAGCGGTGTAAGGGTTAACATTCAAAAGTTACAGCCTCCGTATTGGAACTATTTATAGGACCTTGTATGTAACACTTATAAATGACATGTAGAATATCGACTGTCCATGTGATTTCAAATGTTAAATATAAAACTAATATATAAAACCTAGAAACTCGTCTGCCATGTTTACCGCTATGTTGTTACCCAAAACCATTTTTACAGGCTTAATCTCAGATTGGACACTAAATAACTACTGGTAGACATGAACTACATATACCCAATGAGCTTAAATAACAGTAAAATAGTTTGTTACCAGTAGCCTATTTCACCAACATTGCAAAGTATACTTATCTAGCAAAGTATACTTTGAGGGAGAAATTTTCAATTTAAGGAGATATTTATTAATTTTTATTATTCTGAATTTATTACATTATCACAGCCATTTCATTTTGGCTGTGATAGTGTAATAAATTCAGTATAATAATTTTGCATACTTGTAATCATCAAATATATGCAGTGGTTGGTTCTGTATGAAATAATGCATTTTGGGAAAAATAAATGATTACTCCCTTAAAGTATACTTTGCTAGATAAGTATACTTTGTAAGTTTGATGAAATCGGCTACAGATACAAATAACGCGATAAATGAATAATAAAACATTTTCCATGGCACATATTGTTTGATAGATACATTAGGGCTTGGCTGTATTACAAGACAATGGCAGACTGTTACCTTTTAACAAATATGGCTGTGACTGCAGAAATGGAGCTTATGGGCTTTGTGAATATTCAAACTTCTAATCTTCCGAGGCATTCCTGATCAAAACTATAAGGTAGAAGCATTATGGGCGTATCATTGACTGAATGGCAAACCGTGCAGGCCCTGATGCAACCAGTATTGCCCCAGATCAGCCTGCACATCTGTGCAGGCTGATCTGGGGCCACACTGGTTGCATAACCTCATTTCTCCAGGCACAGCCGCATTCGTGTTGCCTGAATAACTTGAAGATTTGCATGAAATACATGTAAACATGGTAAAATAGCAGGAAAATCCATATGTGATATTTTGTTGATTTTACTACGAAAAAACAATTTTCCCATTAAAATTTAACATGGGTGAAAATGTCTATGGGGAACATCAGGAATATTTCAAAACATGTTTTCCAACATAGAAAATAGTCAACCGATTCTTAAACAAAATGGTTTTCTTAGTTAGATCATTTGTAAAGTAAACATGTATAGCCAGAGTTTGACGTCTATTTACAAAACATTATATTTCCATACATTACAGAAATCAAGTTTTTCATAGAAAATATGAAACTATTTGACCAAATTCCAAGAAATATTTTTTTGTTTTGTTTGTTGGGGTTTAACGGCCTATCAACAGCACTAAATCCCATATATTACCTGTACAAGTACATGTACAAGTTTCAAGTACATGTACAAATGGGGGGAAAATCCCAAAATCAGCACTGAATATTTACAATAAAAAAAAATATATTCAGCCCTGAAATCAGAATAATCCTGATCTGATGCCAGGTCCTCGCCACACCAGAATCACTTGGCCCCCTCCCAAAAGCAGGAGGATCAGTAATACTCTTACTACTTTTATAATGGGCAATAACCCAATTCAACTCCCAGGTAACAAAACTGCCAAAGATAAAAACGTACCTGAGGGCCAAACCATGCAAATTGTGATTCTTATAAGGAGGAACCCCTACCGTTAATTTACCCTTCTCGTGCTCCCGACCAACCACCCACTTCAAGAAATAAGTGCAAGGCTTTCTTAAATTTTTCTAAATTTAGTTATTATACAAAAAATAGTATTTTGCATTGTGTATTGCCATAAAATGTGGGCAAGTTTTGTGAAACAGACAGTAACTATAAAAGTTGGTGACTATTTTCATATATGCTCAATACCCAGGGTAGGTTTCTTGCATCGACAAATACAAGCTGTATGATCACGTGGTACTAACAACAACAACAAGTACTGAAACTTCCAGAATCCATCCGATTCAAAGTATGTATGCTTTTATATTGTCCTTATTACGTAACGGATTTTGATGAAATATGGCGCATCAAACGCGTCTTGTTAAGCTGCATTAATTTGGTGGTCTCTGCAATTTGGCCCAAACTTCTGTCGTTTTTGCGAAGAATCGATTTGCGTGTCGGTAGACATGGAAATCGATTCTTCGCATAAACGACATAAGTCTGTGCCGAACTCCCTGGACGACGAAATGCAGCTCATGAAGAGACGAGTTTGCTGCGCCATATTTCATCAAAATCCGTTTCATATTAAGGAAAATATAAAATAATACTTACTTTGGAGTGGGCAAGATTTCAACACTTTCAGCCACTGTAGTTGTTGTTATAACCACATGATCATGCACCTTGAAATAGGGGCTTATAGTTTGTGAGCAGTGTGATGATGCTGGGTGATTTCTGATGCCTGCAGCAAAATATTCCATGTGTGTATGTGACTGGAGAAGTTCGGCTTATGACCTTTGCGACCAGTCTAGTCGTCAGCACTCCAGATAAGCTGCGTATTCGCTTAAATACCCAATTAAAATTGAAATCAGAAGTAGCGAGTATCAAAAAGCAATAAAAAAGTGATGGTACCTTTATCATGCTGCAGAAAACAATAAATCACAAATATAGCCCATTTTTCTTATTTTCCATGAAAACACATCTTGGTATTTCAAGGAGACAATTCTAATGAAATGCCAAGACATGTTTTCATTTTGAAGCAAATTATTCAATAATTGCTGTCTGTTGATGTGTAAACAGTAGTGTGATTTCATTTTACCCAATTAACATTTTGAAATACCTAATTGCGTCAGAAATTATTGAGTGACAATACTCAATTATAAAATGTAATTCCTTATCTGGAGCGATGAGACATAGAACACAATACCCCTCTGTGCAGTCTGATCAAGGGGTTCATTCTTCACCATTCAGTCATTGAAATACCTGCTAACAAACATAGGTCCATACGAGACTACAGGACGGCGTTAACCCATTATATGCGGAATACACCTTTACGGGTATGTATATTATTTTTATATTTTATTTTTATTATTTCTCAATACAAGTATATGTTGTTACCACTCATTTGAACTGTCTCGATGAGACAGTTCAAATGGTGGACGCGACATATACTTCTAAGCACATTTGAAGAAAATATTGATGATTTTCCCAAACAAAATAGCAAGTCCTCAGCATGAAATGTGTTTACAGATCAGGAGCTAGACTGGTCATCACTGCCACAATCCCAATTATTCCAGCCAAATCATGGGGCTGTTTCACTAAACTCCATACGTCTACAATGTTTGTAAGTGTACAATTATGACGCAATGTAAATTTCACATTTTATTGTAAACGATTACTGGCTATGCTCAATAAATGTAAATCCATCAGTTAAAATTTCGAGACGATCCTAATTTTGCACTTACAAACATGATAGTCGTACAAAGTTTAGTGAAATGGCCCTGCTGGTTTGTACGAGCATGCCAGAGGAACACATCTGTTTTTGTGGCTGTATGTCACATATATACATGCAGTAGTTTTATCGCGACACAGGTTTGATTATTATCACAATTTTAAATGTATCATGAGCCACTAGACATGGCGAGAGTTCTTGTGAAACCAATGCTTCATATGGCACAATATCGTTAATGTTGAAGAGTGGACTGTTTTGATCAAATATTGCCGTCTTCATGACACAGTGGTGAACATACTCCCCCTTGCCATTCTGGGAGCCCATGACAAGCACACAGATGTCAACATGTCGCCGTCTTTCACAGTTTGTGGTTACCGCGAGCCGCACAGTTCGAAACCTGTCCCCTTCCAGTGCGAGGTTATTAGGCACGGATATCATCGTGCAGGGATTGAAAACGACACCTTTCGGGTAGAGGTGAATGTGCCAGTCCCAGAGCTCGTGCTGGTCCACCTCGGAGTAGCTGGCCGGGGTGGTGAAGAATGCCCCCTGGACATCGCCCGGCCCCATTTTGGACACGTTCTCCACGGTCATCACCGTGCTCCACGTCTCCGTCGTGTAGCTGCGCGGGCAAAAATGGTCGCGGTTTGTCGCACACACAATCAACTGTCGTCGCTGTACTGGGGTAAACGTCGTGTGGAACTTCATGGCCGTGAATAACTTCTCCAGGTAGAAATCCTTGAACTCCCGAACAAACAAATCATTGTCCAGTGATGCCAGTTTGTTCAGCTGCATCATGGGAAACCTTACATGGCACATGACCTTGTGGAACAAGTCCCTGAACTCTGTATCTGATCTCGTGCTGCGGTGGTTGTTGAGCCAGGCTTTCAAGCAGACATACAGACTGTGTTCACCCTCCACAACTAAATCCGACAGTTTGAGGAAGCTCAGCAAGATATCGGTGTTGATCAACGTGAATTCGCGTGATCGCATCACAGTCTGGAAGTTGTAAGTGATATAATCCCGACAAATCGTCTCCAGGGCCCGATGCCCACACACAATGGAATACTGTAGCCAGGACACGACATGCCCCCCTGACGATGGTAGACAGTGATCACACATGTAATCCAAGCATGTGGCCGACAGGTCGGGGATGTTGTATTTATCTGCCAGAGTGAGCAGCGGTAGAACTGTGGAGCTCTGTAGGACAATATGGCCGTTGTACAGGTACTTCAGGAAATCCTCGAACACGTCGGCACACTCAGGCTCCTCTTGCAGCACAACCCGCTTGCTGTGCGACTCCGGCCACGTGTCCGATGTCAACATGATACGGAACACGTCGCTGCTCATACACAGGATCAGCTTGTGTGTGGAGAACTGATGGTTGCCGACCTTCAGCTGAAGGTCACTGAGTTCAGGGTCGCTATACAGCTTCATGAGGCGGCCAAGGATATGCCGCGAGTTTTCCACCTCCATCACCGACATCTTATACAGGTGGGTCGTGTAGTTGATACTCATTGTGTAGCATCATTGGTCTATATGGCTGTGACTGGAGAAATGGGGCTTATGAGATGTGTGTCCAGTGTTGGTCCTGATCAACTAGCACACTCCCGTGGCCTGATAATGATCTATATGTATAAGTTATTGTTCACATATTGGATTTTTAAGGAATTAAATGCGAGGGAGCGCTATCGACCACAGCATTTAGTTCCTGAAAAATCCAATATGTGAACAATAACATACTTATAGTTCAGCCAAGTGTACAATGCAATGTCCCATCTGAGTATTGATTTTCCATTTCCTGTCAGACAGTTAATCATTAAATCTGGCAATATAGGACTTATTTGGATTAAACGTTGCAATATGTGAAATAAGTGGAGCACAATTCTGCCCAGCAAATTGGCTTAGAAAGTAGGGCGAACTTTCATGCTTCTCATTGATGGAATACTGAACAGTGCAGATCTTGATCAGACTGCGGATACACAGGCTGATCTGGATCTACACTGCGTCACGAAACCCATAAGCCCCATTTCTCCAGTCACAGCCAATTACTTATACAGGTGGGGCGTGTAGTTTATACTCATTGTGTAGCATTGTGGAGAAAATCACCAGCATTAAAAAGGATCACCTGTAAATGGGTAAACAGCAATAAAATCACAATTTAATAACAACCAGTGTTCATGGAACTGAATGTCAGTGTATGTACTTTGTTCCCACAAGAATTCTCATTTCATTACTTTAGTTCTCTTGTTTCAATTCCAACTACAACAGTCATGGACTTTCATATATGTTGATACATTAGCAAATGTATTTGTTCTTTTTTTCTTGGATGTCTGCATTTAATATTTCGGTGGATTCGCGTAGTCCTGAAATAAAAACAATAGATTATACAAGGCAAGAATTGGCAACAAGCAATCCTGACACCTGTCCACAGAAGACACTCCAGAGGCAGTTAGGTACACCCAATGAATATCAGAAAATGCATTAATAGAACATGGATTTCCCATATATGGCTTTGGTGATAAAAAAAACAGCTTTCGTGGCAAAATCAAGGCTGCAGAGCAGCTAAATTTGTATGACCGAGTTCAATGATGGGGAGATGATCTGAGAGATAGTTTAAAAATCGAAATGCACTATGAATACCAAGTATCACACAAGTATTTTTTACAGTTTAAAAGTTTTAAGAGTTGCATGAACAAGGATATTCCGATTCCAAAAGGTGAAGATAATCGGACAGATAACCAATGATTCATAGTGGCCAAATTGACTAAGTCAAGGGCCATAACTCTGTCTTCACAAGACAAACTAGAGCAAGTGAGCACTTTGAGGCTCATCGATACCCACGGCCACTGTTGGGGAGTTAGGGGAGGAGTAAATGTTAAATTCCCATAAGAAAATCGTCTTTTCGCAATAAAATCAATATTTGAAGAAAAGTCATCAAATCATTTTTTTGGGGGAAGGTGACTTCTTGCTGAAAAAGTACAACTTACATTTATATAGTTTTTGGATTTAAAGGTATATACATGCCCATGCAGTAGGCACAACATTTTCTTTATATTAGAGACATCATCCGAGACATTTTCTGGCAAAACTAGATTGGTCAGTAAGCGAGGCTTACGGAATACCCCCCGCGTGGGCCCGGGTACCCCTAAATATGTAAACATTTTCCAAGTGTGTGGGTTTGTGACCTTCAGTCTGGGCTTAGCGGGGCGGCACGAACGTGAATTTGTCGGTGGTAGAGGTCCATTGGAGCAATGCGTGTGTGAAATGTGAAGCAGATCCGAGCAAGGAAATAGAAGTTATAACCAATTTCTCTGATGGTAAGTTTCGTAAAGAGACTAAGTATGTGACCTTGACCACGAGATCAGCGAAAATTTGTCACAGCATGATAGTACAGCCTTAGAGGAATGCATGCATGAAATATTAAGAATTTTCGATGAAATAAGTAGAAGTTATAACATATTTCTCGGATGTTAAGTTTTGCAAAGAGACTAAGTATGTGACCTTGACCTTGGGATCAGCGGGGGTTGGACGGTCGTAGATTTGCCATAGCATGATAGTACAACCTTAGAGGAATGCACAAGTGAAATATTAAGAATTTTCAAATGGGGCTTATGGAATTTGTGAACAGGCAGTGTAGGTTCTGATTTAATAGCACACTCCTGTCGCCCGGCAATGGCCTGATCTGGATCTACACTGGTCGCAAAACCCATAAATGTCATTTCACCAGTCACCGCCACATATGTGCAATATGCAATCAAGATCAATGATAACTTAACAACTGAAACATAATTAATGAGACTTGATCAAGGATGTCTCCCTTAAATTTACAATAATACTACAATGGTGTCGGCTAATTCTGCGCACCTAAGGCTTTCCAAACAAATTTAAATTCGATTAACATTTTCAGTTTATATTTGGTCAATTTTGGCAAATAGTGCTGCCGCGTGAAACGTTACTCAGGTCCGAAACGTCATGGGCCGAAACCTCAGATGGGCCTCCTCAAAGCGGTAGCGGTAGCCTGTTCTAGGCCATGACACATTCGTGCATGCATCCCAAAGGAAACAGTTGGAACCGGGGCGAGATATTATAGTCACTTGAATTGACAAAAACGAAAATAACGTGGCCAATAACCTGAACTTATGTTTGAACATCAGTCCCTTCGCTCTGGTCCAGAGATTTTATTTACAAACATTTGGCATATTGTTATTGGACATGTTTATTTACCGGGACTCCTGCAATTATAATAATAGTGTTTTCACGTGGGTGACTATAGGCTGGAATGCACACATAGACGTTGTAAATGGACAACATTGTCAATTTAAAAATGTGTGTATCAGCCTGGGGTATATGTGTAAAAAGAGACGTGAGTTAACCCTTCTTATCTTATGTTTCTGTCGTATACATGCCTCCTTCAACTAACTGAAGATTGTGTCCTGTAGTTCGAAGGTAGTACGTCAATAAATTGTTCAGTTTTGTTTAATGTACTTCTTTTAAAAGCAAGATAAAAACAATGCAACACATCTTAGTATTGAAAAGATGATACCCGGGCCTTGAATGTGTCCAGAGTGTCCGCAACCACAATTTTTGGAAGTAGTGCATCCCAGTCTGTATATAACAGCTCGTGGGAGGAAGGACAATTGTTGTCATCGATGCGGCTAGTCAGTATACATATAGTTGATAGGCACGTTAATTGGTGGTCGTGGCACATTTACAAGTCCTCATGAAGCTTTATTAATGGCCACGAGTTCTCTGTCTCTGGTACACCAAGCATTTTTTTAGATGCCAGATCGCCGCAGATGCGATTTCCTAAGTCATCCAACTATTCGAGTATTGTAGATTTTCGTATTTTATTTGTTTTTGCCGGGAGCAGGGGGGGTCCGGTCCAGGGACCCCCCCCCCCCCCCCCTTGTATCTTCGCCTGGTATGTATCCACAATTGGGACGAAAACATACACTATTGTGCCCAAAACGTCGACTTTTGTACTACCAGTCCCAATTGTGTATATTGTGGATACTCGCGTTCCAATTGTGGATGTTTTCGTCCCAATTGTGGATACATTGCAAAAATCGCCAAAAACATCCACAATTGTGACGAAAACATCCACAATCATACTACCAAAAAATCACCAAAATATGAGAATGTGGTAATATGACAATGACAATATCCACAAATGGGAGTGAGAAATCCACAATTGGACTCGAGTATACACAATTGGGACACGATATCCACAATTGCACTGGTAGTACAAAAGACGACGTTTTGGTCAAATAGTGGATAGGGGTTCTAGTCCATTCTGCATGGAGCCAATCTTTTTTGAGGATTCCCCCACCCAACCTCGCCATCCCGTCTCGTCTCGCTACCTCGCCTCGCCTCGGCACATCCACAATCGAACGCCCATTTGAAGATATGGGACCCCATTGGAATAGACCACAACTAGCCATGCCATACAAGGAATGCGAGACATGCGGCAAGGGCTTCGACAAGCCCACAAATCTTCGAAGACACATGGGTCGCAAGAACCCATGCAGACCTCCCACGAGAGAGTGTCCCGGAAATGGAGGGAAGTTCGCCACCTACAAGACTATATGGCAACATCGCTCGAACAGGTGTCCCCGGGGCCCGGAGGATAGAACCACGGAGGGTGGCAAGAAGAAGGCTGCGACCAGGAAGAGGATCCTGGTACTGGAGAGGAGGGTGGTAGAGTTGGAAGAGGAGGTGGCTAGACTGCGGGAAAGAGAGAGAGATTCCCCACTTTTCCAACAAAAATATAGAAGACTTTTCTTTCCAAGCCAAAAAATTAAATAAATAGGGGTTCCACTTTTTCCACTCCGTAGTACTACACGGTTGTCTCCCCTAGAATCTCAGATTCTTCCTCCCCCAAAATGGCTACTGCATGTAGAACGGGGTGCGACTACCATAGTGCTGGTGTACGGAGTCGCTAGTTTCGTTCTTTGACTTCGGCGTACCGGACTGTTGGGTGGAGTGCACGTACTGGGTGTCGGGGTCTGTTTTGCTCTTCCAGAGTCTACGGGCATCTAGAGCCACGAATGGGAACATTATTCTGCAGACCGTGTACGCCGCAACAGAGAACACCAGCCACCACTTCGTAATCTCTACGGTTCTCCAGATGTCGTGTACCTCCCGCTCGTCTTTCACACTCGCAATCGGCATCGCCGGAAATCGCGTCCAACAGCCTGCGTTCCAGCGTGTCCAACCGGCTCTCTAGACGTTTCTCCATGTCGGACAGGCGCGTCGATTCTTCGAACGAGCTGGCGTTTCGTGCATCTTCTAGTAGATCCGTGGGGAACTCGGTGGGGCCCGCAAAACCAGGCGCGGTCACCCTGTGTACTACAGGAGTAGGTTTTTCTTCTTCTTCGGGTTTTGTACTACGTTCCGCATCGACGGCGTTCCAGATTTTTCGAAGTCGAGTGGTGCTGATTCTATATTTTTTCTTCGTGTCGTCCGCAGACTCGACACCTCGAAGATTGCGAATATCTCGTATATCTTGTTCCGACAATTCTCGTTTCTGTGGCATTTTTATTCCACAAGAAAAACTACACAAAATATATTTATATATATATATATATATATATACCTAGAAAAACCTGGGAGGGCCCAGACTTTTGGACCCGAGGGGGGCAACGAGGAGGCAGCGAAGAGCCTGCTGTATATTTCCAGACTACAACCCCCTTGGAAAAGAGAGGAGTCCAAAAGTCTGGGCCATCCCAGGTTTTTCTAGGTGTGGTGCTGGTACGCCTGGGCATAGTGCTGGTATGCCTTGTCGTGGTGCTGGTACGCCTAGGCGTGGTGCTGGTATGCCTAGGCGTGGTGCTGGTATGCCTAGTCGTGGTGCTGGTACGCCTGGGTGTGGTGCTGGTACACCTGGGTGTGGTGCTGGTACGCCTAGTTTTTGTTCGTTGGCATGGCTAGTTGGTTCGTTGGGGATTACAGTCAAAACGGCCCCAGTCCAAAACGGCCCACTTTGTCCAAAACGGCCCCATAAAAATGACCAAAACGGCCCCAGTCTGACCAAAACGGCCCCAGTCCAAAACGACCCCAGTAATGTAACTATAATTAATGATAATTCACCCACCCCCCCCCGCCCACCCCCCACCCAGTCTGCCCAAACCAAAACGGCCCCAGTATTGTAACTAGAAATAATAATAATTTCTAACAGTGATGTTATGCTCTACACTGTTTGCAACATCCAATGGACGTAGAATTAGTACTTTCGTACATGTAGCAAAATCGATTATAAGTAATGTATGTGAGCAATAGTGTTTGTTGTTATAGGCATTATTAAGAGCCTATCAATTTATCGCCACGAAAAAAAGATATGAGTTTAACAAAACAATGTGGCAAAAATAACCCCGCACACTCTGATCATGGCCTAAAATCGATGATATTAAACAATAGAAATCGAGTCTGCGTCACAGGTTGCAGTCCTGTACCTGGGATGTTGAAAATGAAAACGAATATGAAAAATATTGATTGCAATATGAAGGCCATTTTAAGGAAATTGTAGATTTACACTCTATATTTTCCATAAAATTGCCTTCATATTGAAACCGATATTTTTTCCATTTTTTATTTTTTATTTTCTACATCCCAGGTACATTACTGCAACCTGTGGTCTGCGTAAGGCTGAAATGCCTTTGAACAAGATATTATGTCCCATAATGAAACATTCAAGTTTCGTTTGATGTGGCCTAGTTAGCCAGATCAGAGAATGTTGTACTGATGCGGCGTTTTGATTGATGTTGAAAGCCGAGCCGCAACATGTCACATTTAGTCAAGGCAATGCGCTGTCGCGTGTTGTCTGTAAATTGTAATACGTGCAATAAGGAATATATAATATGCCAGATGTATTTAGAGCCTCGCCCATCCCGTTTCCTGAGCCTTGCCAGATATTTTTTCCCATTCACGGCACTAACCTACTATTCTCTATATTGTTGAAAATTATAAAAAATAGACCAGCAGACAACAGACTGAAGTTTTCCGATCTACATCACAGAGCTCCAATTTAGATGCGTGATTTGGGGGTAAACGTCTCAATAAAAAAATGGCAAGTTGGTAGTGCTTCAGAATCGTCTTTTCGAGACGATTCTAAAGAGCACCCTACTTGCTATTTTCAGTTAAAGAAATAAATGTCTCAATAAAAAAAATGGCAAGTTGGTAGTGCTTTAGAATCGTCTTTTTTTATAAATGTGCGTAGCGTAAAGTTGAAGTAAATAAAGGACTTTTTGATACGCCGCGGCCACATGTGAAATATGGTATCTGTAAGAAATCAACACGGTAGTGTGATAACTGCGTGTAGACATACGCCGGACGGCATACATGCGGTTCAATTGCATAATCAGCGCACCGCGTTTGATGAATTTCCATGGATCATCGCCTTTCACGGCGGTGTCTGCGTCTGAATAATTCCCATATTTTAACCGATCAGTGAATGCGCAATTAATTGAATTAATTGTTCTGGATTTGCGAATGTTCTATTTGTCAAAAGTAGAAATATGCCATGTGATTTAGTAACTTAGGATATCCAGGCGCGGATACAGAAATAATTGTAGGGGGGGATCTGTAATTAAAATTGTATGTGAGCGCGAAATCGTAAAGTAGGGGGGTCTGGGGGTCCTCCCCCAGGAAATTTGTAGATGCAAGATCGCCGCAGATGCGATTTCCTGACACCTAGGCCACGAAAAAAGTCATCCAACTATTCGAGTATTGTAGATATTCTTTTTTTTTTTTTTTTTGCCGGGAGCAGGGGGGGGGGGGGGGGGGCGGGGGGGGGTGTCGGGGGGTGTCCGGACCCCATGGACCCCCCCCCCCCTGTATCCGCGCCTGATATCCGCGTAATTTCATGAAATACGTTTACAAAAATCCACAATATTTTTCATGAATGACGTAAAAAGTTGACACAAAAATCTGAGTACATGCCGAATTTAGACCTGGCAATTTCTGACTCAATTTATGCAAACCTTTTTACATTTTGTAAATATATTTTATGTAATTAATATGTCCGACGTTAAAATCATATGGCGTGTCTCAATTAGTATACGTCGGTGACTGGCAAAATGTAGACCCAAATCAGACGGTGCATCCGCGCTGTACATATACACTATATTGATTAAACGGGAATATTCAATGTATTCGTCCGAAAATAATACATGTATTACGATTGTACAATACACATACATTACATGATCATCTTTCTTGATTGATTGAACTTATATTTAAGGGTGCACGTGGGTATTGGCTCGAAGAAATTCCATACCTGGATCATCTTGCTTGTTAGATTAATAATTTATATATTTAGACAGATTTGTTGTAATTAAAACAAATAAATTAAAACCGAAACAAACCGGATCCAAATATGGGCCGCTATTTTCCATCTATGAATATTCATGAGTTAGCGGTCACGTGACATGGCTGAGCATCGCTACTACAGAGGTCATGTGGTTCCGGATATTCGAATAGCCAATGGAATATTCGAAAATAGGTTTTGCCATCCGTACCAATTAACATGCAAGTGATTACATAAATACTGCCGTTAAACGTAAAAATATGTTAATCGTTGCATTACTTACGTGACAGTAAGTTTGGACTTAATTTATTCTGGATACTGGATACATTTAAAGAATTTGTTTTTTTATTTTATTATGTTGATCACATGTATTTTCTTTTGTTAAATACATTCTGTTTGCGATAGAACAAGAGTTTGATTGCTTATAATGTATCAACATAATAATATATATATAATTGTTTTTACTTTTAGGATTGACAGTGCGTAAAATAACAGTGGTGCAGGGTCCCCAACATAAACAGGAAAGACAACAGAGTAACTAAATGCAGAATATGATTGAGAAATGTGCACATGTCCCAAACTGCTAAGTAAACATCTACAAGGTCACAGTCAATGGTTAAGGTCATGATATCGGTGGGTGTAGTGTGAGCATGCTTATATGTATCAATTATTAATTTACAAAATTGTGTTGTAGACACTAAGGACAAATAAAACAAAATGGCAGCAATACAGCTATATACAGCTGCAGTCTTCAACAAGGTCAAATAAAATGCAATCCACAACCTGCGGTGTGCGATCCTTAACAAACACAAGAACTAAGAGCACACAGAAAAATATTACAGAATGCAACAAAAGCCCCACAAAACAGGAATGACTAAGAAAATAACGATCCATTGTGAAGTTATTGTAGATTTTAGAAACTTGCACATATATTTATTTTTAAGATTTATTTTTGGGAAAACTATGATGAAATATTAGTTTTGGCCCTTTAAAGGTAAAAATGTAAAATAAATGGAAGTCTATGTCTCATTAAACACTTCTAATTCACAAAATATACAGAGAAAACATGTAATAATAATACACTATAACTGGGGCCGTTTTTGACTGGGGCCGTTTTGGTCAGAACTATGGGGCCGTTTTGGTCAATACTGGGGCCGTTTTGGACAAAGTGGGCCGTTTTGGACAGAACTATGGGGCCGTTTTGGTCAACACTGGGGCCGTTTTGGACAAAGTGGGCCGTTTTGGACTGGGGCCGTTTTGGATTGGGGCCGTTTTGACCTGCTACCGTTCGTTGGCATGCCTGTTTTTTCAACAGACCACCCCCACCCCACCCAGAAAATGCCCTGTATTGCCTGGGCAATTTCCCCCTCCCTATTGAACATGTGCAAAAATATATATATATACAAATATATTTTGTGTATTTTTTCTTTTGTGAAAAAAATAATGCCACAGAAACGAGAATTGTCGGAACAAGATATACGAGATATTCGCAATCTTCGAGGTGTCGAGTCTGCGCACGACACGAAGAAAAAATATGGAATCGGCACGACTCGACTTCGAAAAATCTGGAACGCCGTCGTTACGGAACGTAGTACAAAACCCGAAGAAGAAGAAAAACCTACACAGGGTGACCGCGCCTGGTTTTGCGAGCCGCACCGAGTTCCCCACGGATCTACTAGAAGATGCACGAAACGCCAGCTCGTTCGAAGAATCGACGCGCCTGTTCGACATGGAGAAACGTCTGCAGAGCCGGTTGGACGCGCTGGAACGCAGGCTGTTGGACGCGATTTCCGGCGATGCCGATTCCGAGTGTCCGAAGAAAGACGAGCGGGAGGTACACGACATCTGGAGAACCGTAGAGAATACGAAGTGGTGGCTGGGGTTCTTTGTTGCGGCGTACATGGTCTGCAGAATACTGTTCCCATTCGTGGCTCTAGAGGCCCGTAGACTCTGGAAGAGCAAAACAGACCCCGACACCCAGTTTGTGCACTCCACCCAACATTCCGGTACGCCGAAGTCAAAGAACGAAACTAGCGACTCCGTACACCAGCACTATGGTAGTCGCACCCTGTTCTACATGCAGTAGCCATTTTGGGAGAGGAAGAATCTGATATTCTTGGGGAGACAACCGTGTAGTACTACGGAGTGGAAAAAGTGGAACCCCTATTTATTTATTGTTTTGCTTGGAAAGAAAAGTCTTCTATATTTTTGTTGGAAAAGTGGGGAATCTCTCTCTCTCTACAGATCGATATCTCTCCAATCGATCTCGACGTCGTCGTCGTCGCTCTCGTGTCTCACTCCCTTGCGAGGTTTTCCATCCCGCAGTCTAGCCACCTCCTCCTCCAACTCTACCACCCTCCTATGCAGTACCAGGATCCTCTTCCTGGTCGCAGCCTTCTTCTTGCCATCCTCCGTGGTTCTATCCTCCTGCCCCCCGGGACACCTGTTAGAGCGATGTTGCCATAGAGTCTTGTAGGTGGCGAACTTCCCTTCACCCCCGGGACGCTCTCTCGTGGGAGGTCTGCACGGGTTCTTGCGACCCATGTGTCTTCGAAGATGTGTGGGCTTGTCGAAGCCCTTGCCGCATGTCCCGCATTCCTTGTATGGCATGGCTAGTTGTGGTCTATTTCATTGGGGTCCCATATCTCAAATGGGCGTCCGATTGTGGATGTGCCGAGGCGAGGCGAGGTGACGAGACGAGACGGGGTGGCGAGTTTAGGTGGGGAATCCTCCAAACATTGTGGCTCCATGCAGAATGGACTAGAACCCCCATCCACTATTGGACCAAAACGTCGTCTTTTGTATTACCAGTGCAATTGTGGATATCGTGTCCCAGTTGTGGATTGTCAACCGAATTCTAGAGAGGTTTTCCAACAGAGTTTTTCTAGTTGTCTTTCCTTCTTTGTTCGAGTTGTCTTTCTTTTGTTTTCGAGTTGTCTTTCATCTTTGTTCGAGTTGTCTTACTTTCTTTGTTCGAATTGTCTTTCTGTTTGTGGTTCGAATTTTCTACCTCCAATTCTAGAAAGGTTTCCCGACATACTTTTTTGTGGTTCGAATGTTCTGCCTCCAATTCTAGAGGTTTTCATGTTTTTTTCCAAAATAGTTTTGCGCCCAATTAGACACAAAACACTATTGGGAAAATGGAGTGCGAAATGTGTGGTAGAGTCTTTGCCAAAAAGTACAACTTAGCGCGACACGAGAAACGAAAAAATGGGTGTAGTCCGCTGCGCTTCTTGTGCGATGGTTGCGGAAATACTTTTTTCCCATGCACGGTCTCTAGCTAGGCACGGCCACACCTCGTGTCCGGATGGCACACCAAGCGAAAACGCGCGGCTACAACTCCGGATTTCAGATCTAGAGCAAGCGCTGGCCGTAGAAACACGAAAACGAGAAATCGCCGAGTCGTGTGTTGTAGATGCGAGCCTCTTTTTCCAACCCGTCTTTCCCAAATGTGTTCAAATACACAAATGGGTGGTATCATTTCTGTTTGCCTCTTGAGAGACGATTTTTTTCTACACTTTTCCCAAATGTGTCCAAATACACAAATGGGTGGTATCATTTCTGTTTGCCTCTTGGGAGACGAATTTGTATACACTTTTCCCAAATGTGCCCAAATACACAAATGGGTGGTATCATTTCTGTTTGCCTCTTGGGAGGCGATTTTTTTTACACTTTTCCCAAATGTGTCCAAATACACAAATGGGTGGTATCATTTCTGTTTGCCTCTTGGGAGGCAAATTTCTCCTACACCTTTCCCAAATGTGTCCAAATACACAAATGGGTGGTATCCTTTCTGTTTGCCTCTTGGGAGACGAATTTCTCATACGGCGTATTTTGTACTACCAGTGCAATTGTGGATATCGTGTCCCAGTTGTGTATATTCGCATCCCAATTGTGGATTTCTCGACCTTTTTCCCACTCTTGTATGCCATATTTCTCATATTTTGGCGATTTTTGGTGTGGGTAGGTGGTAGTACTATTGTGGATGTTTTCGTCCCAATTGTGGATACATACGACAGAAAAGATTGTGGCTCCATGCAGAATGGATTAGAACCCCAATCCACTATTGGACCAAAACGTCGTCTTTTGTACTACCAGTGCAATTGTGGATATCGTGTCCAAATTGTGGATACTCGCGTCCGAATTGTGAATTACTCGACCTTTTTCCCACTCTCGTATGCCATATTTCTCATATTTTGGCGATTTTTGGTGTGGGTAGTGGTAGTACGATTGTGGATGTTTTCCTCCCAATTGTGGATACATACGACAGAAAAAAAAGTGTGGCTCCATACAGAATGGACTAGAACCCCCATCCACTATTTGTACTACCAGTGCAATTGTAGATATCGTGTTCCAATTGTGTATACTCGAGTCCAATTGTGGATTTCTCACTCCCATTTGTGGATATTCTCATTATGATATTACAACATTCTCATATTTTGGTGATTTTTGGTCGATTTTTTGGTGGTACGATTGTGGATGTTTTCGTCACAATTGTGGATGTTTTTGGCGATTTTTGCAATGTATCCACAATTGGGACGAAAACATCCACAATTGGGACGCGAGTATCCACAATTAGACACGATATACACAATTGGGACGGGTAGTACAAACGATGACATTTTGGGCACAATAGTGGAGGTTTTCGTCCCAATTGTGGATAGATACCAGGCGAGGATACAGGGGTGGGGGGGGGGGGAGGGGGGATCCAGGGGGTCCGGACCCCCCCCCCCACCCCCCCCCTGCTCCGGCAAAAAAAAATAATACGAAAATCTACAATACTCGAATAGTTGGATGACTTTTTTCGCAGCCTATGTGTCAGGAAATCGCATCTGCGGCGATCTGGCATCTAAACAGTTCCTGGGGGGGGGGAGGGGGGGGGGGGGACCCCCAGACCACCCCCCCCCCCTCCCCCCTCTACTTTACAATTTCCCGCTCGCGGAGGTCGGCTATGCCGACTTGTAATTACAGACCCCTCCCCCCCCTGCAATTATTTCTGTATCCGCGCCTGCATACGACAGAAAAACAAAAATTCTCATTGTCATATTACCACATTCTCATATTTTGGAGATAAAAATTCCGCGCGTATATTGGCTCAAAATAGAAAAATGTTGCATGAAATTTGCATCCACAATTGTGGTGGTATCATTTTGACTCCCATATACTACTGAGGACTGCTCACAGATGATTATCATTATGTTATGTCCGTCCTGGAAGCATTGAGGAACACTAAACTGCCACACACAAACTAAGGCAAAACCGACGCATAGCCTTGCAGTGGATCCCCGCTCACTGTGGAATCCCTGGAACTGAGAAAGCTGACAAGTTTGTAAGACTTGTGGCCAAATGTGATCAGCAGCAAAATAATATCAGCTATGAGGATAAAGTCACAGTGATCAAAACGCTGATGGAGCTTATGCCAGCCAAGGATGACTACCGTCATGTGGACAGAATAGAAAAAGTTGACATTGCAAGGCACACGGGACACAACAAACTAAATGCGAATATACATACAGAGCTCAAACAGTCCACATCACCACAATGCTCATGTGGTCCCGAAAACCAAACAACAGAACACATACTGCAGAGGTGCACACTGTTAAACCAGCATAGGAAAGACGTGTGGCCCGGAAATACCCCACTGGAGAAGAAGCTATATGGCAATAAGGAGGAGCTCAAAAGACGCCATCCGTTATCAATGTATCCGGGTAATTGTCTTGAGGGTGTTCAATAAGAAGACAGAAGAAGATGACGAACAGGGTGTGCACTACCATTTGTTAACATGGATAAATAAGACAAATCGAATGGCA
Organism: Conchocele bisecta; assembly: GCA_029237695.1. Classification (NCBI taxonomy): domain Eukaryota; kingdom Metazoa; phylum Mollusca; class Bivalvia; order Lucinida; family Thyasiridae; genus Conchocele; species Conchocele bisecta. The sequence continues at coordinate 9,314,487 of CM055265.1, read as the reverse complement.
AACAGTGTATATGGACTGATCATATGATCTATAAGAATAAAGTATAGCGGGTTACTAGTTGTGTTGAAAAGTCCATATATAGTGAAAAGATGCATACACTGTTTTAACAATATGGTGATATAATAGTATCATAAGCCACACGGTCAAATGGTGTTGAAGATGGCGATCGCAGAATATTGTAGGTCTGTGGTTATAGTGTTGCTTTATGCAAATTTGTACACGCCGTAGTTGTGAATGAAAAAATCTAGACAGGTGCCAGACAGGTGTGATTCGGGTTTACACACCATTAATGCGCGACCAAAAATAGCCCGTTTTATTTGTGGAAAATGAACGGCTAAATCTGAGGTTCCATTGGTTTTTCTTCAATTACTTATGTACCAAAGATATACATTCTAATACATGTAAAATATCATGAAACGAGTCGTTAACAATGACCTAGATACAAGATGTATACATACGCGCCACAAGAAAAAATATCGCCGTGATATCTGACTGTATTAAGAGAACCGGTTACATAACCTGCGAGAGGCTCGCAGCTAAAAATGGTAGGATCATGATCAGGAACTACAATATGTACATGCACATTGCAAGTATACCAGCTGTAGTAGGGTTGATAGTACCGGGTAACGATCTTAATAATTATTCAACAAGGTTGTTGCCGTTTTCGTAAAAGTCACAGAGTCTAGCATTTTATAGATGTTGATCAGTCGGCCACAAGAATCAGACTGAAGAATGTGCTATCAGAGGCAATTAGGTATGACGGTCACATTTGGAAGATGATTCGAATAGAGCAAAATACTGGCAGCTGGTATGATACTTATCCCCTAGTCAATAGGCAAGAGTGGATATAGCGTTAGTCCATGTACGTGAGTGCGTACGTGCGTACGTACGTACGTATGTATGTGCATTAGGATGGATGGATGGGTGGATTGTATGTGCATTAGGACGGACGGACGGACGGAACGGGGACGGGCGGGTGGACGGACGGACGGACGGATGGATGATGATGGATGGATGGATGGATGACTTGACCAAACAGTGAACAATTTACAAAATAGCGGACCATTTTACTATTGATAATTTGAGGTTGAGGCAGAATCGATCAAAATGGCCGATTTGACGAAATAGTGGACGATTTGACATGATATCAATTTGTTTATATGCTCAATGCACTTAGAGTGTTCAAGGTGCACGTGTACGCGATATTCTGGTTCTGATTTACATCGATCCCAGGGAATAAACTCGTCCCAGAAAAACACGAGTTTTCACGCGAGATTTCCCACAATGCAACAATAGCGAAGATGTCGGAAATAGTTACAAAAACACGTTAAGAGAGTTTTCGAAACTTTTCTTTATATAATCTGTCCTGACTGCATATGAGAGCATTAGACACGTGCACATGCCATTGCATATGAAGCAGAATAAATTAACAGAATGTCTCAGTATGGAATGCAAGTGGATTTTGGTCTAAACGACCAGTCGGCACGTCGACATGAAAAAAGTTTGGGACTTTTGACAACAAAGTTTGTAACACTATTGCAAGAGGCTAAAGATGGAGTATTGGATCTAAAAGTGGTTAGTGACATCCGAAAGTTCAGAGGTCTAGACACTAGAAATGACACATGACATGAAATTATACAGCTAGAATAATTTGTGATGCTGACTGACCCCTCCACTCGCCGTAGGGCCTTACACACACACCCTTTCCATCCCTCCCCCTCCATGGAAGCCGTTCAAACGGCCCCTGGAGTTTGCACATTATTCCAGAGACATATGCAAAGATGGGTAACTTGTTATATAAGGTAGTATTCAATTATGTTTATTGTTTACCTAGTATACCTTTAAATGCAAGACCTCCTGGTCATGGATTATATCTCTCCCTTTTTGACTTAGAATTTTCCAATTTTGACTTGTAACTCGTAAAACATTTAAACCCTAATAGCTACACAGACATGAAACTTGGTATGTAGCTCTTTTTGAATTTTGCCTTGTTTACTATCAAAGCGACTTGTGGGGCATCTGTGTTCTATGAACACATTTTCTAGTTACATAATATGTTTATGCTCTATATATTGGTCGAAATAGTACTAACATACATTTTGCCAGCCTACAGTCCATACCTGTAAGGTATTAGGCTATACGGTCTTATAATGTCCACGAGGCGCACGCATTATCAGTGAAAGCCTTTACATAATACTGTATCTGTTTCTAGTCTGACCAAACTGGGGACATTTGCAGTCACAATTAAAGAGTTTAATTTCTTCTTCTTGTAACTTTATTGAGCTTTAATCAAGCACACCTTCATATCGCGGATGTCGTGGGACGTCATGTTATTTTCTTTTGCTTGTTTGTGCCTTTTTAAATACGATCGATCCCGTTTGCAACAAAAAGCTCACCGTGTCATCGGTGTGCGTGGATATTGACTGATTTGTCTGCACCGTCAGATGGCCGTTGCCATTTTAATATTTTGTGACACAAGACCCTAATTGATCCACAGAATATGTCACATTGGTGTGTGTGGCTAGAAAATCAATATCTGGTAACACGAGGCAGCTGTGTATTGTGCCGCTAATCCGGATATCCGTATCGGTGTGTGTAACTTCACATGTCACACAGTGGCATGTTGTGTACTATTTACGGGATTCGGAGCGTGGATTGAGCCAATTAAAGTCGGATACTTGTGAGAACATGATCTGATTTGAAGATTCGGCCAGAAAAGGGCAGACAATTATGGTCAGGAGGGCGCAGCCTCAAAGCCAAAAAAAGGGGCAGGGCGCTGTGCCCACCTAGTTCTACATAGGGGAAGGACCTGGACCTGCAAATATTAATGTCAGTCATTTGTATTTTACAAGCAACAAGTCCGCCGGACCTGTGATAAAATTGAAATTATGATCATTCATTGACGATGCTAAATCCGTTGTAATTATCGTCTTATAAGATAATATATGGTGACACATGGTGTGACGAGTCATTTTGCATGAAATACAAATATTTATCTCGGACATTTCCCATTTTTTTCTTGTTGGGTCCTGGACCTACTGGTAAAAGATGCTATTTTCAGGCCCTGACTATATGCTTTCATAATTTCATTATTGTGTCGTGAGTCATTATAGCACCCCTTCAAATATTATTTCTTCATAGAATTGGCCATTTTCAGAAAAATGTCCTTTTTCAGAAATAAGTCCTTTTCTTATTCTAGTCATGCCGGTAAGCGCATATCTGGGATAAACATAAAAATAGTAGACAACTCTTTTCCAGAAATCCTTTTTCAAAAAATGTCCTTGTCAGTAAACAAAATAATCCTTGTCTTATTCTAGTCACACCAATTGCGCATGGCCGGGATATTAAACAGCGGAACTGTAAAAAGTGAAAATAGTAGACGAATCCATGTGGCCTTTGGCCAGGGTTCAATCTAGGCCAAAAATTTAGGGAGAAGTGACTTCTCCCTCCAGGCAAAATAGGGAGAAGTGAGGTGAAATTAGGGAGAAGTGATCAAAATCATATTTTCCCTGATTTTTTCTCTTACTTATAGTTTATTGCGTAACTGTATACATTAACTCTGTGTTTTCAACAGCATATCTATTAGAGGGGTAGAGGCATCAACATGTTGAGCCACCTCGTCGAGACGGTGTAAGTGAGCTTTAACAACGTACACTTTCATTGAGAAATAAAGAAGACACATGGGAGGTGGGGGGGGGGGGGGTGGAGCTGGGAAGCAAATGTAGTAGATTGTATAATTTGAAAATAGATTGTAAAATTTGAAGAAGAAAAAAACAAACTTTATTTCATCTCAAAAGTATAAGTTAATTGTTACCACCCATTTGAACCTCTTTAACTGTGTACATAAATATTGTTTATGAACTTGGATGTGCATAAATTCTGTATATTTAGTTAATACCAAACTGAATTATCATAAAAATCGGGTTACGTTAACATTAATTGGAAAAATTGCAAAAGGACGAAACTACGTAGGTACGAAATCGCCGAAATTGTCCGTGATATTTACAGACTTTTTCATGTTTTCTGACAATAGAGTTAGCCATATTTGGTTGAAATAAACAGTTAGTAATGTAATACACAATACTTGTTTTCGGCATCAATCAATTTCGTATTTAATTCTTTCACACTTTTCGTCGAAAAAGAAAGTTGCAATCATTGGCCTTCTGCATCCGCTGTGTAGGCCACGACTAGGTTCGTCAGGTGGCGCCTCGAGCCCACAATCGTAGCTAACTATTGGATGCTATAATGTGATGAAAATTTGGTCAAACAATCGGCTGTCGTAAAACAAATGGTATTGTAAACATAACAGGCCTGCAATTAGCGAGATATAGGTCACTGGGTGGGAAATGGGGATTACCTGAACAAATTTGGTTCCAGCTTTTTTTAGAATTTCCAATATTTTGCGAGATTTTTTAAGGCGAAGTGCACTTCTCCGTGCCGGACACATAGGGCGACTTCGGCGGAAAAAAAAGCGACGACTTCGCCCAAGTCGCCCCCAAAATTGAACCCTGAATTGAATTGCCACTGAATTCCGTCTAACATGGCAAGTGAGATAGAAATCCACACCCAGTGTATTTTGTTACTAGATGTTATGAACTAATCAAAAATGGAAAGAAATGATTTTAGGAGAAGATTGCAAGCTTTTGAGAAAATGAGGTGTTCTGCCACTGGAAGTAAAACTTAAACCAAACTAATTGCAGACTTGATATTTAGTATGTATCTTCTTTATGATGTGCATATATGCAAAGTGAATTAATATTTTGGTCATGGATTTTCTCCCTTTTGGACTTAAAATTTCTCAATTTTGCCTTGTTAGAAGTAAACATTTTAAACCATAGTAGCTGGAGACTTCATATTTGATATGTGGCTTCCTTGTGGTGTGTAGATGCGCATATTGAATTTAGATTTTTTATTTGATTCCCGACTCATGTATTATCTCCCCATTTCGGATTTGGAAAAGTGTGTATATTTGCGATGGCGTGCCACTGACTTTCTCTAGTGTTCATCTTGTGTTTAGAAAATGAGATTCCAGTTGCAATTCATGCAGAGAGCAGCAGGTGACAACAGGTTGCTTTGTTGTGCATGCCCACATATTCTAATGGCAAGGTCACTGGGTTGTTATATTCACCTCGGGACTTAGGCTAGCAGTGAGGGCATTTGCGTTGTGTAACAATGCCATTCCTTCTTTCTTTTTAGGCAGCTGATCACCTAGCAGTACGACAGAAGCGGAGGATTTATGATATCACCAATGTCCTTGAGGGTATTGGGCTGATAGAGAAAAAATCCAAGAACAGCATACAGTGGAAGTGAGTTTAACTGGAACCAGACTGATTTTGAAACTGACCAAAACACATTTGTGGCTGTGATTGGAGAAATGGGGCTGATGGGTATATCAGTGTATATCCAGACCAGCCTGTGCATCCGCACAGTCTGATGAGGATCTGCACTGTTCGCCATTCCATCAATGAAACGCCTATCATGCTTGTAACATTATCAGGCTACAGGAGTGTGCTATTTGATCAGGAGCTACAGTACATCTATACTGGTCACAAATCCCATAAGCCCCATTTCTCCAGTTACAGCCTCCTTTCTGTTTTCATTTCCTGTCTGCAGCCGTTTCATTAGGTTGAGTGACCATTGCGCTGCAAATTCCAAGAGTCAAAAGTGTACATATTATATATACAAATGGTAAAATCGCTATAAAAACTCCACACAGCAACTTCAAACACAAACATGCACTCAAGAGCAAAAGCACATTGTGGTACTCGAGCAGTTTTTTACATGTATTTGGCAGTGAGAGAAAGTCTGTAGTCACCTCCTTGCAAATAATACACCTGGGGGGCTGTTTCACTAAACTTCTTACGACTAAAATGTTTGTAAGTACATTTATAAAATTTTAATAGTTTGTAAATTTCAGCTTTTTCTTGTAAACAATTATTGGATTTACATTTATTGAGCATAGGCTGCATATGCTCAGTAAATGTAAATCCATTATTTGAAATTTCCAGTGACCATTGCGCTGCAAATTCCAAGAGTCAAAAGTGTACATATTATATATACAAATGGTAAAATCGCTATAAAAACTCCACACAGCAACTTCAAACACAAACATGCACTCAAGAGCAAAAGCACATTGTGGTACTCGAGCAGTTTTTTACATGTATTTGGCAGTGAGAGAAAGTCTGTAGTCAGCTCCTTGCAAATAATACACCTGGGGGGCTGTTTCACTAAACTTCTTACGACTAAAATGTTTGTAAGTACATTTATAAAATTTTAATAGTTTGTAAATTTCAGCTTTTTCTTGTAAACAATTATTGGATTTACATTTATTGAGCATAGGCTGCATATGCTCAGTAAATGTAAATCCATTATTTGAAATTTCCAGACGATCCTAAATTTGCACAAGTTTACAAACATTTTAGTTGTACAATGTTTAGTGAAACAGGCCCCTGGTGATGAACACTTGTAACTTGTTCACGACCCACAGTTATACGGACCAAGTTGATAAACCAGACCTTATAAATTCTGTGACTACTTTAGCCACATATAGTTATAGCCTGCATTGTTCACCAATTGGGGGTCTTAGTAGGATTGCCACCATCGGAGAAAACAATGTGAATATGGACCAGGACCTATAGTTTGTGCAGATGTCATAGTGTCCATTCTTCATGGTCGTGGTCTACATATACATAACACACGGTGTTACAATTATGACTGGTATGATCAAAAATTACTTACAGCCAGAAATGCTATATTCAACATAAAATGTATTTAATAGTAATTTATGTATAAATTGATAAATTTGTATTCTTGTAACGTAATACTTCACAAAATACCGGTCCTGTAGGAGCTAAGGCCATAAAAAAGTACTTTGGTTCTCAGATATCGCCGAAATAGACACTGCATTTTATTGTCATGGTGAGAAAAATTGTACTATAAATTCACATGATCAATAAAAAACACCACCATGCAAAAATATGTTAACTCCAATCAAGTGTGACAAAAAAAAACTTATTTTTTTGGCCTTATTTGTGCATTTGATGCCCCCGCCACCGAACAGTGAGGGGACATATAGCATTACTGACGTCTGTGTCAGGGATTCCGCTGGGGAAAATAAAAAAATCGCCACTTCAAAAAAAATAAAACAATTGCCGATAAATTATTATTTTTTTTTCGAAAATTTTTTCGAAAGTGGGTATCGCCAGCGGAATCCCTGCTGTGTTAATGCTTGGGTAAATTTCAAAAAGTTTCCTATGTTTCCTTTCATGCAACTACATACACATCTTTTGATGGTCCTCTTCTCATGCTGTGACAAATCCACCATCCTAGGGTGAAACACAAGGTCCATGTCAGATACTGGTCCTTTCACATAACTGTTCTTATCCCGTCAACACAGTGCGTATGTGCCGTGAAACCCGAAGACGTGAAACATTTTTGATATCCTGTCAATACGACCTAATCACTGCGTATGAATATGTGCGGTGGCTGGGGTTATTTATTTTGCATTTCAAAGCCATGTGTATGTGTTGACGGGATAAATAGAATAGTAGGTTAGTGCCGTGAATGGGAAAAAAATATCTGGCACGCCACGGAAACGGGATGTGCTCGGCAGAGCCTCGTCCATCCTGTTTTCTAAGCCTTGCCAGATATATTTTCCCATTCACGGTACTACCCTACTATTCTCTATATATTTCACCCATGCATTCCTCTGATGGTCCTTTATCATGCTGTGACTGCCTTTTGTGTATTCAAATGTACCCTCGTTTTCTTTGGCTGCTGCGGCTCATTTGTGTGCCGACAAGCCACATCCAGTTGTTTGCACTATAAGTATAAAGTATATCATTCAGACCTCCAGATAAGCTGCGTATTTGCTTAAATACCCAATTAAAATTGCCAAAAACCCAATTGAAATCAGAAGTAGCGAGTATCAAAAATCAATAAAAAATTTGTGGTACCTTTATCATTCTGCAGAAATAATAAACAGACCACAAATATAGCATATTTTTCTTATTTTCCATGAAAACACATCTTGGTATTTCATTAGAATTGACTCCAAGGATACAATTCTAATGAAATGCCAAGACATGTTTCATTTTGAAGCAAACTATTAAATAATTGCTGTCTGTTGATGTGTAAACAGTAGTGTGAATACCCAATTGCTCACAAATGATGGAGTGACAATACTCATTTACTAATTCCTTATCTGGAGCGCTGATCATTTGCCAAGTACCTTTGGTATTAATGAAAAGTATATTACAATCTTATTGTGTAATTGGTGATTCATTCAAATGTCATGTCCGACTATTATCAATATGACGTTTGGCCGATTGTGACACTCTATGTATCCGTACACAGAGGTGCGGGTCCTGGCTGCAACACGCACGAGTTCTCGAGTCGCCTGTATGGTATTCGCGAGGAGTTGGATGAGCTTGAGCAACGCGAGGCTGAACTCGACCAACACAAACTGTGGGTGCAGCAGAGCATCAAAAATGTGACAGATGAGGTCACCAACACTCAGTATCCTTTGTGACTGTCGGTTATACCGTAATAAACCCAAATATTCCGACACATTATATTCAGAGAAACATGTTTAAATATGCCATTTCCTAAAAATGCAATTCCCTAAAATATAAAGTGCCCCAATAGTTAGGAACTTGTCACTGGCTTTACGTAAGTCCCATTGTGAAGTTCTGATGCATTCGCTATTTCCATTTATTTCCCTAGAGGGTGCAAATATACAAACGTTTAAAAACATTGATATGCCTATACAGTCGAACCTGTGCTAAAGACCACCTCCGAATAGCAATCACCTGGCTGTAAAGGCCACACTTGTGTTGTCCCAATTGCACAATTACTATATAAATGACCCTGTGAATAAAGACCACCTGTGAACAAAGGCCAGATTATTCACTTCCCATGGCTGGTCTTTATACACAGGTTTGACTGTAGTCTGTTTCACGAAAGCTGCCCAAATTTTACGGCTATATAGACAATTCAAAAACAATATTATTTTCGATAATATTAAATTAAAGGAAAATTTAAGAATGAGCCTTCTTTTTATTTCGTGAAATTCGGTGAAATATTGATTTTATTACGAAAAATTGATTTGTCTATGGGAATTTAACATGGGGGAAAAAGTGGTAAGGAAGTGTGGGAGGAGTCAAAAAACGAAAAAAATTGGAAATTGACTCCGAAACCTGACTAGATAGCTTGGATATGATCTAACTAAGAAAACAAAAGTTAAATTTTAAAAATCGGTCCTGTATTTCTAAAATTCAAAAAATATTCCCCATGTTAAATCCCCATAGACATCTTCACAGAGTGAAGATGTCTATGGGGATTTAACATGGGGAAATTGTTTTTTCGCAATAAAATCAATATTTGACAAAATTTCACGAAATAAAAAGAAGGCTCATTCTTAATTTTTCCTTTAATTTAATATTATCAAAATAAATCTTGTTTTTGAATTGTTTATATAGCCGTAAAATTTGGGCAGATTTCGTGAAACAGACAGTAGAAGTATATTCCGAATGTACTCTGTTTATAGAACAATGCGTTACATGCCTTAACCATTGTAAGATTAGCGTATGTGACACATGAGGATATATGCCAGTGTTTTAAAGGGGACACGCTACTTGCCATACAGGCCCCCTCGGGGACACAGCTCGAAGTGCCAATACCAGAAATTGTAAGTACCGGCTACATGGCTCCAGATAAGGAATTAGTAATTGAGTCTTGTCACTCCATCATTTCTAAAGCTATTGGGTATTTCAAAATTTTAATTGGGTAAAATAAAATCACACTACTGTTTACACATCAACAGACAGCAATTATTGAATAGTTTGCTTCGAAATGAAAACATGTCTTGGCATTTCATTAGAATTGTCTCCTTGGAGACAATTCTAATGAAATGCCAAGAATTGTTTTCATGGAAAATAAGAAACATATGCTATGTGTGTGGTATGTTTATTGTTTTCTGTAGCATGATAAATGTACCACAAACTTTTTATTGCTTTTTGATACTTGCTACTTCTGATTTCAATTGGGTCTTTGGCAATTTTAATTGGGTATTTAAGCAAATACTCAGCTTATCTGGAGCTCTGCGCCTATGTGAGACCCGCCATGTGATTTTGTACCTACGAACATGTGATATCTCGTGATAATTATTTATATAATTTACAATATTTTCCATAAATTATGTCGAAAGTTGACACAATTTCCATTGCAATTCCACATTTGCTATGATAATTTTGTCATCTTTCGACATTATGTACAGAAAATATCAGTTTCTGTTAATGTCATAGCTTTAGTCATATGAATTCATATCCATCTATGTCTTTTATTTTCCATGATTGTCAGTTTGGTTTATGGGAAATTTTAACTGTAATGTGGTTTTAGCATACCTGTATGTACATATAGATCTAGCATAGCTGTATGTTTGCAATTATAGGAAACCTGAGCTTATCAAGCTTTCTGAACACATTTTCCAAATTCATACTGGAAATCACACAGTTTCATTGGCTGAGGCTGCTGTGCTCGGCCTCGGCCAATCAAACTTTGTGATTTCTACCATTAGAACAGAGTTCAACTCGGAAAGTTTGTAATCAGCAGTCCTGACGTGCCGTGTGTTTGCTACAGGGTCCCGGGTTCAAGAAGAACTACCAGATCAATTTGAAGAGCAACTCGGGACCAATAAACGTGCTATTGGTAAATAAGGATGCGGAGAACACGAGTCCTGTTGTCGTGCAAGTCCCGCCCCCTAATGAAGAACTGGCCAATCAGGCTATAGCGGCACACCAGGCAGCCCAGAATCAGAATATAGATCCTCAACAGTCGGCACGACATAAACATTTACCCAAGGTTCGTATTAAAAAAAGTTCAAACTTTATTTATTTTACAATGATTGCAAACGAGCGAGAGAGCATTTATACAAATGCTTTCGTCAGCACGGATGGAGGCGTAAGGGGATGCTTAATGTGGGAGGAGATGGGAGTTCGCGGAGGAACCCCACTTCCCACATATTGCCCCGGTTGAGGATCAAAACCAATGTTGATCCATGTTACATGCTCCAACAATTCTTTGTAGCGCATCTGCCCATTCCCACCTCCCCCACCCCTCCCCACAGCCCAAAAACCATTGCCATGATTGTAGTATGTTACACTTGTCTTGTCCATTTATCACGTGTTTGACTCCATTTGAGTTCAATAGTTTTGGTTGCCAAATCAATACGCCTGTTTTTGTTGCGTCCACTTGCGGACAGTGCGATAGAGTCAACACATTGGCGTACGTACATTCGTACGTTTTTCTGTATACTATCAAAGCCTCGGTGGGCGCGACATGCAGGCCGCGACCATCTCGTTATCATTGCAATTTACATATACGTGACTGTGAATGGGGCTTACAGGTTTTGCGACCAGTGTAGATCCAGATCAGCCTGTGCATCCGCACTGTCTGATCAGGATTTGTACTGTTCGCCTTTTCATCAACGAAACACCCGTCATGCTTCTAACAAGCAATATAGATCGTTATCATACTACAGGAGTGTGCTATTTGATCAGGAACTACACTGGCCATAAATCCCATCAGCTCCATTTCTCAAGTCACAGCCACATATTGGTTTTGCTTGACATTGCCATACATGTGTATTTTAGAAATCTCCCACAAAATCTCCATTACGACCCTCTCAGCCCACCAGTGACAGAATGGCCACCAGGTCGTCTCCACGGAAACAGGGTCACATTCAGTCACAAGTACCCCAAGGTAGGTAACTCCTGACGTAAATTGTTTCCTTGTGCACCGACACCGATAGTTTCACTTTATTCGGCCTTTGAAATAATGTACTAACACACCTTACTGACGACTGCAATGAGGCATCAGATTACAATTGAAAGAATTGCAACCAGCATCCGTTCACTCTGATCAAAGTCTGCAATGTTTGCCATTCCAGGGATTCCGCTGGCGATCGCCACTTTCGCAATTGGTGATAAAAATAAACAATTGGCGATAAAAAATTACAATTTTCGAAAAAAAATCGAAAAAAAATAGATATTTTATTTTTATTTATTTTTTCTCGAAAATTGTAATTTTTTATCGCCAATTGTTTTATTTTTTTTGAAGTGGCGATTTTTTTATTTTCCCCAGCGGAATCCCTGCATTCAGTCTCTGAAGTCTAGTGACTCGATTCTAATCCGACTGAGTGACTGTGCAGGATGACCATGATATACAATTCTCACCCATGGTGGGACAAGCTTATCCTGAGCTTTTTGGATCCATACTTCAGTCTCGGGTCGCTCGTGCAATCGACACACTGTCGCTAGCTTTTCTCGCAGCAAATGTTCCATAGGTCAATGACCCTCAAATCAAGTGAAAGAGGTTGTAATTTTGTGTGTTGTTTGCATGTGTGTTTGGATTGGATTGTTAACGGCAAAAATGTGGGGGGGGGGGAATTGAATATTATCACGTTTAAAGATGTTTTTAACATAACAATAGAGCGTCTGCCAGTCTTTGAGACAATTGAAATGGTGTCATTCACTGGTTTTTCCGCATTGAAGTTCCAGTGAAGAACTTTTCTTCTTTTTTTTCGCATTTTACAGCGTTCCAGACTATTGAGAAAAATAATCAATGACAGGGTTGAGACTGAGATGGGGAATCCCAGTCTCGCTCTGCGATATTGTCCTGCAAAGCTTCGCCCGAGACATTATTGCGCTGCTCGAATGGGATTCCCCTGTCTCATTGCGAACACTGCCATAGTTTCTATTAACCCTTTCACCCCTAAGTAACTGGAATCGATTTTGATATGTTATTTTGCAACACAAAATGATTTTCAGACTAGTCCATTTATGAAAATTGTTCTCAAAAATATGAAAATTACTTGCAAAAAGTGCAGATCCTGATGAGACGGCTCATGACGAGCTGGCTCATCTGGATCTACACTGTTTGCCGATACCACTATACAGACCTGTGGTGTTGAAAGGGTTAATGTTTCAAATGTTGAAAAGTACCTCTTCTCAGCCGGCTGCCCATGTATTTTGAACGACCTCTTATTTCCTCCCCAGCTTCCACATCCCTCGGCCTGCCCAGTGGTATGGAGGGCCTACCCAGTGATACCCTATTTGATCCCACCAAGGAAGACTTTGGTAAGTAGGCCATCTCGTGTTGGGGTGTCGCTAATAACAGTGACAGTAGTGTCATATTATTATCAATATGTTACAATTCCAGCATAAAAATATTTACACAATTCCCTAACATTTTATTGGCCCGTAGCAAGTCTCTTTCCAAAATTTATATCCCAGTAAACTCCCATGCCGAACTACTTTCCATAACCGTGAGGCGCAGTTAAAATAATTCTTAAGAAAACGGAAAATAAACACATTTTCTTGATGAATTTATTTCAAATGCTGGAATTATAAGGAATGTATGGCCTTTTTGTTGAATTTATCGGGGATATAAACTTGGAAAAGACGCGTGAATACTGGAGGAGGCCTTAGTCAGATGACATAGTGCTATATCAGGCATTGACCTGATACAAATATCTGGGTTACAACAAATTGACATTTCATTGGTCGAACGGCGTCACATGACGTTGCCGAATGACGTCACTGAAACAAGTCCGCATTCTTTTCAACGAAAACAACGTCATAATTGCTCATTCTGTAGCCTTTAAACGTTACCTGATAAAGAGAATACTGTGTTAGTGTCTTTTGACTTCAAGTATATCGGGCTCGGCTCGGAAACTGTAGGAATTTCTCTCCTGTCTGCCATCAACAGAACAGAGTCTAATCCTGAGTGTTTGTGAAGGACGACTAAGATCTTTAATTACAGTCTACATTCATTTACTAGAAGTCCGTCGGTTCTTGATAAACACTTCGAATAAACCGAAGTTTGAAGTAACTGAGCAGACATCAAAGTATTTCCTAGTTCTCTGTACAAGTCACGGGGAAGGTAACTCCCACACTATCCGTGACCACATGTTCTTGAAGAACGGTTCATATTTCGGTGTTTTATGGGTTATTTAGGTATCTCTGGTGGTTTGGGTGCATTGTTACCAACATACAATTTACGTCACCTCCCGCAAGTTACACGTATAAGTACGAATTTACAAGGTGTGAAACAGAGTTTGTACCCACATAAGTTTTTAACCAATAAAACCATTATTTGTTAACCGATAACAATACAACCGGTCCCAAATTGTTTGTTTAGATTAATGTAATGGATGTGAACCGCCAATGCAAGTCAAACATTTATATATCGTCTGAAAAACATCAAATATTCTCGGATAGATGATCGAGCTGTGAAAGTGGAGAAATTGGGTTACACATCCTGACATAGACGTGTAAACCTCTTTACATCTTGACGCTCATTGGCTGACATCTAATAATAGCGTGACGGGGGTATGTCGTAGTGGCTTTTGAGACATCGCGGGAAATCGTTATCCAATCAAATGGCGAGCCACGCGTGTATCCGCTTTTGCAGCTCGTTTGAAAGTCGCACAATCGTATGGCTTTTAATGTCTTAAATGTAGGAACAGATGAATGCAGTCACATATTCTATCATCATCATCAAATTGACATATGTCTCCTTAATCGATATAATCCCGAATTTGGAGTTTGTGGTTGAAAATTGATGATATAATCTGTCTGAAAGCAACGCATGTTGGAAATTTTATTGGCCAAATATTGAAAAAGCTTTATTCCCTTTCGGTATTTTGACAGTAAGAAAGGGGTCCGAAAGTTAGGAACGGTGAATGTGTAGATAGTTGAACACTTCTGTCGTGTGTAATGATTGAGCATTAATCAAAATCCAACCAAATACCCATATGACATCTCCCCATGACACAGGTGTTTGAACAAATGGTCAGAATGACCATTTGTGCAAACACCTATGTCATGGGGAGTTATGCTTCCGCAGTTTACTTTTGTTTTCGGAAACACGTGTATGTAGTCGAACTAAGGCATACATAATGTAATGTTGAAGAGTTCCACAAGAAATCACATTGTAGCGCTTTAAAATAGCTGTATGATTTAATAAATAAAGCATGTAAATAAACAGTTAAACTATAATTAGAATCAATATGTGTTGCAGGCCGAACTTGATTGTATATAGAGAATATCTTTACTGAGAGGGTGAATTTGTCAACCTAATAAGATTACGGCATACGTGTGAGGACAAAATCAAATGAGTCTTCATTGCGTATTCGATTTTCGTCGTAATATCAGGAATTATTCCATAAATTACTTTGAAAGTTGGATTTTTATCGTAAATATTCAGTTCTGATTTTGGGATTCCCCCCCCCCCCCCCCATTTGTACAGATAATATATGGCATTTAGTACTAAACCCATTGACCCGGCCTTAAATGACCTTAGCTGTTGATTGGCCATTAAACCTCAGCAAACAAACAAACATTTTTCAATAGTTCACACTTTGCCCAGCTCAGCTGAGGTACGTTCAATTAGCAATGAAAACACTGTTAACACCGCTGATTGACACTTCGGCTGTAATTTGAGACTTCGACTTAACAAGTGTGAAATTTCATACTATCGGGACTATTAAATAAATACCGGTTCTTCGAATTGGCAAAAAATTTGACGTAACAGTAGCCGGCTATATTGAAAATAATAGGATTTGAATCGGGACTTGGACACGACTTAGACATAACCGAAGGTTGCGACGTAACCAACTTGAAGTAAACGAATGTAGACTATTGCAAATGTCATAGAGTACTGTTTCTCAGCTGGTGGCACACACGAGACACGCCATTTTGTACCTAAGAGATGTGCGATATCTCTTGAAAAGTTATACAAAATTTGCAAAATGTTTCGTAAATGACATAGTGAAATGTCTATCGCAAATGCGGATTAGAATTCTGCATTTGCTATGAAAATTTCCATCAAAGTTTCAACATCATTTACAGAAAATGTCACAGTTTCTGTAAATATTTTTATGAAAAATCTTGGGTACAATATGGGTGTGTCTCATATGTGGCTTTGTTGTGTTGCAGCCAGTGGGGAGATTGTGTACATACCATGTTGTTTGTGTATCCACAGAATCGCTTGACAGCCAGTTAATAGAGGAGCTCATGTCATCAGAAGGTAAATATTTGATTCTCTTGCAAACGGAGCTGCAGGAGCTACAGTGGCTCGGTGGTTAAACCTTTCATGGCTTGTGTAATGTTGAACTGGCTATGGACCAGGGGGCCGTTTCACTAAACTTCGTACGACTAAAATGTTTGTAAGTGCAAATTTAGGATCGTCGGAAAATTTCAATTGATGGATTTACATTTATTGAGCATAGGCTGCATATGCAGCCTATGCTCAATAAATGTAAATCCAATAATTGTTTACAAGAAAACAGTGTTAATGTGGTATTTACAGACTATCATAAGTTTGCACTTACGAACATTTTAGTCGTACAAAGTTTAGTGAAACGGACCCCAGTTGCTTATTTTCGGTTTTTAAAACACTTTCACTCAAACTTAGTCCTTTTAGTTGGATAGGTAAAGCAAGCTTGTATATGTTGGATTCATAAAGGAGAATCTAATCGTGCTGAAGAACACACATTTGTGCTGTCTGATCAGTGCCTACATTCCAGAAATGAAGTACTGTTACTGTTGGCAGTATAGAGACTACCGCAGATTCTAGTCATAACTTTATGAATGTGCTACAGGATCATGATTAAATTGTTAAAATGCCATAAGGTACCCATGTCGGCTGTCGATCAGATTATCTGAGTTACATGTACCACATTTCTAGAATAAAAAAAACCCAGCCCTGCTGTCTATAATATGCGTTGAACTATAGCAATGTATTTTTGCCCAATTTTGAAATAACGGGTAATTTTAACCCTTACTATGCTGAATTAAATGTTGTCGTCTGCTGTAAATTTTTTATTTTCAATATTTCTCGACAAAAACCTGGTTTTGACAGCACATGAGAATCGTCTCCAGTGGAGACGATTCTCATGTGCTGTCAAAACCAGATTTTTGTTAAGAATTAAAGCAAAAATGAAAAACAGCATACGGCAATTTCCGTCAACAGCGTAGGAAGGGTTAAGTATAAATATTCACAGACTGTCGAGTTGTGATAAGCATTACAAGATTGTGTTTCAGCGTTTGCGCCCTTGTTACGCCTGAGTCCCCCACCGAGTGATAAAGACTATTACTTCAACCTGGACGAGACCGAGGGGGCGTGTGACCTGTTTGATGTGCCCTTACTGACAATGTGATGTTTACTCACCGTCTAGACCAAGAAACAATCAAGCTGACACGCGTCACAGTGGAACCGTGCGTCGTTTTCCAGTCATTCCTGTGTATGGTAAACACTACAACTGTGAAAGTTTTACGTGTTTGCCAGTGATCTCGGAGTGACATAAGTAATCAATACACATCGGGTGTATCCGCCATTACTTTCACCATATATATATATATTTAGGATTTATTGTCCAAGTTTGTGACTACTCACTTGAACCGTCGACTGGTTCAAACGTTATTAGTAACATGTATTTTTGAGGACACAGAAAAAGTCACAGGCAAAATGGTGAAAGCCGTGGGGTATAAGAGCAACCTGAGCTGGTGCATAATATAATATCAAATGCCTGATTGGGAATAATTTTTCAGCAATTTGCTGTATTTTCTCAATCACTCGCTCAAATATATTCTCTAAATATTTGGCTGTGACTGGAGAAATGGTGCTATTATCCTTTGCGAGCAGTGTAGACCCAGATCAGTCTCCGTATAGGTTTAGTCTGATCAGGGTCTGCACTGCTTGCCAATTGTCAGTCATGCTTTTGACAAACAGTATAAATCATTGTCGGGTTTCAGGATTTTGCCAACAGATCATGAGATGAACTGGCCACAAATATATTAAGCCTAATTTCTCCACTCGTAGCGCCAGATCAGATCCCAAGATTACTCAACATTTCGTGAGTACTTAAATTTTTGCTGAGAATCAAGGAATTTGGTAGGCTGAGTCTGGCCTTTGCTCAAGCTCAGCCAATTAACCTGCTTGATTTGGAATTCAAAAGTATATACGATAGAAATAAAGTCGGATTCCACTAATAGTGGAATCTGACTTTATTTCTATCATATATATATTCCTTGTACGTGCATTGCTTTTGATACTATATATGTATACAGAGCTGCAGATAAGGTGCGTATTGGCGTATTTTACGCAATTATTTTAGCTGAATACGCATTGATTATAAAAAGTGGGAGTACAAAATACGCACAGCAACAAATTGAGTAGTGAAAATACTGTCATAAAGTTGAAATTTCACTTTGTTGGGCTTTTTGCAGCTCAAATAAGTGAATGTTTAAATTTGTTATATTTATTTATAATTTTTTCTCTATTTAGTAATGAAGAAAATCAATAATTCATATGTAAAAGTAAAATACGCAATGATTTTGAAATCAGGGGGTATAGTACGCTTTAGACACACAGCTTATCTGGAGCTCTGTATGTGCTCATTACTGTTTTATAATTCTGGGTTCTGATGACCACAGGGTTAAGATAGGGTATTCAAATGCCAGTATGTGTTCAACATCGAAGCATTTTGAAGGCCAGCTGTGAGTGAGATGCGAGTGACCGTTGTTGTATGTGCTATGGTGCAGCACATGGTGATCAGTGCTGGACCAGCCCGGCCCAGTGTCCCCATGACCCCTGCCCAGCGTATCCAAGCACAGGTGGATACAGTGTGGCGGGGATGGTATAATGGTTAACAATTTCTTAATTGAGACACGCCATGTGATTTTATACCTTTGGACATGTGCGTAATTTCATTAAATACGTTTACAAAATTTACAATATCTTTCATAAATAAAGTCAAAAGTTGACAAAATTTTCAGACTACATGTGTACTCTGAAAATTTGTCGACTTTTGACACCATTTACGGAAAATATTGTAAATTTTGTATTAAAACTTAATTTATAAAATTACGCAGATGTCCAAAGGTGCAAAATCACATTTATCAGACTATTTGACATGATTAGACGTGATTAGAAAATCTTTTAACCACTTTACCATCTATGTCCCGCTTTATCTACCTGTGTATAAGGTATGTTGCTGGGATACAATGTCTTGCCATTTTCATGTTTTTGTTTTGTTCGTTTAGAATGAAATGGGTTGTTGGAGATTCAACTTCATTCAATATTTCGGATTAAGATATTTCTGTTTGTCTACTAGTGTTATTTTATCATTAAAATGAATATGACAACCCCACTTCCCCACCTCCATCCCCACATCTTGCAGATAAAAAACAAAACATTGAGTAAATTAGGGCATAGGGACACATGCAGTTGGCAGGGTTGTTGTTTACACGTTCCAACTTTGCTCAGTATCAAACAATCAAAATGTTCGAGATTGAGTGGACACAGCAATGCGTGATATGTTGATATGTTCTGTAAAAAATGCACATAATTGCTATATATGTATATTTAAGGACTTAGACTAGAAACCTAGCCTGTAATGCATGTTTATGTTGCCATATATACACATGTACCCAACCAGCAAGATTGGAGCACGACTAAGTGACTCGTTACAGCTTCTAGCTTCCATGATCCGGGGAATGTGTTTTATCAGGTACTCTCTATGCATTGACCACGTTAGCTGATAACTAATTGCCATATATATGCTGCATTGACCACGTTAGCTGATAACTAATTGCCATATATATGCTGCATTGACCACGTTAGCTGATAACTAATTGCCATATGCTGCATTGACTGCAATGCTAGTTCCTTTTGATGCCAAGTTTATTAGCTCGGACACGGTAGGCAAGCCTCAGAATTCCTACATGTTTTCTAGCCTTGCCTGATGAACTTGATATCAAATGACACTAGCCTGGTATTCTCTATACATGTATTTTGATCTCTAAATAGCTGTCAGTATAGACAACATTGGGGCCATGATTGTGTGTTGGTCTGTTGGTTTGAAAGGTGTAAGAACATTTTCTAAAATGACCTTGAAATATTCAACTCGGTCTATTCTCCAAAGTTCTTATCTTCTTTCGTTGTCAGTTACAATAGATCTTGTTATTAATCTTCGAAATCAGTTTTGGAAAACTCCATGTGCCAAGGCGGACTATCTAATGGATTTTGCCCATATATTTAACTCCACGATGAAGTGCAATGATCTTCAGTATAACTGTAACGTGCTGGAATTGATGAATAGTCGCCCCCTGTATGTATGGCCAGGATAAACATGTATTTGACTATCTAGTGATTGTACATTGGTTTAGTGCTAGCGTCTGTAACAAGTGTGATGAAAACATGCAATCTCACCAAGTCGTGTATAGGTATGTGTTCACTTTATATTATACGGGTCGGAGCGTGTGAATCAACAAACAAGATGCTTTGTTTACACAATGCGAGAAATGTAAATTTTCGTCCGTTCTTATTTTATATTTTGTTTTCTTTCTCTATAAAAAACTTGGTCTGACAGCACTTTGAATGCAAATTAACCCTTAGAATGCGGGTAATGTAAATTATCGTCAACTGTTATTTTATTTTTTTTCTCAATAAAAACATGGTTTGACAACACTTTAGAATCATTTCCAATGGAAATGATTCTAAAATGTTGTCAAACCAGGTTTTTGATGAGAAAATGGAAATAAAAAATAAACAGCAGACAACAAAATTTAATTCAGCATTGTAAGGGTTAACATTTCAGTTTACAGCCTGTTGTTTTGTACACAGTTTTGTGGATTGACCCGCTCCAACCTGGCTGTAGTTTGTCATGTAATGTCGATATAGTTGTAGATAACAACTCGCAGCTTCCACCACAAGCATTTGTGCTACAGGCTGCCAAAACGATATTAACGATTAACTTGAAGGGCGGGAAAACGTTTGTCTACATTTTATACCACTCTCCTAACCCTCATATGCAACAGCAACGATGGAATATTAATTTGCTCTTGAAGTTTGTACGTCTTTTCATCTATATGTACGTCCATCTTGCATACCTACGATCTCTGCAACCCTAAGTATGATCGACTACCTATTCTTGTTTATCACCATCCATATTTTCATTCCATAACCTGCCCTTCATAGTTATGCTCAAGGTCACATCAAGTTACCCCCCCCCCCCCCCCCATGTACTTGTATAGGTAATATATGGGATTTAGTACTAAACCCATTGACCCAGCATTAAATGACCTTAGCTGTTGATAGGCTGTTAAACCGTAACAAACAAACAAACACATCAATGTGAATTAATGTTCTTGCCTAACTATTGTCTTTGCAATTCTATGTCAGAGTGAAGTGAAACTAGCAATGTTTATTTTATTATATTGATGGTCCAATATATCGGGGCAGGACCAGAACTTTACAAACATAATGTCTATGTTCTTTTCTATCTCATTTACTTTCAATATAAAACATGATTTTGCCTGCACATGTGAATCATCTCGCATGGAAATTGTTCTTACATGCTACTATGCATGTTTGTAATGAGAAAGGAAATTTAATATTTGTTGTGCCCACTTGCGAACAGCGTGATGTAGTCGGCACATTGATGTACGTCCGTATGTACGTACATGCGCCCGGGTTAAAGATGTTCGTTAAAGTTTTTGGGTATACAGTCGAACCTCCCCGAACGGCCACCTCTCTACAACAACACCCTCTCTGTAACAGCCGCTATTTTATATCCCAAATGGATGATTTCCACTATATTTAATCTTTAGACTGCTGAGCACGAAAATTGTCATCTGCTGTTGCTTTGCTTCTTTTTCAATAAAAACATGTTTTGACAGAATTTTAGAATCTAAAATGTTACCAAATCATATTTTTGATGAGAATTATCGAAGAAAATAAATAAACAGCGGACAACAAAATTTAATTCAGCATTAACCTCCCTACAACAGCCACCTCTCCACAACAGCCAGTTTTGCGTCTTCCCATGGGTGGCTGTTGTAGAGAGGTTGCACTGTACTATGAAAGCCTCGGCAGGCGCGACATGCGGGCCGCGGCTATCTAGTTGATGAAATATCTGATCAGTTTGCGGCGACGTACATGCTGGCGAAGGGGTAAGTTTGTCCGATACATAAAACTGATGCTGTCAATGACCCAGTTAACTTAAACTAATTGCTGTTGATAACTTCTACAATAGTCTTTTTCTCTAATCCTTTTGTACATCAAACTTTCTTTTGTATAGCCTATATTCCTTTTATATGTCACTATTCAATTTGTATGTCTCTGTTTCTTTCTACTAGTGATGACTAACTTTAGGTAAACTCGTCCAACCCGAGGTACACAAATCTAGTTTTGACCGTTACATCTTAATTTCAGAATGTTGAAACATCAGAAAAGTGGTTATTTTAGTAAAAATATTCTCAAACAGTGTAGGTAGTGATTGCAAACGGTGCAGGTCCAGATGAGGTGACTGTAGCGAGCCGTCTCATCAAGATCTGCACTGCTTGTAAATAGCTCGTGAATATTTACGAAATACCTTTTTTTTTAGAAATGGATTAACCCTTTCAACACCACAGGCCTGTACAGTGGTATTGGCAAACAGGAGCCGTCTCATCAGGATCTGCACTTTTTGCAAGTAATTTCTGTATCATACTTCCCTGTTATATGTTGCTATATAGCCCCTTTTTCATAAATGGACGAGTCTGAAAATCATGGTTGGATTGGTTGCAAAATTAACATATCATATTCCATTCCAGTTACTTATGGGTGAAAGGGTTACTCAGAAAGTTATCATGGAAGAATCCATTTTGTACTTAGAGGTGAAAGGGTTGAATTGTCTGGCACCTCCAACAATGCCAGCTTTCTCCGACGACCGACTACACAAAAATACACGTGAAGTTCGTCCATTTTTCCTAGCCTACCTGTATGACCTTGTTGACACAACGGTGGGAACCGAAAATTATCGACTATTTGTCTTATTCCTTATATTTTAGCAACGCATGAGAATTGGAGACGATTCTCATGCAGTCAAATCATGTTTTCACAAGAAAAATAAAACAATAAATTCAATGTATTGTTCCACTAGTAGGGCAAGTTGATGTGTATTTTTCTATGTTTCTGTATATCCCAGGTTTACATATCATGTACATGCATTTTCCGAGTGGTTGCTGCAGTGCAAACTATTGTTCAGGCGATGTGCATTCTATGGTAGATACCAGCGCATGTGTCACTGAATCTCATACAGCAAACA
Source organism: Conchocele bisecta (assembly GCA_029237695.1). Lineage (NCBI taxonomy): Eukaryota > Metazoa > Mollusca > Bivalvia > Lucinida > Thyasiridae > Conchocele > Conchocele bisecta. Next base: position 9,291,335 of record CM055265.1, on the reverse strand, counting down.
CGTTTCAGCAAACACGTTTGCAAGTTTATTTTGTAAATCCAGGCTTATCGACAGCTCGACATTTTGTGGGGGTCAAATTAAATTACTTTGAGATTTGTGCTAAAAAGTTTACAAAATTACGTTAAAGTTGTGAAGCACCTGGGCTCTCTAATCACGTACATATTGCCCTGGTGCTATCAAATGCCTCGGAGGGCCCAGGGGCCCGTTTCACTAAACTTTGTATGACTAAAATGTTCGCAAGTGTAAAATTATGATGTAAATTTCACATTAACAATATTTTCTTGTAAACAATTATTGGATTTATATTTATTGAGCATAGGCTGCATATGCATCCTATGCTCAATAAATGTAAATCCATCAATTGAAATTTCCGGACGATCCTAAATTTGCACTTACGAACATTTTAGTCGTACGAAGTTCAGTGAAACGCGCCCCAGGAGCCTGGACCGGTGATCATTATATAAACAATCTCAGTCCTAGTAATTTGACAGTCACACAGCACCTGGAAAGCAACATCATATGTAAAACTCCAGTCGATCATGCAAAATAATTCAGAAATTATTGACCAACAATGTAGATCCTGATGAGTTGCCCGATTACGATCAGGCTCATCTGGATCTACATGTACTCCACAAAGTTGGTGTCATGGTGTTGAAAGGGGTACTCAGTAACCACCTTGTTGTTGTTGTTGTGATACTTTCCACATGGACCATTATTCAACAGTCAATTGTAATCCGGGCCACCCCAAGTCTGTGACATGTCAGATTCGCCATCAGCAAAATTTAGTCTACTTTTGACTTTATTTAGTTAATTTTCGATTATGAATGTGGAAGAGGACAAACATGTACAATTGTTTTCAACGGTATATTTTCTCTGCATCAGTCACTCTCAAGAAAATCGAGCATTTGTGAGGCGCCACGACATGCCTCAAAACTTACGATGGTTTCCGTAAATAATATTGCAAGGTAACTATATTCTGCTTTTGCTATGAAAATTTCACCATCTTTCGACAACATTTACAGAAAATATCAGTTTCTGTAAAGATATATCATGACAAATCGGACATGTTCGTAGGTACAAATCACATGGTGCGTCTCTCGTGTGGATCAGTACACATATAGCAAATGATCAATTAAATTCACTGCTATGTTTGATAGTGTGAATACGTACATGCCCAACACAGCAGTGACAATTTTCTGTGAAACCCCTGTAGCCGATTTCATCAAAATTGCAAAGTATACTTATCTAGCAAAGTATACTTTGAGGGAGTAATCATTTATTTTTCCTGAAATGCATTATGTCATATAGAACCGACAACTGCATATATTTGATGATTAAAAGTATGCAGAATTATTATACTGAATTTATTACATTATCACAGCCAAAATGGCTGTGATAATGTAATAAATTCAGTATAATAAAAATTAATAACTTTATCCTTAAATTGAAAATTTCTCCCTCAAAGTATACTTTGCTAGATAAGTATACTTTGCAATGTTGGTGAAATAGGCTACTGCAGTCTAGCCGCGCTGCCCCTCCCATGTCGCAGCCTGGTGATGGCTATGATTACTGTTGACTGGTGCAGTATGATTCTGTGTTACCCATACCTCAACATGTAGATGATTTATTGTGTAAGTACATAGAGACATGTAATCATGTATAATCTGTTAACATTAAACATGTGTACACCGATAATGCTGTTATGTTTGCCACATGCTGAACGGACGGACGGAAAACCCCAATCAGTCATTCATTGCCCCAAGGAACCCATTAGAGCTATGGTTTATGATGCTCACATGTTACAAGAAAACATGGGCAATTTTTCCAAAAATCACTAAAAGTATATGTCCACATCGATTGCATGGTCAGGAGCTACACTGGGGAAAATCAGATAAACACATACGGTATCTCAATAATAGACACATGCACTATGTTCAACTATCAACAATTGTTTAATCAAATTTACGTTTAAAAATACATTTGAGTTGCAATATGACAAAACCAGGCTTATTGTAGATTAAATTGCATGACTTTGACTACAAATTTGGAGAACGCGCTTAGAAAGTTGTATAAGCAACGGTCGGAAGTGAAATAAGCCTCGTTTTGTTGTATCCTGGCCAACATTTCAATACTGTACATAGAGATATGTATATTGCAAACAGTTAACAAATTGTATACAAGAATAGATCATTTAACAAAACATTTTGGACGGCAAATGAATATAAATATCACTGTATATTTGACTGTGACTGGAGAAATGGAGCTTACAGCCAGTAGCCTATTTCACCAAAATTGCTAAGCATACATATCTAGCTAAGTATACTTTGAGGGAGTAGTCATTTATTTTCCCGAAATGTATTATTTCATATAGAACTAGCGACTGTATATATTTGATGATTAAAAGTATGCAGAATTATTATAAATTCAGTATAAAATGGCTGTGATAATGTAATAAATTCAGTATAATAAAAATTTGTATATTTATCCTTAAATTGAAAATTTCTCCCTCAAAGTGTATTTAGCAAGATAAGTATACATTGCAATTTTGGTGACATAGGCTGCAGAATAGGCCCAGATCAGTCTGTATGAGTGATTAGCAGATGTGGAGATATACTCGCCATTGACGTTGTATGCTCCCTCCGGTTCCCCAGTTACAGACAGAAGGCTTCCAGAGCAGGACGGAACATGTACGTCTTTATCACAGAGCAGTATATACATCTATAACATTTCGTCATGCCATGATTCCCAGAAGAACACAAACACAAGACCACAAGATAATAAAAGGAATCTATGGTCGGTTGGAAATGAGAAGAGATGAATTTGTCATATAAGGCAGCGCTTTTTGCCTCTATAGGGGCCTCTTATAGGGGCCGATCTTCGTCAGAAATATGATACATTGTATTTTTTTCACAATTGAAAGTTACCGTAGTCACTTTTTAGTATTGCCATGGTAATTATTTGATTTTCAATGTGTTGCAAAGTTTCACAATTTTGCCGAAAATCTTGTTTTTTTTCCACAATTTTGGTGAAAATTGCGCTTATTTCTTCACAAAATCAGAAGGCCCAGGCCCCTTCATAATTTCTGGAAAAAAAGTGCTGTGAGGTGCAAAGATTTGACTACGCTCCTCCCACACACCCCCAGCCCACCTTCTGTTTTGTTGTTTTTATAAAACGTTTTTAGTAGTTTCATTAACCAGTCGCAATTTCAATGTGGCTCATCTGTGTTCATTTCAACATTAAACCCTTACTACGCTGAGTTTAGTTTTATCGTCTGCTGGAAATGTTTTATTTTCAATATTTCTCTACAATAATTTGTTTTTACAGCACATGAGAATCGTCTCCACTGGAGACGATTCTCATGCACTGTCAAAACAAGTTTTTTGTTAAGAGTTGAGGCAAAAATAAAAAATGGCAGACGACAATTTTCGTCTCCCGTGTAGTGAGAGTTAAACATGCGCATCACATAGAATGTTACCTATTGCTAATGAGTTTGAGTATCGTTTACAAAGCAAGGCTAGGAAACGTGTAGGAATTCCGAGGAAACTTGATATCAATCACCAGTCTGGTATCATCAATATATATGCAGCTGTAAAACTATTGAAGCAGATAATAACAGTCACTGATTGCATCAGGTATTCATTCTAAAATGGTACACCACATGGTACAACAATAGAACTTGAACAACATTTGGACGGCAATTATTGTACTAAAATATATTGTATCCGAGAGTTAATGGTATTGTACATGTAACTAACATATTATTTATGCATTTCGTCTGTTCAGTATATTGTTTATTTCACTCTTTCAAGGAAAATAATGTATATTGTATGGCTTTTCATTGTTTCACAGCAATGGAAAATCCAGAGTATGACGTAGCGACGTCATAGTCATAATGACGTCAAAAAGCGTGCACAAGCAGAAAGCAGTATGTATTGGTCAAATAGCAGACATTCACCGATATGTTCATCAAAGTTTATTAAGATTCAAACAGTATGTCAAAAGATACATGGGTTACAAAATGTGTCCAAGTATTTTTACGCCACCTTGTAACTGAGTGAATAGTCTTATACATGCAATACGAAAATCGGGTCGATGAAATCACGTTTCGCAATGTCTAAACAAAAGAGAAAACTTGCGAAGGACCCTGCCTAATAAGAGGTGGGTGGGTAACTGGATCAGTTTACTGTTATTGCGAGGTAGAAATGCGGTGTGATAAGCAAGCTTGACATGATTTGATTCGGGCTGAATTTGTTTGTGACCGACGACTCTAGGTCCGACGTTGTTTGAGGACGAAATGCATATCTTGCACGATACGATTGAATAATAACATCGTCAGAAGAGACGACAAGCATTTAGATGTAATGATTATTCATCGACGTGGTTATGTGTTGCAAAACAAATGTTGTGTACCGGAAACTGTATCATGCATATGCGATATATTTAGTAAAAATGCACATGCGCTTTTCGTGAAAAGAAAGTGTGCGAGTTATGAAAACCCGGAGGTAAATAGTAAATTTCGTATTTTTGAAGTGATTCTGTTCGCATTCTTTCGAGAATGGTCGTTAAATTTGGCAAATTTTTATCTAAAAGTTTGGATATGTCAATTTATTATATACCTACCCATGAAATACATAGTTATACGATGTAAATAAAAGTCATATGTTCTCATCGATGAAATAAACAACTTTGGTAAAAATACGACTACTTCCACTATCTACATGTATATTCATAACGCGCATCTGCACAAAACAGTGCAAATAGGCTGCAAATACACATTCATTACCGTATACAGTCTAAAAAAACTGCTAATTTCCATGGAGCTGTATATAATAAATAGAATATTCATATTTTTGCAACGTATATGACATATATGTTCATCAATATATTTTGCTCAGTCCGGTCAACTTCGAGATAACGAGTGGTGAATTATTGTTTGTATATACACGTACATGAAACACCTTTCTAAACAATGTACACACCAATTCAAATGCGCCCGGGTCCGAAGATTACGTAATTACTGATCATGTATATACAAACAATAATTGACCATCCACGACACGCTAGAAATACCTGTGCTCCTGATAGGAATCATGAATTGCCTAGTATGGCCTAGTATTGCCTAGTATGGCCTTCAGGTACGTTTTTATCTTTGGCTCTTTTCGTTACCTGGGAGTTAAATTGGGTTATTGCTCATTATAAAAGTTCTAAGATTATTACTGATCCTACTGCTTTTGGGAGGGGGCCAAATGAATCTGGTGTGGCGAGGACCTGGCATCAGATCAGGATTATTCTGATTTCAGGGCTGAATGTATAGTTTTTTTTATTGTAAATATCGAGTTCTGATTTTAGGATTTTCCCCTCATTTGTACAGGTAATAAATATATGGGATTTAGTACTAAACCCAATGACCCGACAGTAAATGACCTTAGCTATTGATAGGCCGTTAAACCCCAAGAAAGAAACAAACAAAACCTGTATCTGTGATTTTAAACTGAAGCTAAAATTGAAATCGAAGTACAGGCCGACGGACTCGCGGATGGACGGATTTCTAGATACCAGTCTTTGTTGGTGTCAATATTGAGTTCCTTTTGGAATGAGTATACAACATTCAACCGAGTATATGAAGGCAGCTAACAAACAGCCATAGTTGAGCATATAGTGTATATACTGCACATACAGACATATAAACATTTACGTAGAAATATAATTACAGCGTCTTGAAAATATAACATTTATTCCACAAGTGTGCATCAGCCAGTGGCTGAATAAGACTTAATAACAAGTGTCCATGGTTGGAGTAAATCTTGTAACAAAACTAGAAATGTGGCCTGTCGGCACATGAATGCCCCCATTGTCAGCCAAAGAAAACGAGGCACATTTGAAAACACATAGGGGCAGAGAATCGTGGATTTGTCGCAGCATGAAAGCAGAGCAATGGGTGTGTGAAATATCAAGCAGATCCATGCAAGGAAACAGACATTATAAAACACTTACCCGAGATTCGAATGCCAGTAGAGGACCATTAGAGCAATGCGTGTGTGAAATATCAAGCAGATCCGTGCAAGGAAACAGAAATTACACGACATTTACCTGAGCATTTAAGTATGTGACCTTGACACTGGGCTTAGCAGGACGATCGAGGATTTGTCACAGGGTGGTAGAGGACCATTAAAGCAATGCGTGTGTGAAATATCAAGCAGATCCGTGCAAGGAAATTATAAGACATCAGAGCTCCAGATAAGCTGCGTATTTGCGTAAATACCCAATTAAAATTGCCAAAAACCCAATTGAAATCAGAAGTAGTGAGTATCAAAAAGCAATGAGAACAATTGTGGTACCTTTATCGTGCTGCAGAAAACAATAAACAGACCACCAATATAGCACATTTTTCCATGAAAACACATCTTGGTATTTCATTAGAATTGTCTCCAAGGAGACAATTCTAATAAAAAGCCAAGATATGTTTTCATTTTGAAACAATATACTCAATAATTGCTGTCTGTTGATGTGAAAACAGTAGTGTGATTTAATTTTACCAAATTAAAATTTTGAAATACCCAATTGCTTCAGAAATGATGGAGTAACAATACTCAATTACTAATTCCTTATCTGGAGCCCGGAGACATTTACCCGAGCGTTCTGGTTTCGGGACGTACGGACGCCGTAACACTATATGGCCCCCTCACCATTCGGTGGTGAGGGCATAAAAACACAGTAACTTCTGTATTACCGTACCTCAATTTTGAAGATTTGATATAGTATAGGAATGAATGGCCTTTTTGTGGAATTTATCGGGGATATAAACTTGGAAAAGTCGCGGGAATACTGGACGAAGGCCGGAAGGCCTCGTCCAGTATTCCCGCGACTTTTTCAAGTTTATATCCCCGATAAATTCCACAAAAAGGCTTCCGGCCTTCGTCCAGTATTCCCGCGACTTTTCCAAGTTTATACCCAGATAAATTCCACAAAAAGGCCATTCATTCCTTATAATTCCAGCATTTGAAATAAATTCATCAAGAAAATGTGTTATTTTCCGTTTTCGTAAGAATTATTTTAACTGCGCCTCACGGTTTCTGAAAGTAGTTCGGCGTGGGAGTTTACTGGGATATAAATTTTGGACAGAGACTTGCTACGGGCCAATCAAATGTTAGGGAATTGTGTAAATATTTTTGTGCTGGAATTATAAACTGATATTGCACATTCTGATGTGCAATATCAGCTTCTGTGTCAAATCATCAAAATGTAAACAATACAGAAGATACTGTATTTCATATATGTAGCTGTGACTGGATAAATGGGGCTTTGCGATAAGTGTAGATTCAGATCAGCCTGTGCATCCACACAGTCTGATTAGGTCCTGCACTGTTCGTCTTTCCATCAATGAAACATACGTCGTACTTCTAACTGTTCTAACCAGTAATTATTATCAGGCTATAGGTGTGTGCTATTTGACGAGGAGCTACACTGGTCACAAAACCCATAAGCCCAATTTCTCCAGTCACAGCCACATATATTTGATAAATGTGCCAGGCCATGATATTATTGCATGTATCTTATTGTGTATGGAAATTTTATGAATAGATTTTGCAGATCAATGCTATCTTTTGTAAACGGCGTCAAGAGTGTTCAAAATTACCGGAGCACACATTGTTTCAATTTCTCAAGCGTTTTGTAATTCTCATCAACTTGCTGTCATTACGGGAAATCATTTTATTATCTTGGAATCGTCAAAACATGGAGATGCGATTCTGCTCCAAAAAGTGTAAAAAGAAAAATTATGGAATACAGCAAAAAACCATGGACTGGCGAAGTAACTACATGTCAACCCTTGAAACAAGTAACTACATGACAACCCTTGAAACAAGTAACTACATGACAACCCTTGAAACAAGTAACTACATGTCAACCCTTGAAACAAGTAACTACATGTCAACCCTTGAAACAAGTAACTACATGTCAACCCTTGAAACAAGTAACTACATGTCAACCCTTGAAACAAGTAACTACATGTCAACCCTTGAAACACGGAACATGGAAATTGTCATCTGCTGATTTCTTAATGGTACATGCCCACTCAGTAGGCACAACATTTTCTTTATAGGAATTAAAAAAGTGTATAATTGTGTCACTATTCCACCAGTTCTAAAAATTACAAGTGCCCGCTATACAGATATAATAATTTAGTAATACATGTATTTATTTTACTGATAGTGACTCGTTGGAGACGATTCTCATGTTCTGTCGGAAATATGTTTTTATTGAAATAAATAGTAAGAAACATCGGACAACAAAAAAATATAAATCAACATTTTACAACTGTATTTTACATGCGTAACTTTGGAAGCTACAACATTGATGAACTTCTACCCATTCTGCTTTGCCAGACATTGTATCATCCAGATATGATGAAAAGCAAGTGTGAGAAATAAACAAAACAATCACCACAAATAAATGCATAACAAATGTGTGGCTGGAGAAATGGGGCTTATGGGATTTGTGACCATGTATGTCCTGATCAAATAGTTTGTTTGTTTGTTTGTTTGTTGGGGTTTAACTGCCTATCAGCAGCTAAGGTCATTTAAGGCCGGGTCAATGGGTTTAGTATTAAATACCATATATTACCTGTACAAATACATGTATATGTTCAAGTACATGTACAAATGGGGGGAAAATCCCAAAGTCAGAACTAAATATTTACAATAAAAAAAGTTTATATATTCAGCACTGAAATTAGAATAATAATGATCTGATGCCAGGTCCTCGCCACACCAGAATCACTTGGCCCCCTCCCAAAAGCAGTAGAATCAGTAATAATCTTACTACTTTTATAATGGGAAATAACCCAATTCAACTCCCAGATACAAAAGAGCCAAAGATAAAAACATACCCGAGGGCCAAACCAGGCAAATCGTGATTCCTATAAGGAGGAATCCCACCGTTAATTTACGCTGCCGCGTTCACCCGACCAACCACCCACCCTGATCAAATAGTACACTCCTGTAGCTAATGATCTATATTGCTTGTTGGAAGCATGCCGGGTGTTTCATTGATGGAATGGAGTGGAGATCAGTGCAGATCCTGATCAGACTGATCTGGATATACACTGGTCGCAAAACCCATAAGCCTCATTTCTCCAGTCACAGCCACATTTGAAGATTAGATCTTCAAACAAAGAAACCAGTACATTGAATCTGGATGGAAAGAAAAGTGTGGATGGCAAGTGGGAGCATGCAATGGGTAATTTAACGAACGGGTTCATCCTTACTGGAATCCCTGGTTTGGCCCTCATGTACATCATTGACATTCTTGTATGTCACAGTTGAATCTGCTTATACTCCTTATGTGAGTATTCATGCGGGACTTCATGCTTCAGCATTTACCATCACTTTTCTTTATTTCTCACAGAAAACGTATGTTGTTATCACTCATTTAAACCGCCTCGACGAGACCGTTTAACTGAATGATATCAAATTTGGTGAGGAAAAATAAAATGTAAATTGTAAATTTTCAGCATGGAATTGGTAAATGGTGTAAATGCTCAAGTTTTGGTCACACAATAATTGATAGAGGTTGTCGCAAACTACGAATGTGATTGAATAAACAAGGCTTATGGCATTTGTAGGCAATCAAAATTCTGGTCTGTGAGCACACTCAGGCCACCTGCTTTATAAGGATCACAATACATATTTATCCCATCAACACAGTTCGTATAAGCCGTGAAACACGGTGCCGTGAAACATTTTTGATATCCTGTCAATATGACCTAATCACTGCGTATGAATAGTATGTGCGGTGGCTGGGGTTATTTCTTTTGCATTTTAAAGCCATTTGTAGGTGTTGACAGGATAAATAGAATAGTAGGTTAGTGCCATGAATGGGAAAAAATATCTGGCGCGGCACGGAAACGGGATGTGCTCGGCAGAGCCTCGCCCATCCCGTTTCCTAAGACTTGCCAGATATTTTTTCCCATTCACGGCACTAACCTACTATTCTCTATAAGCCTGGCTGATATGTAAACCAATTGAATGGTGAACATATTGCAGTGCAGATCAGGATCTGACTGCAGATGCATAGATTGATCTGGGTCTACACAGATTAAAAAGGCCACAAGACCCCCGCTTTTTCAGTTGCATGTATCAACCCTTAGACTGCTGCAGACGAAAACTGTTGTCTGCTGTTGCTTTATAGTCGTCTTCTTTCTCAATAAAAACATGGTTTGACAGCTCTTTAGAATCATTTCCATTGGATGGAAATGATTCTAAAGTGCTGTCAAAGCATGTTTTTAATGAGAAAATTGGAGAAAAAAAAATACCAGCAGACGACAAAAATTTGTATTCAGCATTGTAAGGGTTAAGTGTACAAGATTGAATCCATGGTTAGAAACAATAGTGCTACATTGACTAGGAGAATACAAAGTCAGCATAAAACTGATTTGCTCGCGGAGAAATATACAATATGTGCAACAATTGTAAATCCTCATTCTCTTGCACAGGCACAGTAGGATTAACACTTTCACCCCTAAGTAACTGGAATGTAATTTGATATGTTAATTTTTACACCGATCCAAATTATTTTTCGACTAGTCCATTTATCAAAATGGAGTGTTTTTGTTCACAAAAATATGAAAATTACTTGCAAAATGTGCAGATCCTGATGAGATAGCTCGTCACGAGCCGGCTCATCTGGATCTACACTTTTTGCCAATACCACTATTTGCCCTGAAATGTTTCTTACGTTAATACTTTAACGCAAATTTCATTCAAAGTAATTTGACCTTCACATGGGGCATGGGGCCAGCATGGGAGGCTATGGAATGAAAATATGGATGGTGATAAAGAGGTCACAGGTTGTGAAGAGGTATGTGAAGGTTCAAGTCAATTGGACTTAAGATTGTGGAGATATTGGGTACTTACATTTTTAAACATAAGTGCACGGACATACGTCAAAAGTGGCGACTTTATTGTGAAAACATATTTTATATGTGATTTTAATATGGTAGCTAAAATACATTTTATCACGCCCGCTTGTGGTTTGATGAAATATTATGAAATGAGGAGTGTAACATTTTTATTACTACATGTACGTATTTAAAATGTGATTTAATATGTTTAATTGCTCAAAACCTATCGGTGGATTTAAATCTTAAAAGGCTGGAATCAAATATTGTCGTATGCTGATTTTGCATATTTGTCTAATTTCTTAATAACAACATGTTTTGGTAGCACATGGAGACGATTTGCATGCTCTGCCAAAGCATGTTTTTGTTGAGAAAAAAAAATGAAAATAAAAAAATATCCAACAGACGACAAAATGTTGGGTAGAGTAGAGGCACTGGTCACTGCAGTACACAGGTGGAGCTGCCTGCATCCTTCCTTGCACCTTCGGCTGACCGGATGTTTCGCTGACCATTCTTTAATATCGTGCCATGCTGCAGAGACAAACAAATACAATCAACACGTTGAAGGTGAAAAATACTGAGCCCCACAGGGGACATGGATTTTTTTTATTAATTCGTTCCCACGAAATAACAATTTGTTCCCTCAATTTAACAATTCATTCCCTTGAAGTTCGCATGAAATGACAATTTGTTCCCCCAATTTAACAATTCGTTCCCACGATATAACAATTTGTTCCCATGAATTAACAATTCGTTCACGTGGGAACGAATTGTTATTTCGTGGGAATAAATTGTTAAATTGAGGGATCGAATTGTTAATTCGGGGGCGAACAAATTGGTAATTAGTGGGAACAAATTGTTAAATTGAGGGAACAAATTGTTAATTCGTGGGAACGAATTGCTAAATTGAGGGAACGAATTGTTATTTCGTGGGAACGAATTAATAAAAAAAAAAATTCTACGTCCCTGCGGGGCTCCGTAGGAAAATAAATGTGTTATAGACACATTGCTGTTTTTAAAGAATTTTCAACAAAATATTGGATTGGAAAATGAGCAACAAATTATTATCTTTTCACTACATAGAAGAGTTAAGCTCAAATGTTAGAACCACAAATACACTTTCCTTTATTCTCATACTTTGGAAAGGAAATATTTATTTGCAGAAATGAAAAGTAAAGGATATGCACAACATACATTTTCATTTAGAATTAATAAACCAAAGTTAACCCTTAGACCGCTATCTTAATTTTTTTGCTGTTTATTTTCTATTTTCCATTTTTATCATCAAAAACATGCTTTGACAGCACTTTAGAATAATTTACAACATGCTTTGACAGCATTTCAGAATCATTTCCATTGGAAATGATTCTGAAGTGCTGTCAAACCATGTTTTTATTGAGAAATAAGGCAAGATATAAGAGCAACAGCAGACGACAATTGTTGTGAGTAGCGGTCTAAGGGTTAAGCACAAGAGTGCCAACACTTGCTTGGTGAATTGAGAGTCGGAGCTCAAATACATTTCTGACAACAGTATATCTCGGGGTCATTGAGTAAAAATATGACAGTACCAGTAAATACATTTCTGACAACAGAATATCTCGGGTCATTCAGTGAATATGACTGCAAGTGGATTGACGTTCCATTCTGTTCACTGGACACTGGGTGAGTTGACTGATCTAAGACTATGGACAACAATCAGTTCTGACATGCAGCAAATCATGTGACTGTGGCTGGAATAATGGCATTTGGCATCTGTGGCCAGTTTAGCTCCTGATATGCCCACTCTGGCAGATTACCGGTACTATATGAGACACGCCATGCGGTTTTGTACCTACTAAAAAAACTGTGTGTTTCATGAAACCTGCCCAAATTTTACGGCCATATAAACAATGCAAAAACATTATATTTGTTTATATTAAATTTTATCAAAATTTAAGAATGAGCCTTCTTTTTATTTCGTGAAAATTGGTCAAATAGTTTATTTTATTACGAAAAATTGATTTGTTTATGGGAATTTATAATGGGGGAAAAGGAGATGGAGGAGCTGTGGGAGCTGTGGGAGCTGTGGGAGGAGTCAGAGTCAGAAAACAAAAAATTGACTCTGAAACCTGGCTAGATAGCTTGGAAATGATGTAACTAAGAAAACGAAAGTTAAATTTTGAAAATCGGTCCAGTATTTCTGAAATTCAAAATATTTCCCCATGTTAAATCCCCATAGACATCTTCACTCTGTATAAAATCAATATTTGACCAAATTTCACGAAATAAAAAGAAGACTCATTCTTAAAGTTTCCTTTAATTTAATATTATCAAAAAAAATAATGTTTTTGAATTGTTTATATAGCCGTAAATTTGGGCAGGTTTCGTGAAACAGACAGTAAGAACATGTGCGGTATCACATAGTACGCATTTGTTATGAAAATTTTGTCATCTTTCGACGTCATTTACAGAATATATCACATTTTCTGAAACTACATCTCACGAAAAATCGCACATGTTCTTAGGTACAAAATCGCATGGCGTGTCTCATTTATGGTTTGTTTGTATCAGGGCAGTTGTTTGTCTGACGCAATGACGAACAGTGCAGATCCTGACCAGTCTGCGCAGATGCACAGCTTGGTTGGATCTACACTGGTCGCAGATGTCACAAGCCCCATTTCTTGTGTCACAGTCACAAATATTTAAGCTCTATACAGACATAGGTACATATAGGCAGTATATAGACAGAGAAAGCGAAGCACACAGTACAGCAGTGGCTATGGTACAATAATGTTGTTTACATTGGGCTACTATAACCAAGCAACATAATTAACCCTTTCAACACCACAGACCTCTATAGAGACAATGTTTGCAAACAGTGCAGATCCAGATGAGCCGGCTCGTAACGAGCCGTCTCATGAGGATCTCCACTGTTTGTTAATAATTTTAAACGTCGTACAGATTACCCTTTTAGAAGAATGGGATAATTTGAATGAACAAAATTAATGAAATAGCGTGAAACATTGGCATGGAACATCCTATTAAGTTACTTGGTGTTGAAAGGGTTAATACTGTTAACCCTTTGAACCCGAAAGCCCGCTATATGCAAACAGTGCAGATCCTGATGAGACGGCTCGTAACGAGCCGTCTCATCAGGATCTGCACTGTTTGAAAGTAATTTTCATATTTTTGAGAACAAAAAATATCCCCTTTTTATAAATGGAATAGTCTGAAACATTGACATGGAACATCCTATTAAGTTACTTGGTGTTGAAAGGGTTAACTGTTCATAAGTTACATCAGAGCTCCAGATAATGTGCATATTGGCGTATTTTACACACTTATTTGAGCATCATACACATTGATTATCAAACGAGAGAGTACAAAATACTAACAACAATGTGAAAATACGCATTGATTTTCAAATTGAGTAGTGAAAATACTGTAATAAAGTTGAACATTTACATACCGGTATTCGTAAATTATTCCTTTTGAATGATTAAATAGTGTCTAAATAGTGCAATAAAATATGAAAGTATGGAACGATGTCAATGAGTTGAGTTGTGAGGAGACTGATACGTTTCTGAATTGCACTGTGCCCATCACCAATCCATCCCTGCCTTGGTTGTTATGGTATGGTTAACATAAAATATTTACTCTAAGAGAGTGTGCAGTATGTGAAATATCAAAGACCCTGGGGATAACACTGCCTCAGAGGATGGTATATAGGAATGAATGGCCTTTTTATTGAATTTATCGGGGTATAAACTTGGAAAAGTCGCGGGAATACTGGACGAAGGCCGGAAGGCCTCGTCCAGTATTCCCGCGACTTTTCCAAGTTTATATCCCCGATAAATTCAACAAAAAGGCCATTCATTCCTTATAATTCCAGCATTTGAAATAAATTCATCAAGAAAATGTGTTTATTTTCCATTTTCTTAAGAATTATTTTAACTGCGCCTCACGGTTACGGAAAGTAGTTCGGCGTGGGAGTTTACTGGGATATAAATTTTGGACAGAGACTTGCTACGAGCCAATCAAATGTTAGGGAATTGTGTAAATATTTTTGTGCTGGAATTATTTACACATAGGTAACTGACTCGTCTGGACTGTTCTCTATTACACAATAGTGATATACATATACAGCCAAACCTGTGAATAAAGACCAGCCTTGGGAAGTGAAAAATCTGGCCTTTGTCACAGGCGGTCTTTATTCGCAGGGTCATTTATATAGTAATTGTGCCATTGGAACACAATTGTGGCCTTTACAGCCAGGTGATTGCTATTTAGCACAGGTTTGAATGTAGTGTACATGTACTGGTGATAAAATGTGATACAAAAAAATAACAGTTAACAGTAAACAATATACCCAGTACTAGCTAGAGTAGGAATATATCACACAAATGTCCGCCGCCTGCCAGTAGCCGAAGTATTCAAGGGCTCAATAGTCATTGGCTCCCGTTTCGGCATTTCTCGAATATATTGATTCAGAAAAAATGCAATATTTTCCATAATTCACATTGAAAACTAATACAAAATCAGATTCTGCATGAGTTCTGACGGCGTTGTATGTTTACTAATTTTTTATGGAAAATATAACGTTAAGGATTTAACAGTCTGTTAAAGGTACATGTCCACGCAGTAGACACAAACTGTTCTTTATAGGAATTAAATAAGTGTATACTTGTGTCACTATTCCATCAGTTCTAAAAATTACCAATGCTCGCTATACAGATATAATCATTTAGTAATATTAATCTTACTGATAGTGACGCGCGGTGGTATCAGGCTATTTTAATATGCAAATGAGGCATATATTTTATTATTTATACTAATTAAATGTGTCACCTGAAAAAATAATATTTTCGACAGATTATCATATTTACGGCTAATATAAAATGCATGATAATGCCAATCAATACGTGGAATAATGGTGCATGAATGTTTATATTGCCAGAAAATGTGTCAGATGATGTCTCTGATGTAAGTAACATGTTGTGCCTACTGAGTGGGCGTGTACATGTACCTTTAAGCTAACAGAGGTTTTGAGCAACTGGGCCCAGTTGCTCAAAACCTCTGTTAGCTTAACAGACTGTTAAATCCTTAACAATGTTAAGGATTTAACAGTCCGTTAAGCTAACAGAGGTTTTGAGCAACCGGGCCCTGATTTCCAAAATCAGTATCAGCGAAACACGGAGATATGACACAGGTGGTACCGTAATAACCCTAAATATTCAGGACACCATTTATTTGGCTACAACAGTAAGCGTGCCAATATTGAGGGTTAGTATGGCAGTGGTCTGGTCACAATAACAATGTATTTGGATATAATTTGTATTGGGAAGCAAATTGTGTCCGAATATTTAGGGTTAATATGGTAACCCTAAGCCAGGCCCAATTGCTGGTTCAAACTGAAATGTGGCTGTGACTGGAGAAATGGAGTTTATGGAATTTGTGACCAGTGTAGCTCCTGATCAAATACCACATTCCTGTAGCCGGATAGCGATCTATATCGCTTGTTAGAAGGTGTTTGATTGAGAGAATGGCGAACTGTGCAGATGCACAGGCTGATCTGGATCTACACTGGTCACAAAAGATATAAGCCCCATTTCTCCAGTCACAGCTAATATTTTAAGCAATTTATCGTCCTCGACATAACGCAGTTAAATAGACTGAGAGTGAACACAGTTCAGTATCAACCAATCATGCAGTCTTCTTGATATCAAGCAAGAGCACAAGGAAAGTATTATACAGTGGAACCTCTACACCGGACACCAAGATAATATATGTGATATCATTCTGAGAGGTTTCTTGGTAACGCATCTCCGATGATAATGCATGTTCATGATTGCAAAAGAGGTATGTCCCCGAATGGTTATATCCCAGGGTGTCTGGTTTAGAGAGGTTTCACTGTATGTCCAGGCCAAGGTTCTTGTTTCACACTGCTGAAGGCTGAAGTTAAGCCAGTTTTATAACCTCATGCTTCATATAATACCACAAAGCGGTTGGCAGATGCAATGCAGAAGCAAAGATTGTCCCCAACTGATCAAACCAAATATACATATACATAGGATGTGAGCAGTGCTGCAAGAGAAGCAATCATATACATAATATTGTTTACCCTAGTTTCTCGACCAATGAAAGAACGGCATTTCGTCTCAATTAATCGCATATTGCGCCGCTTTCGTCAATATGCATTAAATTAATCATTAAATGTTTGGAGCTATAGGTTAGACACCACCAAATAGTTTTACTATATAATTTAACCGAATGCCATCCAATAAGGCCAGTCTCTCCTACTTTCACTATTCGTATGGATGCTGTGGGACCCACTTGTACATGACCTGCAGCCAGTCTGTACTGGTTCTGCATGAACTAAACAATAGGTTCACTTACTCCTAAGAAAGAAAAATCCAACCTTGTCATATCCTCCAATATTGTGTACATTTTTTGGCCACGGAAACTCCGTTTACATCAAGTGACCAACAGGGTCAGTGTTTTCTTTTAAATGCTACAAATATGCTGAAAACTGGTGTTGAAAGCACCCCAAAATGTTCCTCAAGTGAAACTGGGTAGTAATGGATCAAGATTTGCAAGCAAACGGTGTCTGTGACCTCAAAACACCCGCACTATTTTTTTATACCGGACTACTTTTGCATACACCCTGGGCGGTTTCGCACCATTTGGTGTCTTCTAACCTATATCAGTTCATGAGACGCAAAGCATATTACCGCCCACATACGCGCTCACGTCGTATCACACCGCT
Organism: Conchocele bisecta; assembly: GCA_029237695.1. Taxonomy (NCBI): domain Eukaryota; kingdom Metazoa; phylum Mollusca; class Bivalvia; order Lucinida; family Thyasiridae; genus Conchocele; species Conchocele bisecta. The sequence continues at coordinate 9,273,693 of CM055265.1, read as the reverse complement.
AATCACATACTAGTATAGAGATTCAAAATCACTATTAGCGGCGGAGCTGGTAAACAATAAGTACGGTTATAGTTCACATATTGGATTTTTAATAAATTAATTTTGTATATACAAAATTAATTTATTAAAAATCCAATATGTGAACTATAACTATAACATCATGTACATACACTGCATTGTCCTAGATAAGTAGACGACAGCCCTGGTGCCCGTTTCATTAAACTTCGTACGACTAAAATTTTCGTAAGTGCAAAATCATGAAAGTCTGAAAATTTCACATTAACAATGTTTTCTTGTAAACAATTATTGGATTTACATTTATTGAGTATAGGCTGCATATGCAGCCGACGCTCAATAAATGTAAATCCATCAATTGGAATTTCCAGACGATCTTAAATTTGCACTTACGAACATTTTATTCGTACGAAGTTTAGTGAAACGAGCCCCAGATATAAAGGTCATTGTTGGTAAAAAATGTGAAGCATAGGCGCCTGTATACTCGTTGCTGCAACTTGGAACAATGCTCAAATTTATAAAAATTGAGTTAGACAGTATAAGATGATATTGGCGCAATGGAAATGAAGGTAAACTTGTATGTGTTTGTGAGATGTACATGAAGTCTATTTAGAATTTGGAAAGGTGACCATCAGGAGGGACAAAATTATTAAAATTGTATGAACATTCTGTATGCCTGTGACAATAAATTTGTTAACCCTTAGACTGCTACACACAACAATTGTCGTCTGCTGTTGCTCTTATATCTTGCCTTATTTCTCAATAAAAACATGGTTTGACAGCACTTCAGAATCATTTCCAATGCATGTTGTAAATTATTCTAAAGTGCTGTCAAAGCATGTTTTTTATGATAAAAATGGAAAATAGAACATAAACAGCAGACGACAAAAAATTAAGATGCGTTGTAAGGGTTAAAGGTACATGCCCACTCAGTAGGCACAACCTGTTCTTTATAGGAATTAAATATGTGTATAATTATGTCACTATTGCACCAGTTCTAAAACTTAGGAGTGCTCGCTATACAGATATAATCACTTAGTAATATTTATTTTACTGATGGTATCAGGCTATTTTCAAATGCAAATGAGGCACGATATTTTTTATTTAGTTATACTAATGAAATGTGTCACTTGAAAAAATAATATTTTCAACAGATTATAAAGTATGATCATTGCGCATCAAAAAATAAATACAGAGAATAAATAGTAATGTCCGTTAACATTTGAACCCATCCCTGAGGCGGCACGAATGTGGATTTGGACCATTGGAGCAATGCATGTGTGAAATATGAAGCAGATCTGAGCAAGGAAACAGAAATTATAAGCATGACTCCAATATACCCACACAACTCGTTGCGAGGTGGGCGGGGGCATGGGTGGGTGGGTGGGGGGGGGGTATGTTATAAAGTGATAAATTGACAATCGGGTAATCACAATGAAATAATGAATATTTTAGCAAATGGACTGACCACATTACCATGTACAAATGCCTGCAACCATCAAATGACGTTGCAAATGCCTGCTTAACCCTTAGACCGCTATCTTAATTTTTTTGTCGTCTGCTGTTTATTTTCTATTTTCCATTTTTATCATCAAAAACATGCTTTGTCAGCACTTCAGAACAATTTACAACATGCTTTGACAGCACTTCAGAATCATTTCCATTGGAAATGATTCTGAAGCGCTGTCAAACCATGTTTTTATTGAGAAATAAGGCAAGATATAAAGGGAACAGCAAACGACAATTGTTGTGAGTAGTGGTCTAAGGGTTAATATCACTGAAAAGTCCCAATATCAACGACTATGTACATTGGAAATTGGCTGCACGGTTCCTAAATGGCCGAATTGTCATCTTGAACAAGACACACACGAAACAACAACATATCACAAACCTACTTAGACTATGTACCCACTGTAATTGGCCTTGGGCACATCGGGGTGGGGTATACAAAACGAAAATTCATGTCCAGATATACATTGTTGTCAAATGTTATCATATTTTATCAAGGGATTAATTAACCCTTAGACCGCTATCTTATTTTTTTTTGTCGTCTGTTGTTCATTTTCTATTTTCCATTTTTATCATGAAAAACATGTTTTAACAGAACTTTAGTATGATTTACAACATGCTTTGACAGCACTTCAGAATCATTTCCATTGGAAATGATTCTGAAGTGCTGTCAAACCATGTTTTTTATTGAGATATAAGGCAAGATATAAAAGCAACAGCAGACGACTATTGTTGTGAGTAGTGGTCTAAGGGTTAAACAGTTATTGTGAAAAATAAACACATTTGCCAAAGGTTAACATTAAATATTTTCAGTCAGCTGCACCTTAGTGACCTATAGTATTAAGAGAAGTGGCCCATGCACAGCAAAGCAGCATCTGCAGATACACACCAGGTGATAGGAAGTTATTGCAAAAAAGAAACAGATTGCTGAAGGTCACGAAATATGTCTTAAGGTATAATGGTCAGTAAACAAGGGGAGGCAACTCATTAAAAAAATTAAATCAAAAGGGTTCTTCTTGTTGCCATGATAAACATGAAATGCAAATTAAAGTCATTCATTGAATAATGAGAAATAATACACGAGTGTGCGTCGGCTTCCGCGTAAGGAATTAAGGAGCGTAGCGAATGAGTTGCTTGCACGGATGCCGACAAACACATTAATTAAGTGAATTATATCCGCTATTCAAAGATGTACGATGGAATATCCTATTTATTACACTTTCACGGTGGATATTTATTCACATTTAGTCTATTTTAGGGATTATAATCAACAAATTGTGTTGTGTGGATGAATAGTTACACAACAACGAGTTTCCCGCATTTTGATGTCACGCTGTCTGACGTCAAACATGACGTCAAACGTGATGTCATGTAAACATTTTGAAACCAAATTATGCAGCGGTTTCTATAGTCGAGACTAAATATAATAATCTTTATTTTGACTGTAATAAAAAATAAATATTTTGCATGGTAGCTCGTGGTTTACAAGAAAGCATGTGCGCAATTATGGGTGTTCTCTTCACTGTATATTATTTGTAAGTAGTTGATTACGGATTTTCTCTCACAGCGAAACCCGTACAAATAACTCGCAAGAGTGTAATAAATGTATATTATGCTATAAATGTCGACCATTGGTGTACAGTGGGTGCATAGCCTGTACATCCACTACAAACAAACAGTTGCAATAAATGTGACAAAATACACACTAAATAATAATACAAGGGCACCATTATCAATAAGCTAAACCCCTCGCAACCCCTGGGCAGCCTAAATGAACAGAGGTTCTGAGTGACCTTGACTTTTGGTGTTCAGATGTGGGGTGTATGCGAAGCAAAGCACCATCCCGAGACATATAGGGTGACCAAATATTACAATATTTAGACATTATGTTTGTAAAACATGGATATGACTGGACCCTAAATTTACACAAATTTCAGAGTCATTTGAGAAAGTCTTACACACCTTTTGACATAAGAAAATGGCTATGTGTTTTAAAGGCATGTCATTGGTGGTGCGAGTGCATCACAAATGCTCAGGTGAATTAACTGTCCAAATATTAAAGCAATCCTTCAAGTAATATTGAAGATATTACATGTTGGAGACTTACAAAATCTTTGACGTAAATGTACGGTACACAGTCGAACGTACGGACAGATGACAGAACCTCAAGAGAAACGCAATATGCCCCCTTGCTATAGGAGGCACTGATGGATATACACCTCAAAAACTTTAAAGCAAACTTCTGAGTCATTTGACCTTGACCTTGGGCACAGGGGACACATGAGTGAGCCACAGAACAAAAATATTGATGATGACAAATGAGCTTATAAAGTTTCAAGCCAATCCAACTTATGGTTACAGAGATAGTGAGTACCAAAACACATTTAACACATTTTAACAAAAACTTTAACACAAACTTCTAAGTCATTTGATCTTCATCTTGGGCACAGGCGCCGCATGAGTGTGCCACAAAATGAAAATAATGATGATGAATAATAAGTACAGTCGAGCACCAGTACCTCGAATGTCAGTATCTCAATGGTATCCCCTATCTCGATGATTCGCTAAAGTCCTGAATTATATCCTTATTTGTTTAATGTAAATTGCCTCGGCTATCTCGAACATGCCCTATCTCGAACATGTTCTCTATATCGACTGTTCATTCTGTCCCCTTTGTATACAAATACGTTAAAAATCACTTCGCTATCTCGATCACATAAATGCTTAGGTAAATCACCTACGGTAAGCGCCACGCTGCCAAGATCAATTTGGTTAACACTAATTTTCAAAACCTATTATCAAACAAAACAAAATAAATTCACCCCTGCCTCGTGTTGTTTGCTTAATTGGTCCACCTCAATTTGTTTGAGTGTTTCACACGATTCATTAAGCATATCACTGGTCATTTAACGGTACTGCGAACTACGAGACGACGTGCCACATGACATTCTTAATGCCCCGTCTAAGTCCACGGCATTCTTCACACAGCTGGATAGACGCCGGTGTACGAAGCAAGGGACGATCAAGGAGTTCTTCTTGACTGCGAGTGACGGTGTTAATTTTGTTTCGTTCAAAACATGTACTATTCTGTTTCTTGTATTATATGTTACTCATTAGGTAAACACAACTTTATTTCCTTGTTAGTGAGTGACATGTTGTCTATTGAATACATGTATATAATGTTCATATTGTTGTTTGTCAATTAATTGGTATATAAAATAATAAAAGCAACACATGTTTTGTTTCATTATTCTTTTATTGTTTACTCGTGATGTGATGGGTAACATGATTTGATATCTTTTTGCGAAAATATGTCACCATGTCACTTCCTCGGTATCTCGAACCTAGTCCTATCTCGGCTAAAATACGATCTCCCTTCGACTTCCAGATGTTGGTGCTCGACTGTATATGAAATTTCATGCCAATCCGACTTACGGTTACAGGAGATAGTAGTTACCTACAACTTTAACGCAAATCTCGGAGAGGCAGACAGATATTTGTACCTAAAAACAGTTTTGGGGTATATAACATTTGCTTTACAAACAAAGTGAAAGTAAGTTCTCAGTGACCTTGACTTTGGGTGTTCAGAAGTGGAGTGTATGTGAAACAAAGCATCATCCCTAGACACACATTGTGGCCACCTAACATTATTAACCCTTAGACCGCTACTCACAACAATTGTTGCTTTTATATATTGCCTTATTTCTCAATAAAAACATGGTTTGACAGCATTTCAGAAGAACCATTTGCAATGGAAATGATTCTGAAGTGCTGTCAAAGCATGTTGTAAATTATTCTAAAGTGCTGTCAAAGCATGTTTTTGATGATAAAAATGGAAAATAAACAGCAGACGACAAAAAAAATTAAGATAGCGGTCTAAGGGTTAAGAAATGAACGGTGTTACTACGCAATGTACGCACATACGAACATGAACTAATGCTATATCCCCGCCTGTCTATTGGCAAGGGGATAACAACAGCAGACACAGAAACATGACAGGTGAATAATGAGGAGCTGGCCACACAACATTAACCCTTTAAACACGGGAACCAAATAGTGTTGTCTGCCGTTTTTCATTCTCAACTTATTACTTAAGAAAAACATACTTTGGCAGCACATGGGAATTGTCTCCATTGGAGACAATTTCCATGTGCTGTCAAAACATGTTAAAATCGAGAAAAAAATGGAAAATAAAGAAACAGCAGACGACAAAATTCAGCATTGTAAGGGTTGGAACGAAGCGAGGAGAGTAACTGTGCGAGGGTGAATGCCTGACGTTTCCTTACATATTGGAAGGAATTGCGTGTCAAAAGAGGCAGGTCTTTGTGGTGATGGTGTTTCACGTGACTATAGCTCACGACACCATCGTTACCCTGGGCCTCACGTAATAGGTCATCTTCGTCCTCCCCAAATACATACAAACTGATGAGATCATCATCAGGGGGACTAGCATTGTGTTTGTTGTTCTGCAATGGATAAAGGAGCACAGGCCAACATGATGACACGAATACCAAATTTATTCTAATAAACGTCCCTGGGGCTATGTAATTCGTGGGGATCAAAACGTGGAAAATAGGAACAAAATATGTTATTTCACATACAAAAGCCATTTAAAACAATGTTTTAAATGGCTTGTGTATGTGAAAATAACATATTTAGAATGCAAATATGGGAGGGGGCTACTATTAGAGAGGGAGCTACTATTAGAATAAATACGGTATGACTTGAGGTTAGTATGGGAACAATGTAAGGTCTCGACGGCACATGCTGTAGGTCCATCACTGCAGGGTCGTAGCCACATCGACATGTTTGTTTTCCTGAAAAAGACTGACCCACGTTTTGCGGCCAACAAACTTTTGGCTATTAAACACATAAAGTCTGAAAAATATTTAAATATACATGTAAATATGTTTTCATCAATAACAAAAAAGTAACCCTTCCAAAAAAGATTTATTGGATGAAATTCCGTCAAATATAGATTTCATAGGGAAACTAGATGGCAGCGGCACGCATGTAGCGCCCGCCAAGGCTTTGATAGAATACTGAAAAACTTCAACCCAGACGCACGTATGTACAGACATACATACGCCAATGTGCCGACTATATCGCGCTGTCCACAAGTGGGCACAACAAAAACTATTTTTCTATAGGAATTTAACATGGGGGCTAAATATTGATTTTTTTAAATAATTTTTGAAATTGTAGACTGATTTTCAAAATCTAACTTTTGTTTTCTTAGTTACATCATTTCATATCTATCTAGACATGTTTCAGAGTAACTTTCCAAAATGTTTTGTTTTTTCGACCCTCGCCATCACTCCCCAGCTTTTTCGAAATAAAATCAATATTTGATGGAATTTCATCAAAAAAAAATTGGGTTTTTTGTTATTAATGAAAAAGTACTAATATTTTAATATGTTTTACATTTTTTCACATGCTACCGCTCTGTATACAACATCCCTTTTGTCACCACGCCGTCCGTCAAATTTACATGTAACTACAACCCTACAAAGTTTGACTATTACATAACAACATGTGATCAAATGTACATGGATGGTAAGAAATGGAATGGGAAATACAATTTATACATGAAACGAAGGTGTCAAAGAAGGAATCTAACTATCCCCTAGCATACAGGGTGCAAACTGATATAGTAGTCTGCTGTTTTTTCTTATTCGTCTCCATTGCAGACATTCTCGTGTGCTGTCAAAACATATTTTTCTTGAGAAATATTGAAAAGTATACACCACTCGTTGTGGGGGGTATAAAAAAAACAGCCGACAACAAACTGAATGTTTTAACCCATTAAAGATGGGATACACTTATAGTAGTATGAAACTTTTTAGGGGGGAAAATCCTATTTTCTTCATTTCATCTCAAAAGTATATGTTGTTACCACTCATTTGAACCGTCTCGACGAGACGGTTCAAATGAGTGGTAACAACATATACCTTTATGGAGAAATAAACAAAAGAATGAGATTTTTCCAATAAAAATGATTGTATCCTTAGACTGAAATGGGTTAACTCAGCAATGTAACCTTCTTTGACAAATCTCCTGTAAACAACAGTATTGTACCATAAACCAAAGCTATACTGACTGCAAAATGTCACGGTTCAAAAAGAATATAAATATCTTACCCAAGAAACAATAGCTGAACTGGTGGGAGTATACAAGCATGCAGGGTTCGTAGAAATATTAGTAAATGTTAGAATACAGGAAACAAAAATTGTCGTCTGCTGTTGTTTCATAGTTTGTCTTTATTCTCAACAAAACATGATTTGGCAGCACTTTAGAATCAATTCAATTTGATGATTCTAAAGTCCTCTCAAATCATGTTGCTGATGAGAAAAATTGAAAATAAACAGCAGACGATAAAATTTAATTCAGCATTGTAAGGGTTAAATCAGTGGGGAGATATGTAAATGTTAGGATATTTATATAAAAAAGTATCAGTATTGAAATTAGCAATTAATTAGTACTAGTAAATGGTTATTAGATAACATTCACAGACATACAGTACATGTACTGAACCCTTAGAATGTAGGGAAATGTAAATTGTCGTCTGCTGTCGATTTATGTTTTGTCTTTTTCTCAATAAAAACATGGTTTGACAACACTTTAGAATCATTTCCAATGGAAATGATTCTAAAGTGTTGTCAAAACATGGTGTTGATGAGTACAAATGGACAATAAAACTACACAGCAGACGATAAATTTTAATTCAGCATTGTAAGGGTCAACTTTATGTGAATTAAACATGGAATACAATGTATGTATTAGTCATTGTTCACATATTGCATTTTTAAGGAATTAAATGTGAGGGAGCGTTAGAGACCACAGCATTTAGTTCCTTAAAAGTCCAATATGTGAACAATAATACACTTATATGTAGCCAGGTTTATAATGCAGTCTCACATCCGAGTATTGATTTTACATTTCCCGTCTGATATGTAACTTAATTATTATAAATATGAATGCAAATATAAGCAAATTCTGCGATCTAGCCAAGATCTAGCCAATATTTTCTATTTGAGTATTACTGACCGAATGAATGGCAAACTGTGTAGGTCTGAATCAAACTTCGCAAGTCTGCAGCATAATCTAAGATTGAAACAACAATATGTTGGTCTGGTACCAGGCCTTTTGCCCATGCAAATATTTTAATAAATGCCCAAAAGCCGTGCAACTTTCTAAAGTTGTCTGGGTATTATTATGGAGGAAAATGTGAACATTTTCATTCTGGAAATTATTTTACCCTGTGAAAATAACAAACTTTACTGAAAATACTGTATATTGTATGCTGAGACTTAGTGATTAGTAAAATAAATATTGAAACTAATTCCCATAACCAAAACATTTAGTCACAAGTATAAGATAAGGAACGTAACTTGCTTTGCTCAATCTCGGCCAATCAATCTGTGTGATTTTGTGCATGAATTTGGAAAACACGCACAAGTTTTATGGGCCTAAATTCTAGTTGAAGCCTGAAGATCAGGATAAAGGTCCAGTCTCCGCGAAAGTAGTCGGTCCGTCGGACATGTCCGTTAAAATTTCCGCCGGTCCGACAGCAAACCGGAAGTCGCCGGACCGAATGTCCGACTATAAAATAAAATAAAACAAGAAACGAGGCAAAGCCACGAAGGCCAGGTTTTTTCCAAGCATAGACACATGGATAACATAATTATACCCACTTTTTGTAGACTAGATGGTCGTGGCCTGCATGTCGCGCCTTGGGGCGAGGCATGGACACTAAAAAAATAGATACAGTAGATGGAAAAACTTTAACCAAAAAACTTTAACCGGACACACGGACGTACAGACATACGGACGGACGGACGGATGGACGGACGTATGCCAAAATGCCGACGATATCGCGCTTTCCGCAAGTGGGCGCGACAATGATGATAAACACCCATGTGAAGTATGAAAGTAATGGGTGAAGCAATTGCAGAGAAATAGTACACGAAAAAACTTTAACAAAACAATTCAAAGTAATTTGACCTTGGACACAGGGGCCGCACGGTTGGGGCTAGAATGAAAATATGGATGATGATAAACACTCATGTGAAGTTTCAAGTTAATGGGCGAAGCAGTTGCAGAGATATAGTATAACGAAAAACTTTTAACCAAAAAACTTTAACCACACGTACATTAAAAAGTTAACGTTGAAAATGGCTAAGTCAATTACGTAGAAATAATAGGTGAAGGTAAAAAAAATTGTCACATGTTGGATAGTTGTATGTGGTGGGCACTCCTTGGTTATGAAGCTGTGACAGTTTGGTGGTCCTAGGTGGTACAGTACCAAAGAAATGGACTTAAACACGAAAACTTAACATTGTAAACGTGAAAAGTTAACATTGAAAATGGCTAAGTCGACTGCGCGGAAAAAATGGGTCAAGTTCAAAAAAAAGGTAACATGTTGGATAGTGATATGTGGTGGGCACCCCTTGATTATGAAGCTGTGAAAGTTTGGTGGTCCTAGGTGGTACAGTAACAAACAAATGGACTCAAACACGAAAACTTAAGCCCGCCGCCCACCGCCCGCCCGGCTTTCGCCAATCCAATAGCCTGGATTTCTTTTTTTAAAAAAAACCTGGCTAAAAATGACTGATATATACTTAAACCAAAAAGCTCTTAAATATGACACAAAATTAATTTTATTTTTTATAAAACTTTTTCGGTCTGGTAAATTTTTGCCCAGTGTGGTACAGATTTCAAGTTTACCAGCGCTGAGACTGAAGGTCATACAGATCCTATATAGGTGGAAGTTATGCCACCCCCACCCCCCCCCCCCCCCCCACCCCCCCCCCCCCCCCCCCCCCCCCCCCCCCACCCCCCCCCCCCCACCCCGTCACACACGCTTCCGTGAGATACATTCCTTTGTCTGTTAGTAGCACAATTCACTTTTTATTATCCAGGTTAGTGTTATATACGGATTAAGATACATGATTATATATTACATGCTACGTATGATAAACCAGGCTTATTGTCTTTAAAACAAGAGTATGCCCAAATTAGCCTGTGCATCTATGAATTTGTTCGGATTTGGTACAAAAAAGTCCTTGTTGGTCCAATGAACGAGACTGGTTGAGAAGACAATAAGCCAAGGTTTACGATAACGTGTCCTATATAAAAAAGGAGCCACACGACAGCCCCATCTTACACTCGATTGCTCTTTCTTTCTCTCCTGCAGAAATTTGTCCGCTTTTAGTATCTGGAGAATATATAGAGAATACCAGGCTAGTGTCTTTGATATCAAGTTTATCAAGCAAGGCTAGTAAACATGTACAAATTACGAGGCTTCCCGAGGAATTCCTACCGTTTCCAAGCCGAGCCTGGTCAACTTGATATCAAAAGACACCTGGTATTATTTTATCAGGTGACGTGTTATGCTAGATGATGGGTATAATAACGTGGTTTTCATTGAAAAGAATGCGGACTTGTTTATGGTGCATCAATCATTACACTGACGCCATTCGATAACGTCATGTGACGCCGGTCGACCAATGAAACATCAGTTTTCAATTAGTTTTAACCCAGATATTTTTATCAGGTCAGTCATTATGTATTCGTCCAATAGAAAGCTTGTTACCTGGGCCCGGTTGCTCAAACGCTCTGTTTGGATTTAACAGTCTGTTGCTCAAACGCTCTGTTAAGGATTTAACAGTCTGTTAAGCTAACAGAGCTTTGAGCAACCGGGCCCTGATAAATATATGGAAATACAAAATGTGTACCTGGGTCATTCTTCAGTGGAAGTACAAAATGTGTACCTGGGTCATTCTTCAGTGGAAGTACAAAATGTGTACCTGGGTCATTCTTCAGTGGAAGTACAAAATGTGTACCTGGGTCATTCTTCAGTGGAAGTACAAAATGTGTACCTGGGTCATTTCTCAGTGGAATTAGTACAAAAGAATGTGTACCTGGGTATTTTCAGTGGAGTACAAAATTTTTTTTTTTTTTGTGGTACATTGTCATTCTTCCGGGTTGGGAAAATACATGGAAATACAAATGTGTACCTGGGTCATTCTTCAGTGGAAGTACAAAATGTGTACCTGGGTCATTCTTCAGTGGAAGTACAAAATGTGTACCTGGGTCATTCTTCAGTGGAAGTACAAAATGTGTACCTGGGTCATTCTTCAGTGGAAGTACAAAATGTGTACCTGGGGTCATTCTTACATGTGGAAAGGGTACATGTGTAGGGTCATTCTTAAGTGGAAGTACAAAATGTGTACCTGTGTCATCAAAATTCTTCAGTGAAGTACAAAATTGTGGTACCTGGGTCATTCTTCTGTGGAGTACATGGAATGTACAAAATGTGTACCTGGGTCATTCTTCAGTGAAGTACAAAATTGTGTAACCTGGGTTCATTCAATCAAAAGGTGGAAGTAAACAAAAATGTGTACCTGGGTCAGGTCATTCTTCCAGTGCAAGTACAAAATGTGTACCTGGGTCATTCTTCAGTGCAAGTACAAAATGTGTACTTTGTCATCAAAATCAGGGTGCATTACCTATCAGTGGCAAGTTATGTGTACCTGGGTCATTCTTCAGTGCAAGTACATGTACATGCAGGTTATATTCCCGAATAATTTTTTATTGTTCATGTGAAGGTTTTTGTCATCAAACATGTGATCACAAACTGTACTTTAGAGACCAATATGTAGATGTATACACATGTATATCAAGGGCGGATCCAGCATTTGGGGAATGGTCTAGTTGCGAAGGTACAGGAGTAATTGCAAGAGTTACCGTTCGCAACTAGGGGGTTGTCCTATTTTTTAGTTGGCTGACAGACAATAAGGGGGAGAAGAGACACAGAGACGGGGTATGGGATCACATGTTTTCCGAATGTTTCCAAAGGACATTTTCCAATGTGGCAAAATGTTAGAAGTCATTTTTACAGTAGATTTTCTTTCAAATCTTCCTAACAAACAGACGGAATACACAGTGCACCAAAGACAATGAGATATGTGTTTTATGGGTACTCTAAATGGTCTTTACATGAATCAAGTACCATTTATTTCTTACATTTACATGCAGAGCTCCAGATAAGTTGTGTATTGGCATATTTTAAGCAATTATTTTAGCTGAATAGGCATTGATTATCAAAAGTGGGAGTACAAAATACGCACAGCAATGTGAAAAAATACGCATTGATTTTCAAATTGAGTAGTTAAAATACTATCATAAAGTTGAAAATTCACTTAGTTTGAGCTGCAAATAGCAAACAGTGTTTGCTTTTTGCAGCTCAAATAAGTGAATGTTTAAATTTGTTATATTTGTTATCATTTGTTCCCTATTTACTAATGAATAAATTCAATAATACATTTGTAAAAGTAAAATACGCATTTTGAAATCAGGGGGTATAGTACGCATTAGACACACAGCTTATCTGGGGCTCTCCACATGCTCTATATGTTATTTACATTGACGGTAACAGATTCCTCATCAAAACTATAGAATTATGAGATTAACCCTTTCAACACCACAGACCTGTATACTGGTATTGGCAAACAGTGTAGATCCAGATGAGCCGTCTCATCACGATCTGCACTTTTGCAAGTAATTTTCATATATTTGAGAACAAAAACTCCCCCTTTTCATAAATGGACTAGTTTGAAAATCATTTTGTGACAGTTGAATTGGTTGCAAAATTAACATATCAAAATCCATTCCAGTTACTTCGGGGTGAAAGGGTAAAAGCAAACTGTAAATCAACGGGCTACCTGTTCTGCATTTGCTGCACTATGTTTCATAAAAATATGTCATTCTGTTAGAAAGATAATACAGGATATCTACTGTAAACACATGTAAACACATGTAAACACATGTAAAAACATGCCGTCACGCCCAGAGCTCCAGTTAAGGTGCATAATTTGACCAACTTGGGGTGAAATTTTGTTATTTCTTCATCAAAAAATGGCAAGTTGGGAGTCCTTTAGAATCGTCTCATTGAGACGATTCTAAAGCACTCCCAACTTGCCATTATTGATGGAGAAATAAGAAATTTACCACCAAATTATGTACCTTAACTGGAGCTCTGTAGCCTATTTCATCAACATTGCAAAGTATACTTTGCTAGATAAGTATACATGTATATTGCAATGTTGGTGAAATAGGCTACTGGTGTATTTGGAGACAGTGTATAACTCGACTGTGCATGTATTTGTCTCATGCTGGTGATTAGTTGGCCATGTAGCCTATTTCATCAACATTGCAAAGTATACTTTTCTAGCAAAGTATATTTTGAGGAAGTAATCATTTATTTTCCCCAAAATGCATTATTTCATACAGAACTAACTACTGCATATATTTGATGATTGAAAGTATGCAGAATTATTATACTGAATTTATTACATTATCACAGCCATTTTGGCTGTGATAATGTAATAAATTCAGTATAATAAAAATTTATAAATTTATCCTTAAATTAAAAAATTCTCCCTCAAAGTATACTTTGCTAGAAAAGTATACTTTGCAATGTTGGTGAAATAGGCTACTGGTCACGCTGTTCAGAAACAATGTAATACCCCACCCTGAGGGGAACAAACTGACATGGAACATGGAGAACAAACAGCACTGGAAAGGCACAGAAAAATGACAGTTCTGTAATTCACAAATGTTCTATGCATATTTACAATAGTGAAAATATCATCGAAAGTTGACATAAATTTCAGAGCTCATGCGGAATTAAATTCCGCATGAACTCTGAATTTTATGTCAACTTCTGAAATCAAATTTAACATAAATAAATTTCTAAACAAAAAATTTGCGAAATAAGGAGATATGCTATTCTCAAAGTTGGACCTATAATTTCTAATGAGCTGGCTCATAGTATGCCAGTTCATCACGTCCTGTACCGTTTGTGAATATATCTTACAACAATATCCCAATTCGGATCATGTAGTTTTCTGACTACCAGAATTGAGGCACTGTAACAGTGCCTCAATTGTCGTAGTCAGAAAACTACAACACCATCCCAGGGCTCCAGATAAGGAATTAGTAATTGAGTTTTTACTGTACTGTAAGCTGTACGGGCCGGTATGATAAGACACCCTGAAGATGGCGGGCGGTAAAAAGCGTGAAAGGTAAGTGCTTCAATTGTGACAGTACAGCTTACAGTACAGTGGTATTGTCACTCCATCATGGGTATTTCAAAATTTGAATTGGGTAAAATAAAATCACACTACTGTTTACACATCAACAGACAGCAATTATTGAATAATTTGCTTCGAAATGAAAACATGTCTTGGCATTTCATTAGAATTGTCTCCTTAGAGACAATTCTAATGAAATACCAAGATGTGTTTTCATGGAAAATAAGAAAAATATGCTATATTTGTGGTCTGTTTATTGTTTTCTGCAGCATGATAAAGGTACCACAAAATCTTTATTGCTTTTTGATACTCGCTACTTCTGATTGCAATTGGGTTTTTGGCAAATTTGGTATTTAAGCAAATACGGGGCTTATCTGGAGCTCTGCCATCCTTTCGTTTTTACATAGTATAGTATATTGATGAAAGACAAAACAAAATGAGAATCATGAGGAAGTAACAACAGAATAAGGTTCTTTGTTATATACGTACTTTCATTTCCCATTTAACCCTTCCTATGCTGTTGACGGAAATTGCTGTCTGCTGTTTTTCATTTTTGCTTTAATTCTTAACAAAAAACTGGTTTTGACAGCACATGAGAATCGTCTCCACTGGAGACGATTCTCATGTGCTGTCAAAACCAGGTTTTTGTCGAAAATATTGAAAATAAAACATTTCCAGCAGACGACAACAATTTAATTCAGCGTAGTAAGGGTTAAACACAATAATGCAACGCAAGCCGTCAATATTTTTTTCATATTGACGTCTAGAGAGTTCATATTGACGTCTAGAGAGTTCATATTGACGTCTAGAGAGTTCATATTGGTCAGAGCCGGAACTACATTTCACCTCGCAAAATAGTTCCTTCTAAATTACCACTAATTTGTTTATTTTAATTATGTTTTGTATATTTTTTGAGGCGCATATAAATTGCAAGTGATATACGTATATAATAAAAAGGTTATTTGATTTGTATGTGGATATATGCCACTCGTTCCGCCGCACAACAATATTGCGCTCCTAAAGTCGCGCGATATCGCACGCTGCAGAACCTGTGCATATATATCCACATACAAATTAAATAAATATAATCATATAAATACAGAAATGTTAACATTGGCAGTACAGTACATACCAGTTTTTGAATCTACAATTTGTAAAAGTAAGCATCAATGAATCGAGACAATTCGTTACCACAAATTAACAATTCGTTCCCACAAATTAATAATTTGTTCCCTCAATTTAGCAATTTGTTCCCACAAAATTATTATTGTTAATTCGCGGAAATGAATTGTTATATCTTGGGAACGAATTGTTAATTTGTGGGAACAAATTGTTAAATTGAGGGAACAAATTGTCATTTCATGGGAACGAATTGTTAATTTGAGTGAACGAATTGTTATATCGTGGGAACGAATTGTTAATTCGAGGGAACAAATTGTTCAATTGAGGGTACAAATTGTTATCTCGTGGGAACGAATTAATAACAAGAAATGCGTCTGTCGAACGCGGATGCCACCTGCAGCATATTTGAGAAACTGTGACAAAGTGGTTAACCGAAAAGTGTGACGGACGGATGGACGGACGGACGGACGGACGGACAGACGGACAGACGGACGGTCCAAACACTATATGACACCCGTTTCTTCGAAACAAGGTGGCATAAAAACTAGAACTATCACAGGAGTGATCATAATACAATGTACCCCCACAAAGAGTTGGACTTACAAATAGCTTAACATTAGAAGGGTTTTATAGGTTTGAATAAAAATTTCATGATCATTATTTAATGCTGGCCTTAGAGATGTGTGACATTGACCTTTTACCTGCGTACGTGGTCAATGAAAATGAGATAATCTGAAAACATTTGAAAATTCATTCATCAGTTATCGAGGATCTTACACGAGTAATGGATTAATATGATTTTGATTAAAAACTCTGTGCCGAGTTTGTCAAGAACACAATGAATCAATTTAATAAAAATAGAAACAAGAGGGCCATGATGGCCGTAATTCGCTCACCTGACTCCATGAACACCAGAGGAGAATGTGACATTGAGTTCATGTGTTTTAAAAAAATTGTGCTATTTTTAGATGGCGGTCATCTTGGATTAAGCGATGACTCTCATTTTACAAAATCTGAAAATGCTTCACCCAGCATCGGCCATGTGGTTCCTGATAAAAAGACGTTCAAAATCTTGAATAAATGGACATTTTGGTGGCATCATGGATGATATAATCATCCGATTTCGACAAATATTGCACCAGAGTGATCGCCTCATTGATACCTTCAATTTGATATACGACATGACCATATTCAGTCAAAAATAAAATTTGACCCCAATTTGACCCCACGGGCCACGCCCATTTTTGACCCCGGGGTCACCATTTTAACAACTTTCAAAGAGCAATGTACATCGATCATTCCTACCAAGGTTCGTCGAAATCCGGCTAGCGGTTCATGAGAAGAAGATTTTTTAAGAATTTATGCTATTTTTAGACGGCGGCCATCTTGGATTAGCGATGACCTCCATTTTAACAAATCTGAAAAGGCTTACACCTGGACCATAACTTTTAAGTTTGGCTACCATGGGCCAAGCGGTTCATGTGAAGAAGAATTTTGAAATCTCTAATAAAAGAACGACTTTTGACATTTCGGCGGCCATCTTGGATGACATAACAATCCGATTTGTACAAAAAATGTACCAGAGTGATCGCCTCATTGATACCTTCGATTTGATATATAACATGACCATATTCGGTCAAAAATAAAATTTGACCCCACGGGCCACGCCCATTTTTGACCCCGGGGTCACCATTTTAACAACTTTGAAAGAGCATTGTACATCGATCATTCCTACCAAGTTTCGTCGAAATCCGGCTAGCGGTTCATGAGAAGAAGATTTTTTAAGAATTTATGCTATTTTTAGACAGCGGCCATCTTGGATTAGCGATGACCTCCATTTTAACAAATCTGAAAAGGCTTCACACATGGACCATAACTTTTAAGTTTGGCTACCATGGGCCAAGCGGTTCATGTGAAGAAGAATTTTGAAATCTCTAATAAAAGAACGACCTTTCGGCGGCCATCTTGGATGACATAACAATCCGATTTCGACAGAAAATGCACCAGAGTGATCGCCTCATTGATACCTTCAATTTGATATATGACATGACCATATTCGGTCAAAAATAAAATTTGACCCCAATTTGACCCCACGGGCCACGCCCATTTTTGACCCCGGGGTCACCATTTTAACAACTTTCAAAGAGCAATGTACATCGATCATTCCTACCAAGTTTCGTCGAAATCCGGCTAGCGGTTCATGAGAAGAAGATTTTTTAAGAATTTATGCTATTTTTAGATGGCAGCCATCTTGGATTAGCGATGACCTCCATTTTAACAAATCTGAAAAGGCTTCACCCATGGACCATAACTTTTAAGTTTGGCTACCATGGGCCAAGCGGTTTATGTGAAGAAGAATTTTGAAATCTCTAATAAAAGAACGACCTTTCGGCGGCCATCTTGGATGACATAACAATCCGATTTCGACAAAAAATGCACCAGAGTGATCGCCTCATTGATACCTTCAATTTGATATATGAAATGACCATATTCAGTCAAAAATAAAAATAAAATTTGACCCCAATTTGACCCCACGGGCCACGCCCATTTTTAACCCCAGGGTCACCATTTTAACAACTTTGAAAGAGCAATGTACATCGATCATTCCTACCAAGTTTTGTCGAAATCCGGTTGGCGGTTCTTGAGAAGAAGATTTTTTAAGAATTTGTGCTATTTTTAGACGGCGGCCATCTTGGATTACGTAATGACGTCATTTTAACAATTTTGTAATCCCCCTACCTAAGGACCATGACCATGAAGTTTGGTGACCATAGGCCCAATGGTTACCGAGGAGAAGACGTTTGAAAATGTTCACGGACGACGACGACGAGAGACGACGACGACGACGACGACGACGACGACGACGGACACATTGCGGTAACAATAGCTCACATGAGCTTCGCTCAGGTGAGCTAAAAATGGCTAAGTTAAAAGGATGACATTTTTGTAAAAAAAATATTTGTTCGGCATAAAAAGTGTGTATAGTTTCAGATCAATCCACTGAATGGTTTCAGAGGAGTTGTGTACACAAAATACGCAGTTTATCTGTCTGCCGCCTGCAATAGGTTTGACCTTTGACCTTCAACTGTGACCTTGACCTTGGACGTAGGTGCGTGGTTATTGATCGCGACACACCTTCTCACCCTGAGAAACATTTGTGCCAAGGCATTTGATAATCCATGCATCAGTGTAGAAGATATAGAGCGGAAGGGAATTTCAATAGGTTTGACCTTTGACCTTCAACTGTGACCTTGGACGTAGGTGCGTGGTTATTGATTGCGACACACCTTCTCATCCTGAGAAACATTTGTGCCAAGGCATTTGATAATCCATGCATCGGTGTAGAAGATATAGAGCGGAAGGGAATTTCAATAGGTTTGACCTTTGACCTTCAACTGTGACCTTGACCTTGGACGTAGGTGCGTGGTTATTGATCGCGACACACCTTCTCATCATGAGAAACATTTGTGCCAAGCCATTTGATAATCCATGCATCGGTGTAGAAGATATAGAGCGGAAGTGAATTTCCAACAGACCGACCGACAAGCTGACTCCTATATACCCCCTCAAACTTTGTTTGTGGGGGTATAAAAATCCATGTCCCCTGTGGTGCTCCGTAGGAACACAACAATTTAACTTGTATTCAGAATGACTTTTTGATGTACGTTTTCTCTTTCTACTTTTCTTATTTCTCAAAGAATGTATATTGGAAAATGTTTTTTTACTTTATCGCAAGTATTCAATCAATATGTAATGGAATAAAATACTGTTCGAAGGATTGAATCAGGTATTTAGCAAGTTAACCCTACACGGGAGACGGAAATTGTCGTCTGTTGTGTTTCATTTTTGCCTTAATTCTTAACAAAAAACCTGTTTTGACGCCAGTGGCGACGATTCTATGCGCTGTCAAAACAGATTTTTGTCGAGAAATATTGAAAATAAAATATTTCCAGCAGATGACAACATTTAATTCAGCGTAGTAAGTATTTATACATATACAGATTACAGGGGCGGATCTGGAGGGAGGTCCGGGGTTGCAATCCCCCTGTTCAGCCACAGAGTTTACATAGATCACAGTTTACCACCAGGAAAGTGCATTTCTGGACCTCTAGATTTTCAAAATCTGTCCTGGGGGGTGGGGGGGTGTGGAGGGGGTGGGGCATGCCCCCGGACCACCCAAGCATACTCGCTTCACTCTGTGGAGCTCGAAAATAGGATACACACCCCACCCCACCGCCCCAAATGCTGGATCCGCCCCTGGATTATGATGGAGATTTAAATTAGAATTTAAGACTGAATTTATCAGTCCCGAGTCTGCTAGCGACATACAGCTTCTGTTATTAGCAGATGTTGGACAACGATGCTGTGACCAATTGCTTGACTCACCCAATAAGGGTTCAAAATGGTGGACACTTTTGAGTATAAACAAGAGAAATTATTAAATAATCAGATGTTTCCGTCAGCCAAGTGCCTGCAATGGGTGAATTTACTCATTTTAAAAATTTTTACTACGGCAAAAAAATGATTAGTTTCATCGAGACTCTTCAAATGAGTGGTAACAACATATACTTTCATTGAGAAATAAATACCAGAAGGCCGCGGCCCGCATGTCGAGCCCGCCGAGGCATTTGATGGTATTTTTAAAAACTTTAACGCAGATTTCGGACGGACGACAGAGCACGCACGGAAGCACGGACGCACGGATGGACGTTCCTACAAATGGATACTTATGTGACTAACCTAACATTTTCCTTTGTTCATCCCTATTGTTCTGTAGCCACATAAACCCATTTTTAGCCACATAAAATCACGGAACAATAGAATATTACATAACCTATTGTTCTCCTAGCCACATATGTATCCATTTGTAAGCTCGGACGGACGCACGGACACGTCATTGTGATCACTATGTCTCGCTGATATGCATGTGAACAAGTACATGTAGCGGGTTAATTAACAAGCAATATCAGATGGGTGACTACAGGGTGTCGTCATTATCTCATCTGTTTAATATGCTGTAATAAAACTTTTGTTAATGTGAATCACACTGGGTAGGATTAAGTCTTCCATGGAATAAATAAATAGGCATATCTATTAGTTAGAACTATCGTTTAGAAATGTATGCACACAACTGAAGGTGTCAGTGGAAGAAGGGGCTAACTCCCTCAAGGAGTTAGCCCCTTCTTCCACTGACCCCTTCAAGGACACTTGTCAAACAGGAGAATGTATTTATTTATTTTTATATTTAAGGGTAGGAATTGGCTCGAAGACCTTCCATACCCGAGGGAGGAGAATGTAACTTTTCCCATTGCATCTTCAATGGTTTCGGCCCGTTTTATTTCACAAATACAAAAACTGAGAAGTGACTGTGGTGTTATGGTTGCCACCGTGCATTGATATAAACAGCTAACAGAAAGGCAAATACTTTATATATACTAGATGGCCGTGACCCACATGTCGCGCCCGCTAATGCAAAACAGTTATAGCCCATACACATACTATCAATTATTTAAAAATAAATTCATAAACACTTTAAGGTAAATTTCAAAATAATTTGACCTTGACATTGGGCACAGGGGTCGGACGCGTTGGGCATAGAATGACAATATGGATGATGATAAACACACGTGTGAACTTTTGAGTGACTTGGCAAAGAGGTTTCAGAGATACAGTTTTCTTAAAAACTTTAACCTAAATCCAAAAAAAGAATTAAGGTAAATTTCAAAGTAATTTGACCTTGACATTGGGCACAGGGGTCGCGTGGGTTGGGCATATAATGAAAATATGGATGATGATAAACACACATGTGAAGTTTCGAGTGAATTCGTGAAGCGGTTTCAGAGACATAGTGTTCTTAAACACTTTCACCTAAATTAAAACAAAATTAAGATAAATTTCAATATACGGATGATAAACACCCATGTGAAGCTAAAGTTAATTACACAGCAGTTTCAGCGACATAGTGTAGTTAAAAACTTTTAACTATAAAACTTTAACAAAAAACTTTAACCCGTACGGACGTACGTACGCCAATGTGCCGACTATATCGCGCTGTCCGCAAGCGGGCGCGACAACTATACTCTGTTTCGCGAAAGCTGCCCAAATTTTACAGCCATATAAACAATTCCATTTAAGAATGAGCCTTCTTTTTATTTCGTGAAATTTGGTCAAATATTGATTTTATTGCGAAAAAACAATTTCCCCATGTTAAATCCCCATAGACATCTTCACAGAGTGAAGATGTCTATGGGGATTTAACATGGGGATTTATTTTTAGAATTTCAGAAATACTGGACCGATTTTTAAAATTTAACTTTTGTTTTCTTTATAGTTAGATTATTTCCAAGCTATCTAGCTAGGTTTCGGAGTCAATTTCCATTTGTTTTTTTTGTTTTTTAACCCCTCCCACAACTCCTCTACCTCTTTTTCCTCCCATGTTAAATTCCCATAGAGGAATCAATTTTTCGTAATAAAACCAATATTTGACCAAATTTCACGAAATAAAAAGAAGGCTCATTCTTAAATTTTCATTTAATTTAATATTATAAAAAAAGAAAATTGTTTTTGAATTCTTTATATAGCCGTAAAATTTGGGCAGCTTTCGTGAAACAGACAGTAGATGAATATTATCTGTTGTAATCAATCAGCTCATGCAACACAATCCCTACAATCTGTTTGATTTATATTCAGGTTTTCCCCGTCATAGTCATGATGTGTAAAATAATTGTGCAAGAATAGTCTCCTGTTTGACGTGTAAGAATAATATAACGAGGAGCGATCATACAGAACATACATACATGGTCTTGGTCTACCGTTCTCAACTGATGCATCTGAAAATTCATGCCCATTCATGGAGTTAGAGCAAAACCCTCTAACCCTTACAACGCTGATTTAAATTTTGTCATCTGCTGTTTTTCTTCCCATTTTTCTCATCAAATACATGGTTTGACAGTACTTCAAATGGAAATGATTCTACGGTGATTTTAAACCATGTTTTTATTGAGAATGAAGACAAAGTATAAAACAACAGCAGACGACAATTTACAGTTCCTGCATTCTAAGGGTTAAAAGTGTACACTCAGAAACCTCAGTGAGTTTAATTTTAGGTTTTGCTGAAAATCAATACAATTAAACATGTATGTTTTTCTATTGTATACAAAGCTGCACAAAAGAATATGTTGTGACCGCTCATTTACAAATGAGTGGTGACAACATATACTTTTGTCAAAATTAAGCCAAAATGTTTGAATTATTTTGTCAGCAAGATGATGCCTGCTTGGCATAAAATGGGTTAATAAGCCATTTCCGTCATGGTGGGACATACTTGGATATTATTATAATACAAAGTATGTACATCTTCCCAGGGGTGTCATGAATTAAAGTAGCGGTTTTCAGAAACGTACGACTGCGCTGTTCATTAAAATCCACCATTAGTGGGTGTGGGGATATGGGGAAATATTACTGGCATATCCAGCCTTTAGCCTCATATTGACACCCCTGGTTTTCTGTTTTAACCCTTAGACCGCTACTCACAACAATTGTCGTCTGCTGTTGCTTTTACATATTGCCTTATTTCTCAATAAAAACATGGTTTGACAGCACTTCAGAATCATGATGATTCTAAAGTGCTGTCAAACCATGTTGTAAATTATTCTAAAGTGCTGTGAAAGCATGTTTTTGATGATTAAAATGGAAAATAGAAAATAAACAGCAGACGACAAAAAGAAATGATGATAGCGGTCTAAGGGTTAAGCATTGTATAGACAGAAGTTACCTATTACATTTAGAATACACCTTTACGGGTATGAAATATTTTTAATATTTTGTTTTTATTTTTCTTATTTCTCAATGAAAGTATATGTTGTGACAACTCATTTGAACCATCTCGATGAGACGGTTCAGATGGTGGTCACGACATATACTTCTAAGCATATATGAAAAAAATATATTTATTTTTTTCACAAACAAAATGACATATCCTCAGCATGACATGGGTTAATATAATTTATTATACAGTATTAGCAGTAATATGAATAGTGTGACAAGAAAACGTGAGTTACATCGCAAATTATTTGCCAACACTGGTTAGTAACACAAATGATTTTTGTGATTTTTTGTAGGACAAACATAGCACCACGTAGAATAGTAAAGGGTGTTGAAGTAACCGTTAAAGGTACATGTCCACTCACTAGGCACAACATGTTCTCTATAGCAATTAAATAAGTGTATAATTGTGTCACTATTCCAGCAGTTCTAAAAATAGATATAATCATTTAGTAATCTTTATTTTACTGATACTGACTCACGGTGGTATCAAGCTATTTCCATATGCAAATGAGGCAAGGCATTTTTTAATTATATATACTAGTTAAATGCATCATCTGAAAAAATAATACTTTTGACAGATTATAATGTATGATCATTGCACATAAAATAATAAATACAGAGAATAAATAGTAATGTCTGTTAACATTTTAAGGAAACACGGTTATCTCCCCTGATATCAGTGTGGACACACTGTAAGTAACGTCATAAATCTTAGTGCCAATTTTGCCTCTATATTCTATTTTTGTCGTGGCATCTGATTGGTCAGTTTCCATAACAAACTGAAGATGGCGACCAATTGCAGTTCAAAATTGAAACCAGACTTGCTTGGACTGACTTTTGTTCATTATCTAAAATAAATGCCAAGTAACAAACAAGAAATACCCATTACGACTTTACAGCTTATTTGGACAAGTGCGACCTTTAGGCCATCCATAATTATATCTCCGTTTCCTGTAACTCGACCGACCCGCTAAAAACGGTGCGACCCGTTTTGTTTTTATTGCAATTTCGTTTACAATTATTTTTTTAATTTTTTTTTTTTTAATTTAGTGCTACAGTGGGTTAAAAGGGTTAATATAATCTCTGGCCCTAAATGGCATACATGTTCATACAACAACACATACAGCAATTGACATACTTTTATTGCAAGACTTGCATTTAATATTGAATTTAAAAATTATTAATATTAAAAAGGTACAATATTTTAACACTTGCAATGCAAGTGTTAAAATATTGTACCTTTTTAATATTAATAATTTTTAAATTCAATATGTCATGTGACAGAAAAAAAAAGAAATTGCCTACCGACCGACCCAATTCTAAAATTCTGTGTCAGGTTACAGGAAACAAACAATTTTTTAAGGACGGCTTTATACCGGAGAGTATTGAAGCTATTGAAAGTATTGAAAGTTGAAATTGAATCGTCCACAACATGAATCTATTTAATACACCGCCATTGAACTGACCAACATCACTCAATCTGTGACATTTTAATAAGGCATGACATTAACCCTTAGACAGCTATTTTATTTTTTTTGTCGTCTGCTGTTTACTTTCTATTTTCCATTTTTATCATCAAAAACATGCTTTGACAGCACTTTAGAATAATTTACATGTTTTGACAGCACTTCAAAATCATTTCCATTGGAAATGATTCTGAAGTGCTGTCAAATCATGTTTTTATTGAGAAATAAGGCAAGATATAAAAGCAACAGCAGATGACAATTGTTGTGAGTAGCGGTCTAAGAGTGAAAATATGAAGTCAACCATGATCAAGCAAGTCTAATTTCTGTCTATCTATCGGTACTGTTCTCGGTACTGTTCTCGCTCCATACGGAGCATAATGACAGGTGTGGTGGCAAATTACTTTGATACATTTGGATACACTTATATTCTAAGGCATTAACCATGTATTTACTATTTACTATATACATGTCCATAAACAGACGATTGCTATACCCCCTCAAGTCATGGCGAGGGGATAAACATGAGTTCTTGGACGCAAACGTTGAGACTGAATGGATGAAATGAGAATTATTCAGTTTCATATGAATTTAGTTTGGGTGACGACAGATATCTTACATTATACCATAAATTGTTTTAACCCTTTCAACCCCTAAGTAACTGGAATTGACTGTGATATCTTAATCTAATTGTTGCAAAATGAATTTCAGACTAGTCTATTTATGAAAATGGGGTGTTTTTGTTCTAAAAAAAAAAGAAGAAGATAATTACTTGCAAAAGGTGCAGATCCTGATGAGACGGCTCGTGACGACGAGCCGTCTCATCTGGATCTACACTGTTTGCCAATACCACTATACAGGACTGTGGTGTTGAAAGGGTTATAAGCTCTCACCAGTGCATGCTGTTTCAAGCATAGGTTGAAGTAACGGACCGGGATCTATAAAGACCTTAAATATGCCTAAAAGCATCAATAAATGAAAAAAAGCTAAAATATTTTGTTTACTCCCTCCATATAGACTTATACATTGCAGCTCCATTATAATGCGATGGTCGGGGTCCAAGATTTCAAATCGCGATCGAATCCGATCGCGCTATAAAATTTCGGGACATGCACGGGTACTGGTATCATCCGCATTTCGGTTACCAACTAAAGCGGGAATTCCATTAGCAACGGACCCATATAAAATCATGTCATTTGAACATAAGATAAAAGTAATTATTAATAATGACTATGACATACAAACTTGTATTAATGTAATTAAACATATAAAGAGTTATTTATAAAATCATGATTATTACATTGTATAGTGCTCGCGATAGACAGACGCTTATTACAATGTATACTGCTCGCGATCAACAGGCGCTTAAAAGGATTAATTGATAATAAATAATGGTCACGTGTCCTGCCTATTCATGCGGACGATTAGCTGTTGATACGTGCATAATCTCAGGATGTGGGGTCACATGATCTATTGTTTACACCGCAACAGTCATATTGATGAATAAAATTTACAATTTACGCGAGACATCATGATTGCCGTGGGCTGCAGTGTAAACAATAGACCATGTGATCCCATACCAAGATAATGCTGAATGTATTGTTTCAGATTGCACACAAACATGGTCAGTCTATTTATAGAACGCTAAATATTACACCTGTCGAGTAAAATAGAGAAAGGAGACCGAACACGCAACCATTTATTAGCGACAATTATGTGTTAACACGGATATATGTCTCATAACATTAACATTACTTGGTGACAAAAAGCGTAAGTTATCTCATATTCAAATGTGGGAACTGGTTCAAGAACCTTCTAAACCCGGTATGACATGCGCGGTAGTTGTACTTTGATGACTGTCACAAACATCACGTTTCTTCTTTTTTCTCTATTTTTTTTGGGATCCACGAGAGACCCGCGTTATAATGGAGATCGCGCTATATGCGATCACGTTATAATGGAGCTGCACTTGTACCGAGAAACAAATTTTTTTTTTTTTTTATTTGTTGATGCTTTTAGGTATATTTAATGTATTTATAGACCTCGGTCCGTTACTTCAACCTGTGTATAAGATACCCTTGTGTATTTGTTATATTTTGTCCCTCACAGATCTTTGTTAATACAGGTACATTGCTCGGAAGCGTTTGTGTAAGAGATGGTGAAAATACTGCCACACATATTAGTTATGAACTCAATTAAGGTGGAACGTATCTGAAGTCATCATTTCCACATTTAGTTCTTATTGCTTCAGAAGCTAATTCAGTGGAAATACAAACTAAATCAGTTCCAACCCTAAAGGACAAAGAGACAGCCAAGATACACAAGTCACACTGACCAGTCAGAACGTCGGGATAGCGTCAACCATGGCCAGTTTAACACGTTCAGCCCTAAGCAATGGAATGGATTTTGATATGTTAATTTTGCAACCAATCCAATTGTCACAAAATGATTTTCAGACTAGTCTATTTATGAGAAGGGGGTGTTTTTGTTCTCAAAAATATGACAATTACTTGCAAAAAGTGCAGATTCTAATGGCTCGTGACGAGGTTGATTTCGGTGGTGAACTTATAAAGCATATAAAGAATCTGATTTGAAGAGATATTAGGTACTCAAACAAATATTAAGGCCAATATTAACTAAAATATTAACTCTTTGCATGCTAGCGGTGAAAATATCCGCCAAACGAATTAAGAGTATATGTTTTATTTCTCTCTGTAAATATGTCTTGAAATTTCATTAGAATTGTGTCCTCCGGACACAATTCTAATAAAATTTCAGGACATATTCATGACATTTATAAGGAGAAATAAAAGAAAATATAATGAATGGTCATCTGCTATTTTTGAACTATTTATAGCCCACAAATTTCCCAGCATGCAAAGAGTTAACAGGGCATCGTATATAGAATAGAAGATGCTAACCATGTATAGTAGGTTTCAAATCAATCTGGATTAGATTTGCAGAGATAGTATGTACCTAAATACTTTAGAAATTGCTATAGATTAACCATTAACCTACAAGCCATAAAGACAACAGGTGCAAACACTGTAGATCCAGATGAGACGGCTTGTAACAAGCCGTCTCATCAGGATCTACAATGTTTGTCAATATTTTTCAAATATTTTAGATATACCCCGCATCCGATTAATAAAATTGTCCAGAATAAGAATGAAACTATCAATGTTAGATATTCAGATGAGTCAGGCTTAACAGATGGACAGATTGATTGAATGATGCACAGAATGGATGGATAGCAGGACATGCCATGGTTGTAACACAGTCCCGCGTTCTGACTGCATGGGTGTTAGTGAAGCACAGCTCTTACATCCATCTCTGTCTTGGCCCGTAGTAGGGGCCGTGGTCTCGTTACCATATTCGAGAAGTCAGCTGTGACTGGTTCACTGACTCTATTTGAGGGGTCAGTCATGACTGGCTGACTGAGCCTATTCAAGGAGTCAGTCGTGACTGGCTTTCTGATCCTACTCGAGGGGTCAGCGGCGGGCATCGTGATTGGTAGACTGACCGTACTCGAGAGGTCAGAGCCAAAGTTGGATGAGGATTTTCGAGACATCCTTAACAGCTGTAAACATCAGGGTAATCGTGATAGCACATTATAAAATTACATGTACAATGACTGGAACAGAGTATCACTCTAGTTATCAAAATATAAATGTAAAACAGCAATACAAGTAAACATGGGACTCTATCAAAGATAATTGGGCTATGTCATCTGTCATATGTATAGATTCCGATCAGACTGTGTGATCAGTTTAGGTGTTGATCCAGGCGGGTGTGTATCAGACGCATGACCCCTAAAAATTTTGCCGAGTTTTATATTTTAACCCATTTTGTATGTGGAAAGATCTGATTATTTTTCTTATTTCTTACCTAAAGTGTATGTTGTTACCACTCAGATGAACCGTCTCGTTGAGACGGTTCAACTGAGTGGTAACAACACAGTCTTTTAATCAGAAATGAAAAAATTGCAGAATTCTTTTTTTGTATTTTATAAAATTTGATAATCATGTGCGTCTCATTTATAATTGAGAATCCACGCCCCCTTTTATACCTAAATCCTGGATCTGCCCTTGCATGCAACAAGCCGGTGACGGTTAAATTTTGTCGTCTGCTGGAAATGTTTTTATTTTCAATATATCTCAATAAAAACCTGTTTTGGCAGCGCATGAGAATCGTCTCCACTGGAGACGATTCTCATGTGCTGTCAAAACATGTTTTTTGTTAAGAATTCAGACAAAAATGAAAAACAGCAGACAACTATTTTCGTCTCCAGCATAGTGAGGGTTAATCGCTGAGTCACTCGCCACTGGTATATAAGTGCAGGAAGTATTGGACTAACTCCCCCTTGTACAGTCACCTTCAACTCTTTGCATGCTGGGAAATATATGAGCTATAAATAGTTAAAAAATAGCAGACGACAGTTCATTATGTTTTCTTTTATTTCTCCCTATAAATATCATGAATATGACTTGCAATTTCATTAGAATTGCGTCCAGAGGACACAATTCTAATGAAATTCCAAGACATATTTACGGAGAGAAATAAGAAGCATACTCATAATTTGCTGGATATTATTTTCACCGCTAGCATGCACAGGGTTAAATCATCCGCCAGCTGAGAGAAGGGATCTTACAGCATACACGACAATAGCAGAGCCTGATCCTCAGCACAGCCATACATTCAAATCAGGATATAACCGGTTAGTGAACAGCAGATTATGCTCCTCATTGGACTTAACCCGTAAAAGGAGGGAAAGTGTCGCCTGCTGCAGTTTCATATTTTGTCATCTTTCTCCAGCAGTTTAGCATCATTTCTATTGGAAAATATACTAAAGTACAGTCAAACTTGCACAAGCGACCACGTGCATTAAGCGACTTTTGTCTTATGCGACCACTTTCAATTCCCACCGACCATTTGACCTATATAATGACAGTGTATTTTAAACGACTTTTGCTTAACGCGACCAGCGGTCAAATATTTTGTATGGTCGTTTGTATTAAACGACCATTAATTGACAGGATGTCACTTTCTCCAGGTGAAATTAGCCTCAAGCGTGTGACAAACAAAGGAAACAAATACCCTGTCACTGTCAAAGTGCGAATGTTGCATTGTTTATGATTATTGACCTGAAACCTCATTCTGATTTGCTTGTTTCCCGCTCTCTACAACTTTTTACCTATTCACCGCCATCTTGAAACTGGAGGAACATGCGTCTTTTGGCTAGTAGAACTATAGTAGATGTAACATGTCACTCTGGTCGAACCAGTCTGCATTCGCGGTTGTTTAGTTGAACTATAGTTCAACTATAGAAACCATAGTTTACGCTCAAACTCGCTCTGTTGCGATTACTAAAGGGAATTAACTCATGCCTATGTGCGATTTCAGCTGGGCGATTTTATTTCGCAATAACATTAAAATTCTTTTATAAATTTTGATGAAATAAAGCCTGAATAATTCAGAAAAGTGCACAGTAAACATTAGCTGTAGTATTCTAATGTATTTATTTCTATGTTAATGTTTAATATTCGCGATTTCTTGATTCCGAATATTAAACCATATAACCGGACATACCAGTACCCGGATTTCCATTTTTTTTTTTTTTTGGTGTTAAGAGACCATTGTTCTAAGCGACCATTTTTGGTGTCTCCCTTGGGTGGTCGCTTAATACAAGTCTGACTGTACTGCCAAATAATGTTTTTTTATGAGAAAAATTGAAAATAAAACATAAACAGCTGACGACAAAATGTAATTCATCATTGAAAGGGTTATTATAGGGCAATCGACATAGGCCTGATTCGCGCATGTTAATCTAGCGCTAAACTTGTTGAAAATTTTGTATGGACCCCATTATCAGCCGGTGACAAAAATACAAGCTACAAGAGCTATTACCTGGTTCATCAGATGGACGCGAGTTTTGAGCCGGGTACCGGTACTGTGAGCGACGGCGGAGACGGCACGGTAGAATGGGGTAAACTGTTTATCCTCCTCGGGCTTCTGGTCCCAATCCTTACAGATGTCCTGGAAACATGTACATACATGTATAGATGTCCTGATATAGATGTCCTGATACAGATACATACTGGTTCACATGTTGACATGTTAACTTTCAACCCTAAATAACTGGAATGAACTGTGATATGTTAATATCCAGACCAATCCAATCGTCACAAAATGATTGTCAGACTTGTCTGTCTATAAACTGGTGATATATCTTTCAAAAACATATGAAAATTACTTGCAAAAAGTGTAGATTCTGATGAGACGGCTCGTGACGAGCCGGCTCATCTGGATCTACACTGTTTGCAAACACAGCTATAGATGTATGTAGTGTTGAAAGGGTTAATGACCCACTCCTTACAGATCTCCTGGAACTGGGTCGATATTTATCAGGTAAAAAGCTTTGTATTGGCCCAACAAATTGAAAGTTGAAATTTCATTGGTCGAACGGCATCACATGGCGTTACCGAATGTATATTGATATCAAGTTTGTCAGGCCCGGCTCAGAAACAGCAGGAATTCCTTTTGAAAACATTTACCTTGTCCATGTGTCATTTTGGCGACATTGAAAATTTTCCATGAAGAATATTTCATAACGTCATTAACGGTAATTCCCGATATGTATTCTGTGTCGTGTATTCCAATAGGCATAATGTAATTCCGCAAGTCATAAAAATCCATCATTAGTTGGTAAACTGTGTTTACACGATGCTGAGTTATCTACAGTGAAAAAACTAAGACTTTAAACACACCGCGCTTGTCAAGTTTTACTAGGTGTAAATTTCACCCCGCGGGGCACAAAGCCAAAGATCAATACACGCAGTTGCTGACGTCAGTCACGTAGTCGACACTAGACTGGTACCCTGTCAGATGTCTCGATCTCCGACAAATCCCGCCTTTGCATTAGCGGCCAGACCAGGTGGTGAAATCGAGTAGTCTGCCCATAGTTTACAATGTTTGCCAATCTCTAATTAAAAACATCAATTATTACGTCAGCGGACAAGCCAATTCGTCATAGGCTACTTAAATATTCGGGCTTGATCAGGATATTATACATTGGACAGAAAGCAAATAAGCCTGATGTTCTCTGCCGGTTTGGACACCTTTCTTGTGTGGGATACTCGACTTGACACATTCAATGAAAGGTTTTTGTTGCAAAAAAAATCGCGGTTTTCACAGGCCGTGCCACATAGGCCATCGTTTTAATAAAGACTATAATTATATGACCGTTATTAATTCCAATTGTTGGTGTGAAATTGAGAATAAGAAAGTAAAATACTAATGGTCATGCTAATTACCACAAGCTATTAAATGGTGCACCAACGCAAGCCGCGGGATTTATGAAGATAATTACTCCCCTTTGTATATAATTTCCAAAACGAGGCTGGGTTCAAAAACAACAAGATTGGTCAGTAAGCGAGGCTTACGGAATTACCCCCTGCGTGGGCCCAGGTATGTAAAATAATTTCCAAGTGTGTGGGGCTGTGACCTTGACTCTGAGCTTAGCGGGGGCGGCATAAACGTGAATTTGTCACAGGATGGTAGAGGTCCATTGGAGCAATGCGGGTGTGAAATGTGAAGCAGATCCGAGCAAGAAAATAGAAATTATAACCGATTTCTCTGA
Organism: Conchocele bisecta; assembly: GCA_029237695.1. Classification (NCBI taxonomy): domain Eukaryota; kingdom Metazoa; phylum Mollusca; class Bivalvia; order Lucinida; family Thyasiridae; genus Conchocele; species Conchocele bisecta. The sequence continues at coordinate 9,241,021 of CM055265.1, read as the reverse complement.
TGTTATGTTTTGTAAAGAGACTAAGTATGTGACCTGGACCTCGATATCTGCGGTGATTTGTCACAGCATGATAGTAGAGCCTTAGAGGAATGCATGCATGAAATATTAAGAATTTTCGATCAAAGAAATAGAAATTATAACATATTTCTCTGATGTTAAGTTTTGTAAAGAGACTAAGTATGTGACCTTGACCTTGGGATCAGCGGGGGTTGGACGGTCGTATATATGTCACAGCATGATAGTACAACCTTAGAGGAATGCACAAGTGAAATATTAAGAATTTTCAATGAAGGAAATAGAAGTTATAGCTTATTTCTCTGATGTTAAGTTTTGTAGAGACCAAGTATTTGACCTTGACCTTGGGATCAGCGGGGGTTGGATATCGTGGATTTGGCACAGCATGGTAGTAGAGCCTTACAGGAATGCATGTGTGAAATATATTAAGCATTTTAGACGAAGGAAATAGAAGTTATAACAATATTTCTCTGATGTTAAGTTTTGTAAACAGACTAAGTATTTGACCTTGACCTTGGGATCAGCGGGGGGGGGGGGACGGTCATGGATTTGGCACAGCATGGTAGTAGAGCCTTACAGGAATGCATGTGTGAAATATTAAACATTTTAGATGAAGGAAATAGAAGTTATAACAATATTTCTCTGATGTTAAGTAACATCAGAGAAATATTGTTATAACTACTATTTCAGTAGTTATAACAATATTTCTCTGATGTTAAGTTTTGTAAACAGACTAAGTATTTGACCTTGACCTTGGGATTAGCGGGGGTTGGACGGTCGTGTATTTGGCACAGCATTGTAGTAGAGCCTTACAGGAATGCATGTGTTGTGTGAAATATTAAGCATTTTAGATGAAGGAAATAGAAGTTATAACAATATTTCTCTGATGTCAAGTTTTGTAAACAGACTAAGTATTTGACCTTGACCTTGGGATCAGCGGGGGTGGGACGGTCGTGGATTTGGCACAGCATGGTAGTAGAGCGTTATAGGAATGCATGTGTGAAATATTAAGCATTTTAGATGAAGGAAACAGAAGTTATAACAATATTTCTCCGATGTTAAGTTTTGTAAACAGACTAAGTATTTGACCTTGACCTTGGGATCAGTGGGGGTGGGACGGTCGTGGATTTGGCACAGCATGTGGTAGTAGAGCCTTACAGGAATGCATGTGTGAAATATTAAGCATTTTAGATGAAGGAAACAGAAGTTATAACAATATTTCTCTGATGTTAAGTTTAGTGACGGACGGACGAACGGACGGACGGACAACCTGACTCCAGTATACCTCCCCACAACTCGTTGCGGGGGTATAATAACAACAAAATAAGATGACATAACAAAATCAATTTAATTGACTATTTTTGCCATTTTTATGCAATTTTTAATTGATAAAAAGCAGATACACTCCACGATCATGAAATAGCGAATTGTTAGGTGGAAGTGTATACAGCCAAGACGTTTTCTATGCATGCACATAGATTACAATAGAATGTGAAATAAATGGCCGACTTTGTTGTGAAACCGGGAAAATGTTTTACCCTTGGAATAACAGGTTCGACTGAAAAAACTTTGGATACCATGTATTAATTTTAAACATCAAATCCATATGAATCCAAGATGGACGCCAAATATTCATCAAGATCAGACAGCATTATCTACACTGTAGTGGACCTTATCTTGTAACTAAGCTAGATATGAACATATTAGTTTGATTTTCTTCTGATATATGATATTAAAAATATAGATCAATATTTACACTCTTCTTAAAGAGCGTCTTTAATACAAAATGGCCGCCATATTTTCCAAAAACTCGAAAGTGATTGGATATAATGTTTACTTTTGCTTTACTTATTTATACGTACTTCTTCATTCTGTTAAGCGGTTAAATCAGCAAGTTGGACACACTTGATTTTTAAATCATTTACAATTTTGGTTATTCAAAATGGTCGCCTCGTTTAGGTTATTTTTAAAATATTGTGGTACTGGTAATTGCACGTTTCTTTTCGTTGACTTTTAAATTTCCTTATATGACAAATTCACATGTGTTCAGACTAGTGTTTCGCTGATACTACACTTGGTGATCATCCAATTAGGTTACACTCGTTGTAAAGTCAGAATTGTAAAATATATGTGCTGTTTATTTCACAGAAATTGTATTTTATTGAGTCTTATGTTATCATATACGTTGTAAATTGCACTATAATTCCATATATGTATACACTATGTATTGCGATTGGTACATATGCTATAGTTCGGCCTTGTGCGCATTACATTCAGATATTAAACTGTTATATGCTGGTACCATTACATTTCAATCACTTTAGACTTAATAACAAGAGTTCATGCAAAATACAACACTTATCAAATAGTAGTTATTACAGTTTCTGTGAATATCCATACATTCACGAGTGGATATACCCATATACATACATTTAAATTACACTGACATATTCAATACTTGTCCCATATAACCATAAGTCTGTATAAGGCAGATCAGCATATTCTATTTCAGCAAAACTTTCCGCATGGCTGCATATTTAATCATCGCTGATAAATGGAAATATATTATCAATTAACATATATTCTCATTGATAAAAGTCCCGTCCCCTGCACTGAAATCAATATTGACAGCGTCTATGATTGCCACATATATGAAACATATGTTGTAACGACGGCTCATGATTTAGAGGCCTCAGATAAGGTGTGTGTCTATGTTTAGCTTTACACGTTTCGCTTACAGGCTAGCTCAAACCAGCTTTAATAGTTGAAATTCCAGTCACAGGAATTGCGGCTTTGCACAGAGAAGTGGTTGTTTGGTTGATTTGTGTACATTAGTTATCCATAAATCGCAATTTCATCATCTAAGACATATGGGTAGAATTATATGCTCTATATATTTAACAAAGCACTACCAAAATACCTGTCTCTGTTTGGTATCTTACGATCTTATTTAATCGTATGTTGGTGTGTATAGACACGGACGATAGACCGTTCTAGATTAGCATAGAATAATCAACCATATTCATTTGAAACAAAGTAACATATTAATGCATGTGAACTATTACATATGGTTGTGATAGTATAATACACAGTTATGACACTTACACATACCCTGTAAGGAAATTATATGACTACAACATTTATGATTGCAGTGTATGGTATTCCCCAGAAACAGCGCCCTTCATAACTGTGATACATATACATACATATGCATTCAAGATAGATTGCATTAATGCATTCAAGATAGATTGCATTATGACCGCATAATACAGTTTTATAACTTTTATTCTTTCCATGTACCAAACAATCTCATGAATGACCTCAACATATGTTCCATCATGAAATCACAACATCTCGATCGCATTATAGTTTAATATCCATACATAGGTGACTCACAAATACTGAATCATTAAATCCTTCCTATTTACATAGTCCATACCTACCTGTATATGACTTTTTGATATTGTAGGTCATCCAAACACGATTGTATTGAACACAGCATATGCCGTTTATGAACTGAGATGTAGTGGCCTGGATGATATGATGAATTGAATTCGTAGATATATAGAGAATTGTGAATATGGCTCACAAATACTGGTTATTAACTTATTTATACATGTACTTACATATCCTAGTACATGGCTATGGCATATGCCTACTTAAATGATACGTCATCCAAAAGTTATATATTTTGGGCAATAACAGCATCATATGTCGTATATAAACAGAGATACGATGACCATGATCACACCATTGACTCTACATATATACGATATGTATATGTTATATCATTCCCCAATTTTCAAGTAATTGATTTTGTCTATTGCTACACCGACAAGCACACTCGCAATGTCCATGTGTAGTGTTTCCAAGTTATTGGTATTCCATGTTCCTGTTATTGTCGTCAATATTTGTTATAGCAGTAAATGTGTCGATAAATACTTTTCAAGTATAAGTGGTGGAAATATAACGTATGCAGACGCAGTAGAATGGATATTCCCTTATCAGTGTCTTCTATAGCGCACAAATGGGGGTATTAGAATAATACTTGTATAGCTCAAGATGTAATGGCGGTGGTTTTTTTTTCACATCCAAAAAGCTTAGCAAACTTCTTCGCTATGAAAAAGTGCTGCCTTTATTATGTGGGAAGTAGATAGTGGTAGTTGTTACGTAGCCAGTCAAATTCAGAATTCGTCAACTTCCCTTTGATATTTCCCTAGCCTTTCGTATACCGCATTCATAAATTGATTATTGTTGTTCATATATAGAGAGTAGGCTTCTGTTCTGTTCAATAGAAAATGACACAATATCCGCACTGAATGTACCGGTATCTGATGGTTTCGATGTATGCAACAGGCCCGTAACCAGACTTTTTGAAACAGTGAGTCTTTTCGAGGGCCTGAGGCAGCTAGGAGGGTCCGGGGCCATGCTCTCCCAGACAATTGTGAACTCCATGTTGTCTGAAATTCCATTTTATACATTTTCAGCAAAGACTGAACAAATAATCCGACTCTCCTACTTGCATCAATATTATAAAATGACTACGTATTGACAATAATTCTTATTTTAGTGCATGGAAAAGTTACGATGGAGGTGGGGGAGGGGGTCGTCCGACCGCACCAACCCCCTGGTTACGGACCTGTTGCAATAATAAAACGAAACATTGATGTTCATAGTGATGTTAGAGATAAAATGATAGATCTCAAAAATGGTTTAATGGCTTTAAACAGACTATCAACAGCTCATTTAAATCTGCATAGATGGGGGCGGGTAACTGAATAGTTGCACAACGTACAATTTCTATCCAGCCATGACAAAACCGGATCTACTGTCAGGTCTTCACCACACTATAGTAACTTAGCCCCCCCCTCCCCATAAACGTAGTAGGATTACCACTGCTCATATTACTCTTATAATGGGGTTAGCCGGATTCAACTCTCACCTAAAAGAAAGCTGAACATGCGAATAAGGGCCAAGACAGGGATATCGTGCTCCCCGGCAAGAATTACCATTCACATGCACCCACCCTGCCACTGTATTTTATTTCTATCCGAATACAGGTATTGAACACGGGCATTATGTGAATTCACTCAAATGCATGAATACCTAGCTGTAATTGTAAATGAGTTCCTGTTTCCTTTGACATTGTCAACATATATTCAGAATTATGTTGCACTTGAAATCCAAGATCGTGACTATGTAGTCGTGTATTATCCATTACCATGTTACAGCTAGAAACTATTTTTATCCATGAGCTGCACCAATATTTTGTTGATAGCTCATATTATAAAACTACGCAATATAGTAGCCATCTTGGTAACCAAAATGGCAGTCATAAAATATAATTCTTTATGTTGCCATCGGAAACACTGAAACATTGAGTTTAGGGTGTAGCATATGATATGCCGTTGATGACTACCCTACTTAATATAGACGTGTCAGAATTGTATTCATGTTGGCGTCCATCCTTGATTTACCTTCGTTTGCGGTGAAAGATCATTCGGTACAGTTTGGAACACAAGCATCAAATTTTTTAAATATTGCAAATATGATTTGCAATTATGTTCCATTTCTTTACAAAGTGGCTGACCAACAGCGCCTAAGAGCTTAAGCGATGCTTAGCGGCCATCTTGGATATCCCAACATGGTAAAATAATAAGTATATCATATGGACTTGTTCATTTTTGTATAACACATGCAATAATAACAAAAAAGGCAAACAACTGAAATATAAAAGTGCATGAAAGTGTAGCTATTTATTTTTGTTATTCCACACACATTTACTGCATGCCTGTGTGAATATTTTGCAGCCATTTTGTATGTATATGAATTTGTCAGTGGTGAATTGTTTTTTATAAGTTATGTAAACGTATTTCTATGTATGTAAACGCATACTGTAAGTACCAAACGCCATATAATAATCAAGTCGGAATATATTTAAGACAAAATGTTGATACCTGGCGGCCATCTTGAAAATCGCAAAATACACAACGATTTGAAACACCATAAATTTGAATCGTTTCATATATGTCCTAAGGAAGAATACTCAACAATTTAAACAACTTTATCTGATATTTCAAACATGACATTCACGTACATGTCCATCTACTGATATAAAATATGTTTTTGAACTCGTTTGACCTCTTTGCACTTAATGACCCCAAAAGTGACCTTGTCCCACCTAATTTGATTGACCGACACCGGATTCATGTTGAGGAATGTATGATCTATCAATCTAGCATAGTCGTTGCTTTTGCTCTCTTGGGTTGAACAGAAGTTGTTTTTAAGTCACTTCTCTTCAAAGTGCCCCTCCACTAATCACTATTATCGAGGAAATTGAATGTAGAAATCAATATGTTTTCTGGGAAAGGATGCTCCAGCACCCCTTTCCAAACTTGATCCACAATTCACATCCCCTTTCCCTTGGCAATTTGCTTCTCACATTAACGTATTTCTCTAATGCTACCATTTTGCACATATGGGTTCACGTCAATAAAAGCAGCACATCCACGAAAGATTTTCCAAAATCGACCGTCAAATCCAATTTTATTTTGGATTTCAATTTTGCACTTACGAACTTCATAGTCGTACGAAGTTTAGTGAAACGGGCCCCAGGTATGTACCTGTATTCTCTTTTCCTTGGCTGCGAGTCTATCATACTTCCTCTGTAGCAGCAACATCTCCGTCTTCAGGTGTGACTGGTCGGACGCCGTCTCCAGCGCGAAGTGCGTGCTCCTCCGCGTAAACGTCACACTCGATGGCGTCGAGCCCTGCTCCATTTGTCGTAGTTCCTGAAATTGGCCGGGAATGTCAATGTGACAGGAGATGGCTTATGGCATGTATGGTCAGTTTCGGTAGTGACCTGTCGAACATCTGCTGCAATTATCGGCAAAAGTCACTGTGATGTGAACTCACTGCTTATGCCCAGAAACTGAAGGGGTCAGTTGAAGAAGGGGACTAAGTCCCTTATGGACTTAACCCCCTTCTTCAACTGACCCCTTCAATTGCTGGAAAATGTCACTGAGACTGGAGAAATGAGATGTCATTTGGAGCCAGACTGGTCGAACATTTGCTGCAATTATAGGCAAAAGTCACTGTGATGTGAACTCACTGCTTATGCCCGGAAATTGAAGGGGTCAGTTGAAGAAGGGGGCTAAGTCCCTTATGGACTTAGCCCCCTTCTTCAACTGACCCCTTCAATTGCTGGAAAATGTCACTGAGACTGGAGAAATGAGATGTCATTTGGAGCCAGACTGGCCCCAACACCACTCATGCCTGAATTTCATACACATATAATTCCAGCACAAAAATATTTACACAATTCCCTAACATTTGATTGGTCCGTAGCAAGTCTCTGTCCAGAATTTATATCCCAGTAAACTCCATGCCGAACTACTTTCCATAACCGTCAGGCGCAGTTAAAATAATTCTTAAGAAAACGGAAAATAAACACATTTTCTTGATGAATTTATTTCAAATGCTGGAATTATAAGGAATGAATGGCCTTTTTGTGGAATTTATCGGGGTATAAACTTGGAAAAGTCGTGGGAATACTGGACGAAGGCCTTATGAATGGCCTTTTTGTGGAATTTATCGGGGATATAAACTTGGAAAAGTCGCAGGAATACTGGACGAGGCCATTTGAACTTAACCTTCGGAAGGGGGTACCATGAGTGTGTTACATCATGAAACTACGGATAATACTGAAGAGGTAAATGAAGCTGCAAGTCCATTTCATTAATGGTTGCACACAAACTTTATCTACATTTTTCAAAAAAATTAAAATATGAACGATAATAAGAAATGAGTTAGTACAAGTATTCGTTGCAGAGATATAAGGATGTTAACCCTTAGACTGCTACACACAACAATTGTCGTCTGCTGTTGCTTTTATATCTTGCCTTATTTCTCAATAAAAACATGGTTTGACAGCACTTCAGAATCATTTCCAATGCTGTCAAAGTACATGTATGTTGTAAATTATTCTAAAGTGCTGTCAAAGCTTGTTTTTGATGATAAAAATTGAAAATAGAAAATAAACAGCAAAAAATTAACATAGTGGTGTAAGGGTTACAAATGTACGTAAAAAGCATAAATGTGCACACACTAAATCACAGATGCTTGCAAAAGCATTGACAATATCAACTACACTTACTATCAGTGAGACAAAAAAAATAAAAATATTATGCCTCATACCCTACAACCATGACTGCTCTGTCTGATCACAGCGTACATACAGGGCTCCAGTAGCCGATTTCACCAACATGGCAAAATATACTTTTCTAGCAAAGTATACTTTGAGGCAGAAATTTTAAATTTTAGGATAAATTTATTAATTTTTATTATACTGAATTTATTACATTATCACAGCCATTTTGGCTGTGATAATGTAATAAATTCAGTATAATAATTCTGCATGCTTTTAATCATCAAATATATGCAGTTGTTAGTTCTATATGAAACAATGCATTTCAGGAAAAGTAAATGATTACTCCCTCAAAGTATACTTTGTTAGAAAAGTATACTTTGCAATTTTGATGAAATCGGCTACAGATAAGGAATTAGAAATTGAGTATTGTTACTCCATCATTTCTGAAGCAATTGGGTACCGGTATTTCAAAATTTTAATTGGGTAAAATAAAATCACACTACAGGGGTCATACCAGTTTATCGGACAAATGAAAATAGCTGTTAATTAAACGCATTCATTTGATCCAATTTTGCAACAAACAAATCCAAGTCACTCAGGTGCTTGCTGTTTCCATGCCAGTGTGAAGAATATATCGCCAAGGTAAACATTTTAGTAAAATTTGCTGAAAACATTTGTCAACTCTGTACACAAGTTGTTTACAACATCAAAAGTCGCGCGGGGGCTTCTAATCGAGTGCGCCCATTACGTCATTTCAAAGTTGTTCTATACATACAATAAATTCTATAAATACGATGTTTTCCAAGAAGCGAATGGTGATTGTTTTTTTCTGCAAAACTACACAATGCTGTTTACACTGGTTTTCAGGCGATAAAATTATGATTTTAAGGTGAGAATACAAATTATAAGACAATTACCGGTATACATTTGTCCGGATAACTGATTGTCGATGTTAATGTTGGGGCAATCTTATGACTGACGATCTGACCCAATTTTAAGTGAGAATGATGGCACAGTTTGCTAAATACAAATGTAGTTTGCATGCCTTGAGAAAGCAAGAACCGACGATTGTTCTGTGAAAGGTTTATGCCCCAAGCTGCTATTTTAAGAAAAATATTGTAAAACTAGAAATGTGGCCTGTCGGCACACGAATGCCCCCGCTGGCAGCCAAAGAAAACGAGGCATATTTGATTATAAGCCATTTACCCGAGCGTTAAGGTTTTGAACGCACCTTGACCCTGGGCTTAGTGGGGGCGGGACGAATGTGGATTTGTCACAGGGCGGTAGAGGACCATTGTAGCAATGCGTGTGTGAAATGTGAAGCAGATCCGAGCAAGGAAACACAAATTATAAGCCATTTAACTGAATGTTAAGGTTTGAAACGCAACAAGTCTGTGACCTTGACCCTGTGCTTAGCGGGGGCAGGACGAATGTGGATTTGTCACAGGGCGGTAGAGGACCATTGGAGCAATGCGTGTGTGAAAGTTAGTGTAGGATTGAGAAACGCGCACGTAGATTTATCCCAAAGTGGCAAGCAAACAATTAAAGTGGAAAAGGTGAAGGCCAAAGGTGAAGGTCGAAGTACTGGGTGGTGGAGTGTGTAGGGCATGTTCATATGTATCATGTATATAAATATTTAAGCGATTGGCAAAAAGTATTGAGAAGTTAGTGTAGGATTGAGAAACGTGCACGTAGATTTGTCCCAAAGTGCCAAGCAAACATTTAAAGTGGAAAAGGTCAAGGCCAAAGGTGAAGGTCAAAGTACTGGGTGGTGGAGTGTGTAGGGCATATTCATATGTAGCATGTGTATAAATATTTAAGCGATTGGCAAAAGTATTGAGAAGTTAGTGTAGGATTGAGAAACGTGCACGTAGATTTGTCCCAAGCAAACATTTAAAGTGGAAAAGGTCAAGGCCAAAGGTCAAGGTCGAAGTACTGGGTGGTTGAGTTTGTAGGGCATGTTCATATGTATCATGTGTATAAATATTTAAGTGATTGGCAAAAGTATTGAGAAGTTAGTGTAGGATTGAGAAACGTGCACGTAGATTTGTCCCAAAGTGCCAAGCAAACATTTAAAGTGGAAAAGGTCAAGGCCAAAGGTGAAGGTCGAAGTACTGGGTGGTGGAGTGTGTAGGGCATGTTCATATGTATCATGTGTATAAATATTTAAGCGATTGGCAAAAGTATTGAGAAGTTAGTGTAGGATTGAGAAACGTGCACGTAGATTTGTCCCAAAGTGGCAAGCAAACATTTAAAGTGGAAAAGGTCAAGGCCAAAGGTGAAGGTCGAAGTACTGGGTGGTGGAGTGTGTAGGGCATGTTCATATGTATCATGTGTATAAATATTTAAGCGATTGGCAAAAGTATTGAGAAGTTAGTGTAGGATTGAGAAACGTGCACGTAGATTTGTCCCAAAGTGCCAAGCAAACATCTAAAGTGGAAAAGGTCAAGGCCAAAGGTGAAGGTCGAAGTACTGGGTGGTGGAGTGTGTAGGGCATGTTCATATGTATCATGTGTATAAATATTTAAGCGATTGGCAAAAGTATTGAGAAGTTAGTGTAGGATTGAGAAACGTGCACGTAGATTTGTCCCAAAGTGCCAAGCAAACATTTAAAGTGGAAAAGGTCAAGGCCAAAGGTCAAGGTCGAAGTACTGGGGGGTGGAGTGTGTAAGGCATGTTCATATGTATCACGTGTATAAATATTGACATAATATGTGAAGCCATGTACAAGTTACTAAAGAATATGGTAATATCGGGACGTACGGACGGACGGACGGACGGACGGGAGGGACGGACGGACAGGACGGACGTACTGACGAGACGTACATTGTGAGGTTACTAACCCTAACCCATCCTAAATCAAACCCCGTAAACATCAATCGTACAGAAAAAAACAACCCCACAAGACAAGAGCAATTTATAACGGGGTTAAAACGGAATAAGCATCTCTTAACAAGTCCATCACTGTGTGGTTAACCTCACAATGTAGCTCTCGTCTGTACGGACGGACGGACGGACGGACGGACGCCGGTAACACTATATGCCCCCGTACCTTTCGGTAGCGGGGGCATAAAAAATGCATTTTTGTCCGATAATCTAGAGGATCCCTGCACTGCTTACACATCAACAGACCGCAATTATTGAATAGTTTACTTCGAAACGAAAACATGTCTTGGCATTTCATTAGAATTGTTACAATTCTAATGAAATACCAAGATGTGAAAATAAGAAAAATATGCTAGATTTGTGGTCTGTTTATTGTTTTCTGTAGCATGATAAACGTACCACAAATTTTGTATTGCTTTTTGATACTCGCTGCTTCTGATTTCAATTGGGTTTTTGGCACGGTTAATTGGGTATTTAAGCAAATACGCAGCTTATCTGGAGTGCTGTACATATATTCAGATTTCCAATGACAATTTCAATGACTTACCCGTGTTGTGTACTTGAGTAGTTTTGAATCTGGTATTGTGTCTTCCTGTGTCCCATACACAAGGAACGTTATACACCCAGACTCAAAAAAATCTAAATGTTCCTTCGTTATTTTACTAAATGTAAACACTTTTGAATGTTTAAACTTGGGGGTAAGAGTATTTTTCACGAATGGAGTTTCTGTGAGCACATTGTCCTTGTATACGCGGTATTTCACTTTAGTTCCCTTGGAAAACCTTGACTTGTAGATCTCCGCTGTCTGTATGTTCACCTGCAATGGATTGGATGGCTCACATTGAGTAGTCTACACAATGTTCAGTAGACGATTTCACCAAAATTGCTGAGTATTCTTATCTAGCTAAGTATACTTTGAGGGAGAAATCATTTATTTTTCCCGAAATGTATTATTTCATATAGAACTAACGACTGCATATATTTGATGATTAAACGTATGCAGAATTATTATACTGAATTTATTACATTATCACAATGGCTGTGATTATGTAATAAATTCAGTACAATAACTAGACATTATGTGTGTAAAACATGGATATGCCCCCGTCGCATACTGGACTCTAACTGTAGAAACTCTTACAAACTTCTTGACTTTTCAACATAAATGTACACGGACGGACGTACGGACGATATGCAATATGCCCTCTGGCCCTTGCTATCGCATAGGGGGCATAAAAATTAATAAATTTCTCCCGAAATTGTAAATTTCTCTCTCAAAGTGTACTTAGTAAGATAAGTATGCTTTGAAATTTTGGTGAAATGGGCTACAGGGGCTTCGTACAAAGATCGTGTATCCATAAAGGGAATCATAATCCATTTGTGACTGTGACTGGAGAAATGGGGCTTATGGAACAGGGGTGCGTTTCACTAAACTTTCTACAACTAAAATGTTCGTAAGTGCAGATTTAGAATAGTCTGTCAATTTTAATTGATGAATTTACATTTATTGAGCATAGGCTGCATATGCAGCCTATGCTCAATAAATGTAAATCCAATGATTGTTTACAAGAACACATTGTTAATGTGAAATTTACAGACTATCATAATTTTGCACTTACAAACATTTTAGTGGTACAAAGTTTAGTGAAACGACCCCGTGGTGACCAGTGTAGTTCCTGCTGAAATGATACACTCGTGTAGCCTCATAGCAATCTATATTGCATGTTACAAAGTTTAGTGAAACGACCCCGTGGTGACCAGTGTAGTTCCTGCTGAAATGGCACACTCATGTAGCCTCATAACAATCTATATTGCATGTTACAAGCATAACGCGTGTTTCATTGATGGAATGGTGAACAGTGCAGTCCGGATCAGACTGTCTGGCTTCCCAGGTTGAACTGGATCTACACTGGTCACAAAGCCCATAAGCCTCACAACCACATTAAACCTGAGAAGATATAAATCCCAGATTTACAAACACTGTAGATTAAAAAGAGTCAACTCCCAACAATCGTTCCTACTCGTCAGTACTTTCACATTTTAAAAATATTGACTTTGATACTTAAAGGAACATGCCCACTCAGTAGTCCAAAAATGTTCTTTCTGTGAATTAATTAAGTGTATAATTGTGTCACTATTCCACCAGTTCTAAAAACTATATGGATATAATCATTTAGTAATATTTATTTCACTGATAGTGACGCGCAGTTGTATCAGGCTATTTTCATATGCAAATGAGGCATGATATTTTTTAATTATGTATACTAATTAAATGCGTCGCCTAAACAAATAATAGTTTCGACATATTATATTGTCTGATCATTGCACATCAAAAAATAAATACAGAGAATAAATAGTAATTTCCGTTAGTATTTTAATGAAACACGGTTATCACCCCTGATATCAGTGTGAAAATGTGCGTCTGATATAAAATGTTTAATAATGCCAATTAATACAAGGAGTAATAGTGAATGAACGTTTATTTTGTAATGCCACCTGCAGTATTGTACATTTTTCTGTTCCTGTATTTAACCATTTTAACACCACAGGCCTGTATAGTGGTATTGGCGAAACAGTGTAGATCCAGATGAGCCGGCTCGTGACGAGCCGTCTCAACAGGATCTGCACTTTTTGCAAGTAATTTTCATACTTTTAAGAACAACAAGAAATGCGTCTGTCGAACGCGGATGCCACCTGCAGCATATTTGAGAAACTGTGACAGAGTGGTTAACTGAAATTTGAGAAACTGTGACAAAGTGGTTAACCGAAAAGTGTGACGGACGGACGGACGGACGGACGGACGTTCTTACAGTACTATACTTATGTGGCTTATCACATGTTAAATATTAGCCACATAAAACGATTTTTAGCCACATAAAAGGATCTTTTAGGTGGCTAATTGTAACCAACCCTATCCTTTACTAAGTCCATAACCCTGTGGGGCTAGCCACATAAGTACCCTAATATGTGCCCGGATGGACGGACAGACGGACGTTCTTACAGTACTATACTAATGTGGCTTATCACATGTTAAATTTTATCCACATAAAACGATTTTTAGCCACATAAAAGGATTTTTTAGGTGGCTAATTGTAACCAACCCTATCCTTTACTAAGTCCATAACCCTGTGGGGCTAGCCACATAAGTACCCTAATGTGTGCCCGGATGGACGGACAGACGGACGGTCCAAACACTATATGCCACCCGTTTCTTCCAAACCTGGTGGTATAAAAACACCCCCTTTTCATAAATGGACTAGTCTGAAAATCATGTTGTGACAATTGGATTGGTTGCAAAATTAACATATAAAAATCCATTCCAGTTACATAGGGGTGAAAGGGTTAATGAAATCACAGACATTGTATATATATATATTGATTTGTTAGAAAATATAATAATACTCGCATAATCATCGGCACAAATAAACAAATGCAATACAATCAGTTTCAATTTTACATTTCCACTGGTCATATTCAGCAATCTTTGTCTTATATTTCATCACTAGTGATGTTTGTTTGTTGGGGTTTAACGGCCTATCAACAGCTAAGGTCATTTAAGGCCGGGTCAATGGGTTTAGTACTGAATCCCATATATTACCTGTACAAATACATGTACAAATGGGGGGGGGGGAGGGATCCAAAAATCAGAACTGAACATTTACAATAAAAAATAAATAAATATTCAGCCCTGAAATAAGAATAATCTTGATCTGATGCCAGGTCCTCGCCACACCAGAATTACTTGGCCCCCTCCCAAAACCATCACCAGTGATAACAAATCACTTACTTTGAAGTGGTATGGTTTCTCTTTCAACTCATTTGGATCATCAACGAACGAGTCCTCCTCGTTAGGTTTGGCGTTCTCCTGGCATGGTGTCACATGTACGACTAGCGTCCCCTCCTCCTGACCCTTGTAGTCAGTTATCGTGATTGTGTCATGGAAGTCAAGCGCGTACGACAGCGATTGCAGAAACACATTTGCTGAGCCAATCAGAACGTCCTCTGTGGGTTCCCAGAAGGGGTCAATTTCTTTGGGAGTTTTGGAGACGTCCTCCCCATCAAGGAACTTCTGATACATTTCCTGAATTTAGTAAAGAACATGTGAACGGTAAACGAATGTCAAAGATAACAAGAGCTGTAGGAGAACAGCATAGCTCGACTACGAGGGTTGTCGATGTACACATAGCTTGACAAACAAGGTGACCGCGGCCTGCATAAAAAGATTAACCAAGGTCGACTAAAAACCTTAACCAAGGGAAATTAAGTAAGTAATTCAAGGTTAAATGTAGGTCAATGTCAGATATAGGTCAGGGGTTATTGATGTACATCACTAGGAGATGAAGTTTTCCAAGTATGGTTGCTGTAGGCCCAGGAGTATTCCATATACAAGCTTGACTATAAACATTAACCAAGTTTGAGTACAAACCTTAACCAAATGACCCTATTTGTGGCTCATACCTTTGACATTCCAGTTGCGAGTTGGATGCCTCCACCATTAGGCAACCATGACTGATGGTTTGCCTCATCACTACATGTTACCATGGAGACCTACCTGCATGAGGTACCTCCAGTTCATGCACTTTCCACGTTCACAGGGCCACATGTTACCATATAGATCTACCGGCATAAGGTACCTTCTGGTCATGAAATTGCCACATTCCCAGTCACACATTGTCATAGAAACTTACCTGCATAAGGTATCTGCTGTCAATGGACTTGCTGTGTTCCCAGAGCCACACGTTGCCATGGAGACCTACCTGTATAAGGTACCTGTTACAGCGAGTGGTGGTATATTATTATTAATTTCTAAGATGTTACTGTTAATTTTTGGATTTGGGAATTACCGCTCAATTTGATCGAAAGATGAAAAGACAAAGACACATGTTGATTCTATAATGTAATATTCCCAAGAGCTCCCTGGCAACCCAAACAATGGCCTTTATACTTGGCAACGCGGACCTTATAGAAAGCACCTGACCACTCGGCATGAAATGCACACAATGCAAACTTTTCCTGAGAACTGTGTTTGTTCAACACAGTTCAAATTGCTATAATTAATTACTCATTGAATGCAAACCTTAGATATTTTACATGCACAATTCATCCATTCATCTACATACACCCAGCAAATATCAATGACGAAATGAAATCAGAACTATGTCTAAATTGGCTTTTAATACGAATATCAAAGTCAATTTAGACATCGGACTGTCTTCTGAATCATATCTGGAACTAACTGTAATATGCAAATGACTGTAAACAACTACATGTTATAGTATTATCTTTTGACTCGGTGTAGCTCAAATACTAGTCATCAATGTACAGTCTCAAAAGAGTTATTACGTGATTATATGAATTGCACAATAACAATTGCAGACAACAATTAAGAATTTCCACAGCGATGCTGCATTCATTTTGTGTGACCCCAAGCTATTTGACCGGGGCACAACGCCCATTAAAAGAGGTCTGGTTTCTGCAGACATGTTACTCAGAGATCATGACCTGATTCCATATGAACAAAGGAGCAACCAGTCTAGTCTCAGATTGGACAAAGCATCTGCATGGTTCAATCAGGGTTTATACTGTTTGCCATTCAGTCCATCAAATTGGTACACTATAACAATACCCTCCTGGTTCGAAACATTTGGTCCCCAAATGAAATATGGATAAACAACCATGTGAACCAAATATTACATGTAACAGTACAAGTAATAAGTATGAATATTGTAACACAAGAAATATCGCATTCACACACCTTACACACTACAATCCTATAATGCTTAATTTTCAAATTATATGTCTGGGTGCCAGGATAAAAACATCAACTAATGCATGCAGTAAGACATGAAATACATTATACCGTACTTCATCTAATAAACACCCTCATCTATGCAACATTTGAAAAATTAAAATTATGTAACTAAAAACATTTCCACTTGTTATGCAAAAGTGTGTTTGATATGGTAAAAAAAACCACAATTAAACAAAAAGCATAGAAGGGGTTTACATTAGAATAAATATGGTATAGTCCATATACGTTCCATCAGTCTTGATCAGCGCAGTTCATCGTAATAAACTGTAATCCATTTTAATTGGAATTTTTAAATTAAACGACATGTTAAAGTTGCAGATACCGGTATTGAGCACATGTGTAAGGTGTACAGTTATTCAATTATAGGCAGTATGTTGCACTATGAATTATGTAACACCAAACGTCCATGATATGCAATACTGTTTCGTTTCCTTTATCAAAATCAGGTTAATTAGTAAATCATCAATCGTAATACATGTAATCCGTTGTAATTGGAAACGTAATAATTGATACATGTATGTCACTGGTAAGTCATAATTCCATTATTATGGCAGATATGCACAGGAATTAATTATTACTGGGGTCCATTTATGGAATATTTAAATTAAAAGACATATTAAAGTTACAGGTTCAGGTATTGAGCACATGTGTAAGGTGTACAGTTATCCAATTATAGGCAGTATGTTGCACTATGAATTATGTAACACCGAACGTCCATGATATGCAATACCGTTTCGTTTAACAAAATCTTCTATCGGAATTAATACATGTAATCCGTTGTAATTGGAAACGTAATAATTGATACATGTATGTCACTGTAAGTTATAATTCCATTATTATGGCAGATACGCACTGGAACTAATTATTACCGGTCCATTTTTGGAATATTTGAACTAAAAGACATATTAAAGTTGCAGATTCACGAATTGACCTCAAACATCACTTTCCATGTCATAGTATGTGGATTTTCGGAAGAAAAGTATGAGAAAAGAAAGAAGAAAGATGCGCTAAAGATCAAATGCCACACAATATGAAATGTGAATGTACATGAATGAAATCGCAACATGAAACTACAAACTGTCAATAAAATTCCAAAAATGTATTTGTGCTATTGTCAATTCTTCTTCATTCTGCCGTCGATGGTTCTATTGTTGGCGTGTAGGATGTGCGGAACGTGTCCCTCGCACACCCCGGTCCGAGATTCGTAGTGTTCCTTCCAGAATGTGCGGGTAGGCCCCGTCACACATTCTGGCTTCGTAGGTAACTGAGTCCGTCGTGTTTTGCGAGTCTGTTGGTACATCAACTTCTTGAAATATTGTGTAGCAAACACTGATTCAAATGGTGAAAAATAAAATCCTGTAGATTGTATACATTCTGTCCGACACAATGCCATTAATATTGTAGGCAAAACGTAAGCCAAGTTGATGGCTACACATTTCTTCTCCATCTTCAAAATGTTATTAAAATTACACTGTATGTGTGTCGAAAAATCCATGCGTGCAAAGTTCCTCAATTTGTTCCACTTTCCATCGAAATAATAGATTAACCGTTACTTATAATTTTGTTCACTTAAGTCCAAATTAACATGACCGAGAATCTAAAGACTCTCCACCAAACTGTATAGTGAGTGGTGGTTGTATTTTATTAATTTCTAAGATGTTACTGTTAATTTTTGGATTTGGGAATTACCGCTCAATTTGATCGAAAGATGAAAAGACAAAGACACATGTTGATTCTATAATGTAATATTCCCAAGAGCTCCCTGGCAACCCAAACAATGGCCTTTATACTTGGCAACGCGGACCTTATAGAAAGCACCTGACCACTCGGCATGAAATTGCACACAATGCAAACTTTTCCTGAGAACTGTGTTTGTTCAACACAGTTCAAATTGCTATAATTAATTACTCATTGAATGCAAACCTTAGATATTTTACATGCACAATTCATCCATCATCTACATACACCCAGCAAATATCAATGACGAAATGAAATCAGAACTATGTCTAAATTGGCTTTTAATACGAATATCAAAGTCAATTTAGACATCGGACTGTCTTCTGAATCATATCTGGAACTAACTGTAATATGCAAATGACTGTAAACAACTACATGTTATAGTATTATCTTTTGACTCGGTGTAGCTCAAATACTAGTCATCAATGTACAGTCTCAAAAGAGTTATTACGTGATTATATGAATTGCACAATAACAATTGCAGACAACAATTAAGAATTTCCACAGCGATGCTGCATTCATTTTGTGTGACCCCAAGCTATTTGACCGGGGCACAACGCCCATTAAAAGAGGTCTGGTTTCTGCAGACATGTTACTCAGAGATCATGACCTGATTCCATATGAACAAAGGAGCAACCAGTCTAGTCTCAGATTGGACAAAGCATCTGCATGGTTCAATCAGGGTTTATACTGTTTGCCATTCAGTCCATCAAATTGGTACACTATAACATACCTCTGGTTCATGAACTTGGCACATTCCCACAGCCACGTTACCATGGAGACGTACCTGCATAAGGTACGGTTCATGAACTTACCATATTCCTAGAGCTACACATTACCATGGAGACCTACCTGCATAAGGTACCTCTGGTTCATGAACTTGCCACATTCCCAGAGCCTCAGGTTACCATGGAGACCTACCTGCAAAAGGTACCTCCGGTTCATTAACATGCCACGTTTCCAGAGCCACGTTACCATGGAGACCTACCTGCATAAGGTACCATCCGTTCATGAATTTGCCGCGTTCCCAGAGTCACATGTTACCATGAAGACGTACCTGCATACGGTACCTCTGGTTCGTTAACTTGCTGCGTTCCCAGAGCCACATGTTACCATGGAGATGTACCTGCATAAGGTACCTCCGGTTCATGAACTTGTCACATTCATATAGCTACACATTACCATGGAGACCTACCTGCATAAGGTACCTCCGGTTCATGAACTTGCCGCGTTCCCAAAGCCAGGTGTTACCATTGAGCAGATTCTTCATCTTCACCATCACACTGTGGGCAGAAACACAGATGTTATCAAAAGTGAATATACATACCCGGAAATGTTCCGGCAGTTGTTTGTGCATTACTATGGGAGAAAACATTAATTTTGATGTTTGAAGTGATAGTACTACGTAAAAATAAAATATTGTAATGAAAATATATGAGGGGGTCTACTATTAGAGAAGGGGTGCTTATTAAAATAACATTTTCTCTTGAACATTGTTAACCCTTACACCGTTATCTGACTTTTTTGCCGTCTGCTGTTTATTTTCTGTTTTTCATTTTTATCATGACATTTTATTTTGACAGCACTTTAGAATAATTTACAACATGCTTTGACAGCACTTCAGAATCATTTCCATTGGAAATGATTCTGAAGTGCTGTCAAACCATGTTTTTATTGAGAAATAAGGCAACATATAAAAGCAACAGCAGACGACAATTGTTGTGTGTAGCGGTCTAAGGATTAAGATGGATGCCATTTTAATCCTTGCTAAATTCAATTTTGTCAACTGTTGTTTATGTAATATATTCCATTTTTCTCTGCAAAAAAACACAATTTGACAGCACTTTAGAATCATTTCCAACACAGTGCTGCATTCTAAGGGTTAAACTGGTAGACACAGCAACACCAAGACTTACATAATATTTTGCTTTCCTGACTATGTAAAGATTGCATGCAATTTTCACAATTTTAGAACCATGATTACAACATAATATATTAACGAAAGAAAAGAGAACGAGTTCACATGTAGTGATGAATTGAGATTATGGTAAAAAATGCACACAACACCCCAATTCCCATCACCCTCCAACAAGTGGGACCATACAACGATGGCAACCACTTTGTGCACCACCTCAGACTGGGCATCTGTTTCACTAAACTTTGTACGACTAAAATGTTCGTAAGATTGTTTGAAAAAATCAATTGATGGATTTACATGTATTGAGCATAGGCTGCCTATGCTCAATAAATGTAAATCCAATAATTGTTAACAAGAACACATTGTTAATGTGAAATTTGCAAACTATCATAAAATTTCACCGACATAAATTTTAGTTGTACGATGTTTAGTTAAACGGCGCCCAGTAAGGCTACTGCAGCCACTGAATGGCAAACAGCATAGACCCTGATCACACTGTGTAAGAGGTGCAGGCTAATCTGGGGCTATGCTGGTTGCATGTGTTGTAAGGTTACTTTTCCCAGTCAAAGTTTAATTAAATCCGCCATCACAAAATGAAACATGATACAAGTGTCATCAGAATCATCTGCACAGAAGACGACTAAGGTGCTGCTGAACCAGGTTTGCATGGGTGCTATTTTGGATTTTAACCCTTAGACTGTGGGAAACGAAAATTGTCATTTGCTGTTGATTTATATTTTGTCTTTTTTCTCAATAAAAGCATGGTTTGGAAATGATTCTGAAGTGCTTTCAAACCATGTTTTTGATGAGAAAAAATCAAAATAGAAAATAAACAGCAGACGGCCTATTCAAATGGGTGATATCACATATTCAAAACTGAAAAAGTGATATCACTGATCGAATATGTATATATACCCATTTGAATAGGTCATATCACCAATTAGTACCACAGGTTAAATTAATGGACCAAAGTATATAAATACATTAAATATGCCTAAAAGCATCAATAAATGAAAACAAATATGCTAATTTATTTTTTACTCCCTCCATATAGACTTATAAGTCTATATGGAGGGAGCAAAAAAAAAAATGTTTAGCTTATTGTTTTTTCATTTATTGATTTTTTTAGGCATATTTAATGTATTTATAGACCTCGGTCCGTTACTTCAACCTGTATAAACCTCGGTCCGTTACTTCAACCTGTATAGACCTCGGTCCGTTACTTCAACCTGTGAATAGTACAGGTAATGACTATGCCGTTTTGGACATTAAAAACACTTTGTGATATTACATATTCAAATGGGTGATATCATCATTATAAATAGGTGATATCACTGATTCAACATGAAAGGGTGATATCACCCATTTGAATAGGTGAGATCACTTATTTGAAAGGATGATATCACATATTCACATAGGTGATATCACTCATCTGAATCAATGATATCACCTATTTGAAAAGGTGATATCACCAATTTGAATAGATGATATCATTCATTTGAACAAGTGATATCACCCTTTCACATCAAATCTGTGATATCATCATTTTGAATGTTATATCACCAATTCAACATGAACGTCAATTGAAGTCCTAAAATCAAATGGGTGATATGACCTATTTGAATGTGTGATATCACCATTTTGTTTGGAATCAGTGATATCACTCATTCGAATAGGTGAAATCATTGATTTGAATGGGTGGTATCATTGATTCAACACAAGTGTGATGTCACCCTTTCGAATGAGTGATATCACAAATTCAACATAAACATCCATTGTAGTCCATTAAAACAAATGGGAGAAATCACCTATTAAAATGTGTAATATCACCCATTGTAATAGGTGATATCACTCATTTGAATAGGTGATATCGCCCATTTATTTTAATGGACTTTTGTGTTGAATCAGTGATATCATATTTGACATGGTGATATCACTAATTTGAATGGGTGATATCATTTATTTGATTGGGTGATATCATTGATGCAATGCAAAATGATTATTATATCACCTATTTGAATGAGTGGTGATATTACCTATTCAAATAGGTGATATAATGCATTCATATTCAAATAGGTGATATCGCCCATTCAAAAAGGTGATATAATCCATTCAGATTCAAATAGATGATATCACCCATTCAAATAGGTGATATAATGCATTCATATTCAAATACAGTCAGAATTTGTTACAGCGGCACACGTTATAGCGGCATATTCGCCTCCCGGCACAATAAGCCGCCAAACCAATCGGCATGCTCTTTAATCTGCTCGATATACCGGCAAATTCGGCTTCCGGCACCGGCAGGGAATTCCCGCAAACGAATACACAGTTTAAGTCTTATTTAATGTGCGTTATAACGGCGCCGGTACCCGGCGTCGCTGGTACCAGCGCTGTGACCCAGCTCTGTTATCCGGCATTACGGAAACCGATATTCGTGAACCAGTCACTGACCATATAATGTGCGTCATAACCATGATAACGGCGCCGGGCGGCGCCGGTACCCGGCATCGCTGGTACCCGGCGTCGCTGGTACCAGCTCTGTTATCCGGCATTACGTGCCGGAAACCGATATTCGGGAACCAGTCACTGACCATATCTAAACAATTTCACAGCTGATTAACCCCGACCTGCTGTCATAAATCGCGGCAATTAACGTTTCGGTACCTTGTCACCTGCTGTGATGTACTATTTTGCAAACATCAATTAAGAAATGAACAGTTAGCAACTAAATTTACAAGTGATTAAATCCAGCAAGGACCGATAGATTGTAAATAAAAAAATATCATAATCGTGAACAATTTAAATAATTATCGTGTAGCATTGCCTCTGGGGCGAGTTCAGATAGGGACGAATCGTCATGTAAATATTTAAAGGGAAACCACTCTACATGTTTTTGCTTTGCAATTTTATAAATTTTAGCATGTAAATTAAAACAAACTGTTTATTCAAATATGTGTTTCTTTTATAAATGCACATGTTTGCGAATTGCTAACAATAAAGAAACAATTTCACAGATAATCCGGTATTCACCACGCGCTCTACAATTAACAACAGGTTCGCCTGCAACCTAGACTTTGTCAAATACCGGATTAGCTTGGAATTTTGTTTGTTTCCTTGATATAAATTTGTATATATTCATTGCTTTATCAATGTGGTGACAAATAAGTATATATCTCGCCGATAATGATAATGTAAAATGACAGCAAATAGCGTCGATACAATGCGTGGTTACCAATTACCGACATATTCCAATTACCGGAATTATCACGACAGTCTGATAGCGAGGAGAAAATCGCCGATTCTTTATACCGGCATATTCGTTATAACGGCAGATTCATCTCTGACGAACTATGCCGTTGTAACGAATTCTGACTGTAGATGATATCACCCATTCAAATAGGTGATATCACTTATTCAAATTGAAATAGGTGACCAGTGACATTAATTTTCCACACAGAAGGGCCAACCAATGTGACACGAGTGGTAATGTAGAGTGGTAATGTAGAGTGGCAATGTATACGACACCAGAGACAACACTGCAATACACTTACTCAACTTACTCAAGATATTTCCTGGTTCTAAACATGAGGTATGCAATTATTATAGGAATGAATGGCCTTATGACATCATACCAATGTCAAACAAACTGATGCGTTTTTAACTAAATTGCATGATTGACGCATTATAGGAATGAATGGCCTTTTTGTGGAATTTATCGGGGTATAAACTTGGAAAAGTCGCCGGAATACTGGACGAAGGTCCAGTATTCCCGTGACTTTTCCAAGTTTATATCCCCGATACATTCCACAAAAAGGCCATTCATTCCTTATAATTCCAGCATTTGAAATAAATTAATCAAGAAAATGTGTTTATTTTCCGTTTTCTTAAGAATTATTTTAACTGCGCCTCACGGTTACGGAAAGTAGTTCGGCGTGGGAGTTTACTGGGATATAAATTTTGGGCAGAGACTTGCTACGGGCCGGCCAATCAAATGTTAGGGAATTGTGTAAATATTTTTGTGCTGGAATTATTGTTACTAGTATTCCTTTCATCAGCAATATCAACATTGGAGCAGCGTATGACTAAACCATACTCAACTAGTGATGTCAGAGAAATCAAAGGCAACTTATTTGCGATAGCAAGGAAGTACCTGAAATGTCAGTCACACTTGAATTTCACTGGTTAAATTACTTGTAATCATGTCTTAGTTGTGCATGTGCTGGAAGGTTTGGCAACATCACAGTTAGTTCTCTTAGAGGTATGGATGATACACGATTACAAACAATTTAACACCAGACATAACTAGAATGGTGACCTTGATGCTTAACCTTTAGAATGTGGGGAAACACAAATTGTTGTCTGCTGTTGTTTATTATTTTTGATGAGAAAACGGAAAATAAAAAATAAACAGCAGATGACAAAAATTAATTCAGCATTGTAAGAGTTAAGGCACAGACCTGAATTTAATGTGCGACATACGTTTTAACTGTGGTGACTATTTAGGTTGATGAAATTCACTTAAATCATTTTAGAGATATATGGATGAGATACAAATCCAGTTGGACAAATATACAACATATGGAAAGACAAATGGTACGAATTCTGAATAAAACCCTTCAGTAGGATCAACTATAGTTGGAGATATCAGACAAAATGACAGTTGTCATGGATACACATATAAAGTGAGTTCATGCAGGAAAAACAATGAAAGTGAATGGGTTAAATGTCCCCGCAACAGCTAAGGTCATATAGAGATGGGACCACAGTTTAAAATCTCACCCGACAGACCAGTGGGATGGAAATACTATGAAAGTATTTTTTGATGCCCTAGGCGAGGTTTGAACCCACAACCTCCGGATTGGAAGTCAGGTGTTCTAACCCCTAGGCCCCAAACCCATTCCTAGTTCATGCAGGGGAGTTACGTAGGGCAATTCGTCAATGTGCGAATGCACATTGTGGGTCCATCAATTGAATTATAAAGAGAAGAATCCCAAATATGGTAGTGCAAGAGATATCGGCTGCTCTGCAATATAGTGGATGTGAATGTAAAGGCTAATCCACTATACAAGGGATGTAACATAAGGCTATGAAGTAACCCAGCATGCATGTGATTGGCTAACTCTTAAATTGTTGAATTAAAATTGTCGTCTGCTGTAACGTTTTTTATTTTCCATGTTCCTCATTAAACACATGGTTTAACAACACTTTAGAATCATTTCCATTGGAAATGATTCTAAAGTGCTGTCAAATCATGTTTTTATTGAGAAACAAGACGAAATATAATATAGCAGCAGACGAGAATTTACGTTTCCCACGTTCTAAGGGTTAATCTAAATGTCAGAAGTTTTCACCATGACACAAACTTCAGTCAGTTTAGCTATACATGCATTAACCTTTAGACTGCTATACTCACAGCAATCATTGTCTGCTGTTGCTTTTATATCTTGCCTTATTTCTCAATAAAAACATGGTTTGACAACACTTCAGAATCAGGAAATGATTCCGACGTGCTGTCAAAGCATGTTGTGTAAATTATTCTAAAGTGCTGTTAAAACATGTTTTTATGATAAAAATGGAAAATAGAAAATAAACAGCGGATAACCAAAAAAAATAAGATAGCGGTCTAAGGGTT
The DNA here is from genome assembly GCA_029237695.1 of Conchocele bisecta. Lineage (NCBI taxonomy): Eukaryota > Metazoa > Mollusca > Bivalvia > Lucinida > Thyasiridae > Conchocele > Conchocele bisecta. The sequence continues at coordinate 9,214,869 of CM055265.1, read as the reverse complement.
AAGTACTTTCATCCTATCCGATATGTATCTTTCTATAATAATGAAGTGGTTTTAGAACTTAAATTTCATAATCCAACAAGAGCAAGTGAGCAGAGGCTCACAGATACCCCCGGGCCACCGCCATGAACTGACAAATAAATTTTTTAATGCAAATCTTACGGACGGACAAATGGATGGACGGAGCCCTATTTCCACTTGATTCAAGGCAGTAAGTGTTCATAAGTATTCGGTATAAAACATGCGTCTATCCTTCTGGCTCGAACATCTGGTATCTTGATTTTTGATATCCACAGGCAAAAGTCGTGAAATACATAGTCTTAACTATACTCCAGTTGGCCCTAAATGAAACACAAACACATACTTATATCTGCCGGTTGCGATCTTTGCTGTCGAGATGGACAGTACACAACCCACAGTGGTCCCTGCGGTAAAACTAGAGACAAACCTCTCGGGCCAAATCCACTCTAGAAAGCACGGGACCCACACATCTATACATGTACAATAACATACATTACCTTTACATATCTGATCATATCACTCATATGAGAAAATTGCCTGTTTATGCAGTGACTGCTATCACAAGAATGACGATACATGCCGTACAGCCCGCACACCACGTGATAACAACCAGTCCTGCTCGCTGCACGTGCCACACTTCCGTGTATTGAATACAACAGTTTTCCGCTATGCTTGAGTGCACCGCAGAAAACTATTGTACTCATACTACAAATATGAGAGGCAATATATTTTGAAACACGTGCAAATTGAGAGTATTCTTCATGGAATTAGATGCAGCAAAAACATTATTTTACAAAATTACACTTTGCCATTAGTAGCCAACAAAGCATGCTGCAGCTGCTTAATATAAGTTTTGCGATTTTATGTGTTAACCAAGCTTAGACCGCTACTCACAACAATCGTCGTCTGCTGTTGCTTTTATATCTTGCCTTATTTCTCAATAAAAACATGGTTTGACAGCACTTCAGAATCATTTCCAATGGAAACGATTCTGAAATGATGTCAAAGCACGTTGTAAATTATTCTAAAGTACTGTCAAAGCATGTTTTTGATGATAAAAATGGAAAATAGAAAATAAACAGCAGACGACAAAACAAATAAGATAGAGGTCTAAGGGTTAATATGAATATCAGTGTTGAAAACAAGCAGTACATGTAGAATAGAGCGTTCCAAAAATGGAAATGGCGCCAGACATCATCAAAATGGTGTATTCCATGTTCATGATGAACTTCTACACTATTTCCGGTATCAGTTGATAGAAAATAGCATGTGTTATAGATCGCAAGACAAAGCACTGGGCAACGACATTAATAAATGGTATTAACACTTTCACCCCTAAGTAAATGGAATTAATTTTGATATGTTAATTTTGCAGCCAATCCAATCCTGACAAAATGATTTTCATACTAGTCCATTTATGAAAAGGGAGGGGGGTTTGTTCGTAAAAATATTAAAATTACTTCCAAAAAGTGCAGATCCTGATGAGACGGCTCGTCACGAGCCGGCTCATCTGGATCTACACTTTTTGCCAATACCACTATACAGGCCTGTGGTGTTGAAAGGGTGAATAAATGATGGGTATATTTATTGTCTTGTGTTTGTTTCAAAATATGTTGAACACCTCCCGTACAAATGTAATAAATTCTGAGTTCACATCAAACATTAACCAATTACTGGACACAGAAGAGCTATTAAAACATCAATAACAAGAACATCGTTAACACTAAGCTAATCCCCTCACTTGCAGCCTTGACATAAAAAAATAAAATAATAAAAATAAATAAAAACTTTAACATTTTTTACTTACAAACAAGGTGAACATAAGTCCTAAGTGACCTTGACCTTAGGCAGCCAGACGTGGGTCATATGAAAAACAAATCACCATCCCTAGACACACATTGTGGCCAAATATTATCAAAATCAGTGAAGAGATTTATTGAAAAATGAAAGGTGTTACTAATGTATGCACGTATGCACGTATGCACTAACGCTATATCCCCTCTTGCCTATCGGCGATCACATGTTGAAGTAACGGACCGAGGTCTATAAATACATTAAATATGCCTAAAAGCATCAATAAATGAGACTAAAGCATCAATAAATGAAAATAAAATAAGGTAATTTTTTTTTTTTACTCCCTCCATAGACTTATATAAGTCTCTATGGAGGGAGTAAAACAAAAAAATTACCTTATTTTTTTTTCATTTATTGATGCTTTTAGGCATATTTAATGTATTAATAGACCTCGGTCCGTTCAATCTGTGTCGGCGAGGAGATTACAAGTGTGTGATTTTCTTGTCATGTTAGGCACAAAGACATTGTTATAACAGGTATACACATCTACAGTCGTGCATGTATTCAAGGCAGTGATACATGATTCTCCAATCATGCAGGGACCACACCCGAACCATGGCGTGTCAGCATTCCATACATGTGGCTGTGGCTGGAGAAATGGGGCTGATGGTCTTAGTGACCAGTGTGGACCCAGACCAGTAGCCGATTTCACAAACATTGCAAAGTATACTTATCTTGCCAAGTACACCTTAAGGGAGAAATTGTCAATTTAAGGATAAATTTATTACTTTTTATTATACTGAATTTATTACATTATCACAGCCATTTTGGCTGTGATAATGTAATAAATTCAGTATAATAATTCTGCATAATTTTAATCATCAATATAATTATGCCGTCGTTAGTTCTATACGAAAAAATACATTTCGGGAAAAACAAATGATTCTCCCTCAAAGTATACTTAGGTGAAATTGGCTACAGACTGATCAAGGCCTGCAATGATCGCCATTAGCTTGTACTTCAAATATGCAGAATAGATCATTATCTGGCTGTATGAGCGCGCTAATACATTCGAAGCTAGACTGACCACAAATGCCATAAGCCCAATTTCTCCAGTCACAGCCACATATGGGAAATACCTGAGGGCATCCAAGGCCTCATGTCTCGAGCTTAAAATAGAAACGCTAATTAACAGTACGTTATCAAAAAGGGTTCATAGAACACGGATTCACCACATACCGCTTTGATAGTAAACAAGGCAAAATTCAAAGTCCAAAAGGGGAACAAATATCGAAATAAACTTTGAGCATCTACTCATAATGAAGAAGCTACATACCAAGTTTCAGGTGTGTAGCTAGTACGAGTTACAAGGCAAAATTGGGCGAGCGGGCGGGCGGGCGGGCCGGCCGGCCGGGTGGACAAGGGAACACTAAATGCCCCCTCCACTATCGTGGTGGGGCATAATAAGTCATGTGATTTTGTACCTAAGAAGATGTAATGTGCGATGTCCTATGAAAAATATTTACAAAATTATTTTATGTAAACGACATCGAAAGTCAACAAAAAAATTCATAGCAAATGCAGATTTAATTTTGAGCAGATAGCAAGTTTTGGAATCTTGTGGAAGTTGAAGTGGCATCTTCATATTAAAGGCCGGGTAAAGGTGGAAATGTTTAGAGCTGCACAACTGGGGGCCGTTTCACTAAACTTTGTACGACTAAAATGTTCGGAAGTGCAAATTTATTATAGTCTGTAATGTTCTTGTAAACAATTATTGAATTTACATTTATTGAACATATAGGCTGCATATGTAAATCCATCAATTGAAATTTACAGACTATTCTAAATCTGCACTTACGAACATTAATTTAGTCATACAAAGTTTAGTGAAACGGCCCCCTGAATGTTTACATGGTGCCATGGCCTTTGGGATATTAGTGATTCTATACATGTATAAATGTGGACTTTATATACAAATGGTGTAATTCCGGGTATGGATGGTGCTTGAGCCAATTCCCACCCTTAAATACAATACAAATGGTGCAATGGACACAGATGGGATGCCGATCACTTTCTGTCTCTGTTCTTTCAGAAGGTCAAAATCAAAATCATGAGCTGAAATTTGGCTATGCCAGGAGAAATGGGGCTTATGGGATTTGCGACCAGTGTAGCTCCTGATCAAGTAGCACACTCCTGTAGCCTGATAACGATCTATATTGCTTGTCAGAAGAGTGACGAGTGTTTTATTAACAGAATGGCGAACAGTGCAGATCCTGATCAGACTGTGCGGATGCACAGGCTGATCTGGATCTACACTGGTCGCAAAACCCATAAGCCCCATTCCTCCAGTCACAGCCACAAATGATGAACAAAGGCAAAATACACAGACATCACAATAAGCCACCACTGGCTGACATATTGTCACTGATGACATTTCAGATATGTGTCATCTCAGATCAGCTGGTGCATTACCTAGAGGATGATTTAACCCTTTCACCCCTAAGAAACTGGAGTTGATTCTGATATGTTAAATTTGTAACCAATCCAATAGTCGCAAAATGATTTTCAGACTAGTCCATTTATGAAAAGGGGGTGTTTTTGCTTTCAAAAATATAAAAATTACTTGCAAACAGTGCAGATCCCGATGAGACGGCTCATCCGGATCTACACTGTTTGCCAATACCACTATACAGGCCTGTGGTGTTGAAAGGGTTAATATGATATTTATTAAACAAATTTACTGATTTAATAAGAAACGAGGCTATGTCGAGTTTCTTATGAAATCAGCCAACGAGTTTAATAAATATCACATTAAATCAACACAAATGTTAGATTCTGTTTATTGTGTTTTCTGTAGCGGGCTCATTTGCATATTTATTGCATATTTATTACACTAGTGTATTATGATTTTTATTACACTGTGTTAAAAAAGCCCATTTTATGCAATAAATCTGAATTTATACACATGTCATAAAAGCCAACATGTCACTTATGTCATAAAGACGAGCACACATGTATGATACTCTATTGGCAATTTTAACCGTTAGAATGCGGGAACCGAAAATAGTCGTCTGCTGATAATTCATATTTTGTCTTTTCTCTCAGTAAAAACATGGTTTGGCAGCATTTTAGAATCATTTCCAATGATTCTAAAGTGCTGCCAAACCAAGTTTTTGATGAGAAAAATGGGAAAATATTCAGCAGACGACACAAATAATTTCAGCATTGTAAGGGCTAATCTACTAATCTGTAGCATGTAGTGCAATACACATATATCTTGAGGTTATTTCATAGTTTACACATATCCCATATTAGAATTGACCTGTCTGTCAAATTCGAGACATTGGGCTCAGCACTTTCACCAGTCACCTCAGCATGGGCAGACTGGTGGGCATTTAATATTTCTATCGGAGAAATTGGTGTTTTGGCATTCTGATGTCCTCCTATGTTTTTTCCAATGTTATTTTTCGTCCATAATTATTATTTCCATATGATACCTGTTTTCACATATTAAATAAATAAATGTTTCTACAATTATACAAATCTGAAGCATGTACATACAATCTTATGCTCAAAATCAAGCTTCTCAGCATCTCGGCTGAGCCGAGAATGGGTCCGAACTCCACCAACGAAAACTACTTACAGATAGACAATTATTGCTGTGAGTGGACAAACGGGACTTATGGGATTTGTGACGAGTGTAGCTCTTGATCAAATAGCACACTCCTGTAGGGAGAAGCGAACAGTGCAGATCCTGATCAGACTGTGCGGATGCACAGGCTGATCTGGATCTACACTGGTCGCAAAACCCATAAGCCCCATTCTTCCAGTCACAGCCACAAATGATGAACAAAGGCAAAATACACAGACATCACAATAAGCCACCACTGGCTGACATATTGTCACTGATGACATTTCAGATATGTGTCGTCTCAGATCAGTGATGATTTAACCCTTTCACCCCTAAGAAACTGGAGATGATTCTGATATGTTAAATTTGCAACCAATCCAACAGTCGCAAAATGATTTTCAGACTAGTCTATTTATGAAAAGGGGGTGTTTTTGCTTTCTCCAGTTACGTGCTCCAAGTTTTGTAAGACAGGACAAAGGCAGATACTACACATCCAGGACTACACAGCCACGGGCCCGTTTCACTAAACTTTGTACGACAAAAATGTTCGTAAGTGCACATTTAGGATCGTCTGGAAATTTCAATTGATGGATTTACATTTATTGAGCATAGACTGCATATGCAGCCTATGCTCAATAAATGTGAATCCAATACTTTGTTTACAAGAAAATATTGTTAATGTGAAATTTACAGACTATTATAATTTTGCACTTACGAGCATTTTAGTCGTACAAAGTTTAGTGAAACGCGGGCCCCAGGACTACACAACTACAGGCACAGCATTGGTATTTAAAGACATTGTGACTGACCTTGCACACAGGCGACCATATCTGTGAAACAACACGAGTACAGGTGAATAACATTGCTACACAACATACACAAGCAAGAATTACATTATGTTTGTAACAAGCTGATGGGCTATGGATGACAAAAGGAAGACAGTGCCATTCTTGATACAGATCGGCCTGCACATCAACTCGAAAGAGAGTTTACGAGACTTACAGAAGTTTATCAGCCAGGAGGTATATATTATTGTATGAATGTACATTAGCATAACCCTTTCAACACCACAGGCCTGTAGAGTGGTATTGGCAAACAGTGTAGATCCAGATGAGCCGGCTCGTGACATAGGATCTGCACTTTTTGGAAGTAATTTTCAGATTTTTGAGAACAAAAACACCCGTTTCATAAAATGATTTTGTGATGGTTGGATTGGTTGCAAAATTAACATATTAAAATCCATTCCAGTTACATAGGGGTGGAAGGGTTAATTAAGGGCCTAAAATTGTGACAAACATTGATTGGTCGAACGTCTCTTTCATCATCCATTGGCCTTGTCAACATTTAGGCGTGTGCTGTGAAAATGGATATATTGAGCCGTTTCCTAATCAGCAACGACACACTCAGATCCTGATCACACATTTCATATAAAACAGATTCAATGAAGAATGGCAAACACTGGCAGTCCCTAGTGAGATGGAGCAGATGCACATTCAATATGAGACATGGTTATTTTTTCAAAAACAGAAATTAACCATTTCACCCCCAAGTAACTGGAATGGAATTTGATATGTTAATTTTGAAACAAATGGTCATGAAATGATTTTCAGACTACCGTAGTCCATTTATGAAAATGGTGTGTTTTTGTTCTCAAAAATATGAAAATACTTGCAAAAAGTGCAGATCCTGATGAAACAGTTCGTCGAGAGGCGGCTCATCTGGGTCTACACTGTTTGCCAATACCACTACACAGACCCGTGGTGTTGAAACGATTAAATATTGACACTTGAAATGCAATACAATACCTGGGCTTGCTGCACTAAATGGGATATTTTATCAATTTAACCCAACATTTTTTGTTCAAAACAGAAAGTTTGTGGCATGTGAAAGATGGGTGAATGATACTCGGAATCAAGAAAGACTGCAGTATCCATATGAGACACGCCATGTGATTTTGACCCTTCGGACATTTGCGTAATTTCATGAAATAATTTCCGTATATGGTGTCAAAAGTTGACGAAATGTTCAGAGTACATGCGGAATTCCGCATGTACTCTGAACTTTTCGTCAACTTTTTACTTTATTTATCAAAAATATTGCAAATATTGTAAACGTATTTAATGAAACTACGCAGATGTCCGAAGGTACAAAATCGCATGGCATGTCTCATCTATGTGATGCAAGTTGGATTCATAAAAAAAATTAAAATCCCATTACACAAAATTACACCAATATGAAGTTCAGTGAAACCTGACGTTAACAATGAGCAATCTTACAAAGGTGGAAACATCATATCTCAACCATAATTCTGTACAGTGGCATGTACAGAACAATCGCTCACATGATTCATGCTCTGTAACACATGTGCAACATGTCAAAAACTGCAATGCCTCTGTTAACCCATTTCAGTCTAAGGATACGATAATTTTTGTTGAAAAAAATCTCATTATTTTGTTTATTTCTCCATAAAGGTATATGTTGTTACCACTCATATGAACCATCTCGTCGAGACGGCCAAAAACTGTAGAAGTAGTTTACCGGACAAGAAAAATTGTCTACTGACAGACGGACGGACGGACGGACGGACGGACCGGACGGACGGACGGACGGACAGACAGACGGACAGGGTAAACACTATATGCCACCGACAACTATCGTTGCAGTGGCATAATAAGAAAATGTGGCACTCACTGGCATACCTTATGGGTATGGGGCATAACAATCATTACTACATACTCACTGGCATACCTTATGGGTATGGGGCATAACAATCATTACTACATACTCACTGGCATACCTTATGGGTATGGGGCATAACAATCATTACTACATACTCATTGGCATACCTTTTCGTATACACTTGGGTTCACAAAATGTGAAATTAGTGAAGAAAGAAGAAAAGCTGAAGTTAATAAGTACTTGGTAGACATATACAGAGTAAATCTATAGAACTAATTAAATTGACCAGCCACTGGCACATTAGAGGCATATTTCAAGATTGCAACTGTTAAATGAATTTAATTTGAAAGAGGTGATTCATTTTTTTATACTCATGGGCTCTAGTTACAGTTTGACATATACTGCTTGTCACGAAAAGGAGTTTAGACCAATACTCCCTTAATAAATTAGCAAACCAGATACAGATACACAAATTTCATTTGAGATATAGTGTAGGCCCATGATCAGACAATGCAGTTATGCAGGCTGATCTGCAGCAGAATTGTTTGCAAGCTCAAATAGCCTCTTTTTGTCATGGCATGTGACAAATGTTTAAATTAAGTAGGTTACAGAAGTTTGAAAATCACAAATTAATACAGCTTCCTTTACAACTACTTCAGGGGCATCACCAGTGGTAGAATTGCCAGAGTTTGTCAATTTGATGTCACGTTGCTTAGTTTAAACTAAGCAACGAGACATCAACTGACAAAACTCTGCCAGTTCTAACGATATGGCTACCCCGGAAGTAGTTCTAAGAAAAGCTACCTGTGGTATATAAGTATAATACATGTATAAGATAAATAAGTTTGGTAACATATTTATAAAACCGGTCTGTACTGGCTACTTGCCAAAATAACGTATACTCATGAGCTGTGCTGTTCGAGATACGTACGTTGTGTTGTTCTGGCTGCCGTAGGTGCTTTCCTGGGCTGCCGCCGATATGAGGACCACCTCGAAGGACTTCTGTTTATTGAGTTCCTCGGAAATGGCGTTCACCTCTGACACCATTGGCAGAATCTCTAGCACCTGCTCCTGGGCTATCTGTTGTTCTGTAGATATCACAATCGTGTAATGGTGGGGCGATATAGGTACAACTGCTTACATTTGGCAGCCATCTTAGATTTTATTGCTATGTCAAAGTTAACAAATTGTATCTTAAAGTTAGCCCAATATTACGCTGTGTCCATTGAACCGATTAAACAGCTTATCTTTTTTAATTACTTCACATGGTTGCAAATATGAAGCAAAAAAAAAATATGTGGTGGCCATCTTGGATTTTTTTATCTTTGATATGGATGCCATACAAAAAACTAAACTATTCAAAACAAACCTCCAGAAGAAGACAGAACTATTATGAGTTTAAAGTCATTTAGCTTGCCAGAAAGCAAATTTGGAAAATGTTAAAGAAAGATTTCATCTTAAAAAGACTTCATTAACCCTTTCAACACCACAGGCCTGTATAGTGGTATTGGCAAAAAGCGTAGATCCAGACGAGCCGTCTTATCAGGATCTGCACTTTTTGCAGGTAATTTTCATATTTTTGAGAACAAAAACACCCCCTTTTTATAAATGGACTAGCATGAAAATTATTTGACGAGAGGATTGTTCGGAAAATTAACAAGTCAATTCCAGTTACTTGGGGGTGAAAGGGTTAATTAAGGAAAATGAGAAAAATGGACACAACAAAATGGCATTGAAAAGTGAATGGGTTTAACATACCACCAACAGCTACTGAGCTAGGGTCATATAGAGACGGGACCACAGTTTAAAGTCTCATCCGACAGACCAGTGGGATGGAAATACTATGAAAGTATTTTTGATGCCTAAGACGAGGTTTGAACCCACAACCTCCGGATTGGCAGTCAGGTGATCTAAGCCCTAAGTCATAATCCATTCCCAAAATGGCATTGAGTAGCTGACATTTCAGAAATGTACCTTTTGTAAGGCCAGCCCCCGAACTGGTGGCGAATCCCTTCACTTGAGCAATTTCCTTCTGAGCGAACTCCCAGGTGATCTTGTCAGGAAGGTCATCAGTCCCCTCCTTGTCCCGGGGATTGATGAAGACGTACAGGTGGTTCGACCCTGGTGGATATAGCAATGACAAGATGTACAGGCAGTTCGAATTACATTAAGTATGTTTACAAAATTTACAATATTTCATAAATAAAGTCAAAAGTTGACAAAATGATCAGAGTACATGCAGAATATAATTCCGCATGTACTCTGAAAATTTTGTCAACTTTTGACGCCATTTACTGAAAATATTGCATATTTTGTAAACGTATTTCATGAAATTACGCTGATGTCCGAAGGTACAAGATCACATGGCATGTCTCATAACATCACATGACATAGAAGGCAAGTTAGATACCAAACGAGAGATATCACACGAGTGATGATATTAATACTCCGACAAACATCGCATTGACACATAACCAGGTATAATATCAGAAAGAGTTTCATAGGTCGGAATCAAAATTTCATGCCCATGTTATATGTCCGACCTCTAAATATGGCCTTGACCTGGGTATGTGGCTATTAAATGCGACGTTTCATCATGGTAAATACTTGCGCCACCTAATTTGAAGATCGGTTTTAAAGATATCTGGCAGAAACAAAAGCTCATGTACATTTGTGACCTTTCACATCTACTGTCTGTTCCACATTTTCTGCCGATAAACTTTTGTATATTGAACACATTCAATCTACAAAAGTACTTTTTCATCAATAACAAAAAAGTCACCCTCCCCAAAAGAAATTATTTGAAGAATTTCCATCAAATATTTATTTTATTGCGAAAAAACTAATTTCTTAAGGGAATTTAACGTGGGGGCTAAAAATAGATTTTTTTAATAATTTTGAATTTACAAAATCTAACTTTCGTTTTCTGTAGCCTATTTCACCAACATTGCAAAGTATACTTATCTATACTTTGAGGGAGAAATTTTCAATTTTAGGATAAATTAATTATTTTTTATTATACTGAATTTATTTGGCTGTGATAATGTAATAAATTCAGTATAATAATTCTGCATAGTTTTAATCATCAAATATATGCAGTGGTCAGTTCTATATGAAATAATGCATTTCGGGAAAAATAATTTGTGGCAAATCTCGCCTTCCGCTATTGAAAATAAGTTTGGCTCCAACTCTATTCTGTCTGAAAATTCGGGTTTGTTTTGCTCATACATGTGTCAAAAGCATGCATGTTGAAATTGCGCATGCGTGTGTGTAGACCATAGTTCCAACAGTCGTGCGAGATCGAGAATCAAAAACGTGCTAGCGCATCCATATCCATGCTAGTTATTCCACATCAGCCCAATGGAGAGCGGCGCATTGCCAAATGAGACGTATGCTGTTATACACGCTTGCCCCACTGTCATGCAGTGGAATTGGTATCAACGTATTAGTTCGTTCCACCGTGTGATCGAGTAGCAAATTCTGAGGTACGCAGTTTTTAATAATATATCGCCATATGGTATTATTGTACATGTAATATCGTGATATCGTAGTATGTACTCGATAGCGATATTACGATGGCCTAAATGGAACACCGTAGTGGAGGGTAAAACATTGGGTGTGTCAATGCCTACGATGTGATATAGTTAAAAATTATATCTAAAATCAATCAGACAATTCTCGGGGGGGGGGGGGGGGGATGGATGAATGAGCGAGTGAGTATTGGTGTTTAACGGCCTATCAACAGCTAAGGTCATTTAAGGCCGGGCCAACGGGTTGTACTATCCCGCATTAAACGGGTCCACGATGAGGAAAATTCCCAAAATCAGAACTCAATATTTCCATGCCACACCAGTCACTTTAGTAGCTCGGCGCCCCAAAGTATATGATTTGCCATAAGCTTATTACTTCTTAATGGAGCATAACAGGTTAACGTTGTCACTTGTTTATCCCTTGTTAATCGATTTAAATGGTTTAAATCGACTCGAAGCTTACTTCAACGGCCGCACAAACTCGATTGAACTGCACGCCTTCCAATGATTTAAATACGCAGCGCGTTTAAATAGTCAATTACGTTTTTTTAATGTGCGCACTGGTCATTTAAAAAGGGGCCCATCCGTGATTTTTTGCGCGATGTCGGGCGCAAGACAATCAATAATTTGCGGCATTGACAATAATTAAGGGGGATTGCCGCAATCGCGCGTGCTGGATGCATCCCTGCCATCCCTGCATGATACGTAAACAAATCAAAGTTCGCTATGAAGGGCAATTCTTCGTTTTGATTGGTGGAAAATTTTGTGAATATTAACTAGCGTCAAATGACGCACATACGCGATCCAATGGGATAAACCCCGAGATGCTGGGGTTGCTAGTCGGAGGATATTTTGAGCAGAGGTCGATTATAAATTAGCCGAATAAACACATTTTACGCGAATATACGTGGCTGAAACTTGTTCTGTTTAATAAATAAAAGCTTTAAATTAGCCCAATAATCGGCGTATGTTGGCGTATATGGCCATTAGAGCCAACTATGGACTTCAACAACAACAACTTCCGGGTTCAATCTCTTCCGGCGTTCAGCTCATTACGTATTCAAAATTGTGTTATTTGGCTATATTTAAAGTTTTAAACGGAGATAATTGCCAAAAATGCAAACTTTATCGGTTGATGCAATTTGGAAGTGATACAGCAAAATTCGCGTTCGTAGATTACCGAATAGCGGAGAAAAGGGTTGCTACAAACTTTTTCAGAATTCAATGGATGACCAATATATTAGCCGATCTATAAATAGATCGGCTAATAATAATACTCCCGTTTTAAACGGGCGTATAAAACATATGCCGCCGTACACTCACCCCCACCCCCCACAACTAGCACACTTGCGACATATCATTTTCGGTCTAGGTGCACACCTGATGGTGTTTACAATCATCTGTTGGTAATCCAGTTTCACGTCCAAAGTGTGACTGTAGAATTCGGCAGGAACAAACGTATCTCAACCACGCTATGTAGTCGCTCACGTCATTGCATCACCAATAAATTGATATTTACCATTAATAGCTTGACATAGTGCATTTTCATATGTGTTTGATCTCTTGATAAAGCAAGATTTGGCAGCACATGATAATCATCTCCAAAGACGATTCTCCTATTTTGTCAAAATATGGTTTTGTAAAGAAATACCAATGTATTCAAATTTTCTTTTCACATTTGTTCATTTCGTAATACAATAGGTTTGGAAACACCCGAGAATCGTCTCCTTCGACGGTTTCTAATGTTTTGCAAAAAAAAAACAACATACATGTATTGATGATTTTTGTCACATTTGATTGCTTTCTTAATAATAACACATGTTTTGACAGCACATGAGATTTATACTTTGTACGAATAATAGCATTATTGTCGAGCCCGCTTGCGGAATGCGATACATATAGTGATCACAATGACGTCTGGGTGTCCTGCATACTTTTAATTGTTGACAGTATTATCAGCGAAAACCGGCGATGTGACATGGAATGAAATGTCGAACCTAGCCCATAGTCATTCAATGGGGAAATTGCTGGACCGGGCAAACGTTTGACATATTCAGAAATAAACGATTTAATTTGTGTTTCTCGAGTCGGGTGGAGAGGAAATACGATCGATTACACACCGTGAAAATCTTGTTGGAACGTAAATGTCAATTGTCACGTACACCATTTCAGTTTAGCGCCGTTACATCAGCTGTTATTCTAAGTATGTATGGTCGCTCGTTAGGGGCATTTCTTTCCTTCATTTATAAGGGATGGGTTGTGGTCTAGGGGTAGAACATCTGACTTCCAATCTGGAGGTTGTGGGTTCAAACATCGCCCTATGCATCAAAAATATACTTTCATAGTATATTCATCCCACTGGTCTGTCAGATGAGACCGTGTTCCCGTCTCTATATGACATTAGCTGGGACGTTAAACCCATTCACTTTCACTTTTTTTCCTTCGTTTATACGCGTAGAAACGATAATTAAAAACTTTAAAGTTCTTTTCCACCCCGTGAAGGAACGTGAATTTATTCCTCTAAATATTCGTTTCTTGACATGTCCACGCGATAAGACGAAAACGTTAATTTACATAAAAAATAAATCAATTACCATCATTGCAAAACGTGATTTCAAGTGTTTTTTGTCTTGAAGCCGTATATAGACAAGCCGTAGTCATTTTTGTGACCGTTGCCCCTAGAGGTTTGTAGTGGTGGACCGATAGTATCTATGCATCGTTTGGCTTGTGCGCAGTTGATGGCATTTTTTTTTAGTAACCTCATATCAAACCGGAAGTTCGGAACACGAACCGTGTCATGGGTTTTCGCGACCATTACTTTTTCACTTCCACATCGAAAAAGGCAGCGTTACAGTAGAGCTGGCCGTTTTTGGTGTAAAATTAAAGTGCAAAATGGAAAATTATTTCTAATTTTAGTTTTTATTATTCATACTCACCTGAATGGTTGCAAACAGATAGGTTGCTATGAAATCGTCCTAATAATAAAAATCTGCCTACTCTAATCACTCAAATAACCCACCATAGACCATTCCGCTCTACCCACAGCCAATTGGCTAGTCCGCTATTTAAACTCCTCCTATTATTGTTAGGTATACAGCTTCTAAAAAGTTAATCATTTCCATATGGAAATGAAACTGCTAGTAAAATAGCCGTGAAGTATACTAAGTAGGGAGAAGATAAAACCATCAAGCGGGGACGGGAGGAGGGTCTACCTTACCATTCAGGTGAGTATGAATAATAAAAACTAAAATTAGAAATAATTTTCCATTTTATGTCTTCAAACTAACCTGAATGGTTGCAAGAATTCGTAGTGATGGTGGGAGGTATTCTCACTACTCATACTCGACCGGAATGGTAAGGCAGATTAAAAACCCTCAAAACAGACAAAAATATTTGGTCTAGGTACAAACTTGGGTGTTACCTATATAGTAATAACATGGTCTCACCCTAGAATCATAGGGGCGCCCAAAGCGGGCCCCCCCCCCCTTTTCTACGAAAGTAGATGAGAGGTGGATAAAGACAAGCACCACCACGCTAGTCTCGTAGACTGACTCGTAGACTCCAACCTGCTATAACTTGGTTAGAACGCCGGAGAATACTCATGGTATAGCTGCTGCTACCAGACGAAGCCCTGGCGAAGTAGTCGCCCGGCACTTCACACGCAATAGCTCAACTGAGATATACTCAAAGTCTATACATAGTCTCATGACGACACATGACTCGTACATATCGAGAACACAGTATAAAACGCTAAGCACTAAGGTCATCCTAACAAGCAGTGCTGAGGAGTTAAACTGGCCCTAAAGCCAGATCAAAACCTATACCAGGGTTTGACACTAACTTTTGACCCAGGGATTCCGCAGCATGGACATCCCTATTGTTACATTATGTGAATGGGATTTTCTTGAAAATGCAGTGATTCCTCCTACAAAACAGGGATCCTCGGGATCCCGGGACACTGCGAGTGTCGACCCCTGTATACCTATAAACCCATGTATAGTAGACAAAGAGAATAGAATCATTAACCCAAAGTGAAACACTATCCTTATGCAACAACACTGCTACAAACTAGATAGGTAGCCTCGCCCTAATTGAAACATGTACAAAACAATGCCTCCTGGGCCCAGCGTGATGAACCGTAAGAACCATAGATCACCACAGATCCCCCCACCCCCGTTCATCAACAAAAGCAAGTGAAGTTCATCGAGCGGTGAGTCACACTTACCAACCCCCAGGATTCCACTGGGACTGTAAAGACAACAACCGAATAATCGGGTAATCAGAAAAAATCGCAGACTATCGCGAACAGGTAGATCCAAACAGCCTCCTAAACTTGATGCTACCGGCTGATAAACCCACAACTGCACCCGCTGCTACTAACGGACCCAGTTCTTAAACATCTCCCTGAGATGCCAACCCCATCCCCATGTCGGTCACATGAGGAACATGGAGAGAAAAGGGGGTTACTTTCCGGAACACCACATATGTATTCCGGAACACAAATCAGTACTCACTTATATGCATAAAATAAGTTAAATATAGCCTTGGCCCAAGTTTTCGGCTACCATGAGCACCCGAATAACTACAATAACACTGATTGCAAGACGCAAAAACATCACCGCGCTGTGACAGGACCAAATAGGGCCATGTCTCGCTGTAATCATAGATGAACAGATGTGTTGTCCTAACTTCTTCCGATAAAACAATCCCCAAATACGTTGGCTGCACGCTTAGATCAGACATTATACGAATTACGTGATGAATAAATCAATATCTCTGAGCGCTGGAATATCAAATGGTAATCGCCTAGACGAATATGATTACGGGTAAATAAAACAATAGGATTATTGGCAGAATTGTATTTAAACGAATTAATTATATCCAGATATACCCGCGCCGATCAAAAATCGTACTTTTAATTGTAATCCGTACTACCGTCTATCTAACGTATTTCCCGGAATAAATACGGAAAAATCGTAACAGTTGGCAGTTACGCATCTCCTGCCAGTGCAGAGAGCGATCATAGAAAGAAGTTGAGACTACATGCCCCTCGTGCATTTAGGACCTAAACAACTCAGCTGCAGAACCACTTACTGTAGAATAAACTCAAGTAATGGCCCTATCTATCCAACGGAAGACAAAGGATTGCGATACCTCCCGTTGGCTTAAAATTGGTAATAAGAAACTTTACGGTCGGACCGGATGTCCTAATTCTTCCGAACTAATGCTTCATCGCACGGACTGGACAGAAAGTGTGAACCACTGTCGCTGACAGGCGTGACGGAGGGAGGCCCGAACCACAACTGATTCCAGATCATGTGAGAAGGGATAAAGTATCTGAGGGAGAAATCTCGGTTCATAGGAGAAACTGCTGATGTGTAAACAGTAGTGTGCTTCTATTTAACACAATTAACATTTTGAAATACCCAATTGCTTCAGAAATGATGGATTGTGACAACAGCATGTTGTATATACAGTCGATACGCGTTATGTCGACATTGCTTACATCGATATACCTGCTTATGTCGATGTACGCTAGTGGTCCCGGCCGAACTGCTATATAAACTCATATACATACCTGATATAACGATATCGGAAATGTCGATATTTCGTTTATATCGATGTGGAAAACAAGTCCCGATGGTATATTCCTACACATTATACTGTAATGTCGATATGCAATTTGAACAGCGGGCGTCGTAAAGTCTGGTCAAACTTAATTGGCACAGGTAAGTTTTTCACACATACAAAGTGATCAAAACATGCCGCCGGTAACCGTGTTACAATCGCGGAATACCGTCAAAGCCGACCACGTAAGCCGTGGTCAACCAATTAACGACAGTGTGACGTGAAATCACAAAAATACTCTTGTTAATAGCCAATTTATTTGCCGGACATGAATCGAGCCGTAAATGCCATAATCATTAACGGACGCTTGTTTATAATAATTACAATTTGAGTGAATAACATGCGATCTTATAAACACGAACAGTTGGTATCTCAAATCACTTCCTTAGCAATGTCCAACATGCAGTACATGGGTCCGAAGTTATACTGGAACGAGTAAATTGAAAAGTCCGAATCGGTAAGTGGGCGCAAACAGTGGAAAAAATAAAACCGATGTTTGAGCCTTGCCGCAACAAATCCACAAATGGATACCCCCATCCGGACAAGATAGCACTGGACACCAACGGATGCAGAAGCCATTCCGTCAGAACCGGAGATGACCGCAGAAACCATAACCACATGTCCGTGCAGAACAGAATCCGCCGCTGTCAACCCCCGGAACACTGCCAAAAGCTAAAACAGGTTGATGTGTCCCTGAGTTTCCTGCACTGACCACCAACCCGAAACACACCGATGTAGGGGCTCCAAATGAGCCCCCCAGCCTTCTCACGACGCGTCTGTGGACAGAAAGCGATAGGAGGATGTAACACTATGGGAAATCCTGTAGGAACCAGACCTCCACTGCCCACCATCTGATACAACGTAGGAAGATGGTGATCCTAGGCAGAGACCGATCCAAAGGATCGGGGGTGCGGCCTCTACAGCCCTAGTAAGTAATACTGGAGGTCGCAGACATAACCTTCCCCTATTCTGCACCCCGAAAGTCCAGGAGTGCAGAAATTTCCTAGTGACAGAGAACCCTCTGACCAGTACCCGGAAACTAAATCAAGATGCCACGCACCCTGTCCAAAGGTACTATGATGACTGATAGATCAGTCAATAAGCTCATTCCCACCTAAGAAAAATCCTGTGTGGGAACCAACTACGACTACTCTAGATAGGAAAAAAGAACCTAGAAGAGTAACAAACCCCATACCACCGCCAGATACCGTATCACACGGAACTAAAAGACACAATACTCGGAAACAACTTAAACTTCCGAGAGCATCTGCGGAAGGGCACGTGGAAGTACGAGACCCGCAGATCTATGGAAACAACCCAGTCTACCGGGCAAATGGCGCTCCGACCACGTCCCGAACTTCCTCTATAGCACTATACTTCAAGAGAGAGACTCTACTTAACCCTTGAAAATACCCCCGTCAGGGGAAACGACCCCACAGGAGGTAGACAAGAAGGAGCAGCAGGAGGGACCATCGGTACCGTAGCTGCCCTTTGGCCGTTCGATCGCACAATTTATCAGAGGTCAAAAGAGGCGAACGAAGCAAAACTATGGCAGGACCGTTCAAGAAAAAACGAGCCGGCTATCACTGCGTCTCACCTGGACAAGAGCATGTCCATAGAAAACTCCAAAGACATGTTGACAAGAGGCTTAGCGGCACAAATCGCCGACTGAGGCACTGCGTCCAGAGACGATGAATCATACTGATTCAAACATAAATCGAAAGTTGGCATAGCCACAATCGACTTAACAGCCTACACCCATGCCTTCGCAAAATGCGACCCAGGACCAGGAGCCGAAGATATCCCAAACGCTGCGGCATCCTTGTCCAGAAACGGAGATCTCAAAAACCATACCGCATAGAGGGGCATGTAGAACTTAGACCCCAGTGTGGTGATCAAAGTTTTGGGCCCTAGGAACCCCGCAGTGGCCAAATCCTACCTAAAGCTCCCCAATGTACGTAACAAGAAGCCCTACTGTAGGAGAGAAATGAAACCACGACAAATCCGGCAATTCCACCACCACCGAATCAGCCTCACAACAGCCATCCGAGGAAGTACCCATATGGGAGGCTCCACTGGCAAAACCACCAGCTGTGAAAGAGCCGACAAACCCACTAAGTACTAGGACTTAGACAGGAACTCCAGAATCTTAGCCAACTGAACCATCATAACTCTATCGCATGTCGAGTCCTGAATATAGACTGGGAATTCGAACTCATATACACTCGAATAAAGAGCAGGCCAGACAAGTACGGAGCCAAAGCCCCATGAACACCCCGGTCAGAAATTGTTGCTACCCCGGTGCCCGGTACCCGGTGCCTGCCGCCCGGTGCCCGGTGCCCGGTGCCCGGTGCCCGTAACACAATACCGGCACCTCTCCTGCGAGAGTTTGGGTACGCTGTGACCGGGTGAATGTGATAAGCACCTGCCGCAGCAACCCTAGACTGGCAGTCATCTACCACATACGTGGAATCTGATTCAACAGAACTGTACTGTATCGTTCCAATTAGTATATTGTACTGCCGAAGCTAGTACTACATGTAGAAGCCCTATACAACCGTCTCCTACGACGAACAGGAGAAGAACGAGATCTAGATGAACCGGTTCCAAAACCTGAGAATGACCTCAAGGAAAAGGAAGAACAAGATCTAAACTCCGAACCCGAAATCGAAGAGCTAACCCAATCCCGACCTACGACGAGATCGACTTACGTGAACACGTAGAACGAAGACCAACCGAAGACAAGAACGTCTTCCTACCGGAAGCAGCAGGCTGTCCAGGGAGAGTCTGGTGCCCGGTGCCCGGTGTTTGACCGGTGCCCGGTAGCTGCCCGGTGCCCGGTGGCTGCCCGGTGGCTGCCCGGTGGCTGCCCGGTGGCTGCCCGGTGCCCGGTTCGGTGACCGGTGCCCGGTTCGGTGCCCGGTGCCCGGTGCCCGGTGCCCGGCTCGGTGACCTGTGCCCGGTGCCCGGTGCCCGGTGCCCGGTGCCCGGTGCCCGGTGACATAATGCCCGGTGCCCGGTGACATAACCGGTGCCCGGTGCCCGGTGCCCGGTGCCCGGTGCCCGGTGACATAACCGGTGCCCGGTGCCCGGTGCCCGGTGCCCGGTGCCCGGTGCCCGGTGCCCGGTGCCCGGTACCGGGCGCCTCTACTGAGAGAGGCTGGGTCAGCTTCGAACCGGGTGATATAGTATCAAGAACCGGCCGAAGCAACCCTGTGATAGGTATAGCTCTATGGGAACCGGGTGATATGTGATCAGGCACCGGACCCAGCAGCCCGGTATCCCCTGTATGGATCACCGGCCTATCACTTGAGGAAAGTCAGAGAACATGACCGAACTTTCTCAACATAACCAGTTCTTCCGATGGAGGGATCCCCTCTGACCCAACCTCCGAAACCTCGGACGGTTCCACTGCTCCCAAGAGCTGAGACGCGGACACAGACTTCTTCGGACGTGAGGTATGGGACCTACGAGACCCAGCCTTTCCCCACGTCGAGTCCGTCCAACGGACAGACAAATCACATGGCCTCTCTTTGCAACACCCGCAACAGGCAAAGCACCTGTCCGTATGGGTATCCCAAAGAGAAGTCATGTGTCCACACGCAGCGCGTGATTGCGGCATGCTAACAAGTTATTGTATAACAAAACCTGATAGAAAGAAACGCAAAAACGCTACAAAAAATGTGTCACGGGAGCGAATCCACTTAGGGACGAACCCGTTAGGTTACGAATCGCGTACACGCGAAAATATGTGACACAAAGTAAAACACCGTGAAAAACCCCAAAAAATGCAATGGAGAATAATCACGTAACACACAAGAGTATTAATAATATGTATTGAACGAAATATAATGACAAATACGGCACAATACACGGCAGAAATTCAAAATGAGCACGAAATAAAGAGAGAGACAAAATATACCTGCACTCTTGATAGCGTCCTAAAATAATAGGAGGAGTTTAAATAGCGGACTAGCCAATTGGCTGTGGGTAGAGCGGAATGGTCTATGGTGGGTTATTTGAGTGATTAGAGTAGGCAGATTTTTATTATTAGGACGATTTCATAGCAACCTATCTGTTTGCAACCATTCAGGTTAGTTTGAAGACATAAAAATTGTTGTTTAATGATGCCTCTGTGTGTTTGTGGGTCCTTGTTGATTCATTTTGAATATATGTTCAACAATTCAATACAAATAATAATTCAACTCCAAATCACAATGTTATTATCAATCAAATTGAGCTGCATCATTACCCATTCAACGAGAAAACTGGCATCTACTGTTGTTGCAGAATGTTCAGTAGTTTCTTCAATATGCCATAGCTTGCCGTATGATCTTTATAGTATTTGGTGTTGCAACCAACGTAGGCCCTGATTAGACATCATTGCAGCCTCACAATGTGTAGTCCTGATCAGCCTGCACATTCATACATTCCGATCGTTGCTAATTAGCCCTAGACTAAAAGTGGCAACCAGCGTATGCTCAGATCACATTGTGGCACACCAGATTCACTTAGCTGACCCCAAAAGTAATATGATTAGCTCTAATTTTATTACTTTTTTAATGGGGCATAACAGGATTTAGCTCTCAAGTAGCAGGGGGCCGAAAAATGTACAGGAGGGCCAAGCCATGTAATGTCGGCATTCCGGTAAGGATGAAAGCCGATCATTAAATTACCCATCGCTTGCTCCCAACCAACCACCCACCATGGACGTGAGACGAACGCCCTACTTAACCAGAATATGAATAAAGATACCAGAAGTAGACATTATCACATTGTTTAATTGATATTTATGTCACAATGTTAGCATGCATTCCTACATTTTAAGTACAGTCGAACTTCGATGGGTCGAACAGCCTGCGGGGTTAAGTTTTAGTTCGACCCATCCGTTGTTCGACCCATCGGGATTTTCTACTGTAACCTTTACAGATCGACGAGTTGGTCAGTGTACTAAGTGAAACATTAAGTCGTCATTACGACACGTTGTTTCATATAAATGCGCTTACATTTGAATTTACGGTTGATTGTCACAGTCGTTTATTAATAGAAACAGGCTTTAATAAAATAAAGAAAGCGGCAAACTCATGTGTGTTTTTATTTACATAGCCATTATACAGCAATAGAACATGAGAACAACAGAAAATTATTACGAAATACAATTGGCGGACTTGATTGCCCCGTCCGATACGATCATGCCCAGTCGCCCCATCACTACTTCGGACCCGGAACCACATTCACTGCATGTCATAATTTACTATCACATGGAACCCAGTACAAGTTATACATGAAAGTTATACAC
The DNA here is from genome assembly GCA_029237695.1 of Conchocele bisecta. Lineage (NCBI taxonomy): Eukaryota > Metazoa > Mollusca > Bivalvia > Lucinida > Thyasiridae > Conchocele > Conchocele bisecta. The sequence continues at coordinate 9,192,290 of CM055265.1, read as the reverse complement.
GTCCGGTATTGAAGAAGTCTGTTATCTCGCCTTGCTTCGTAGTCTTCGCTTCACCTGCTTATATGGCGAATAAATCGGATGACACATCACACTCATTACTGATCATAGTAAAAACAGTTCATGTTGATTTACAACTTAAAAGGCCAGATGCTTGGGTCATTAATTAAAACTGAACGATATTTAATTCCACATGTCCCATAAATTACCACTTTAATTAACTAACAACTTCGCCGACATTGGTCAATGCATAATTAACCACATATGCTGGTCACGACTGCCGTTATTGTATACGCTCAAATGACCACTTGAGATTTGTTTGACAACCGTTAACAATAGGTGTAAAGAAAGTCAATCAACTAGTCTGGAGACAATCGTCTGACATGTTCGAGTTTTTGTGGTGTTTATAGTGGATTTATACACGACCGGGCGTGACAGCGATTCGAGGCATTGAGGGTTGTTCGACTTTCACAAGTTCGACCTATACCGGGTAGTTTTAACGTATTTATATAGGAATTCTGCCGGGACCTAAAGGCTAGTTCGAGGCAAGCATGGCTGACGAGTTTACCAGGGTTCGACCCATCGAAGTTCGACTGTACATTTTGTTATACCGTATGTCCTAAATTTCCTATGTTGTGCAGAACGTGAATTTTATTTTTTGCTAATCTCCTACCCTAATTTTTCCTCGATTTTTATTTTTATTTTTTTTCGCCCGCCCGCACCAAATTAAAAAAAACCTAGTCATTAGAAAAAAAATAAAAAAAAGGCCTAACTATGTTTCGAAGTCAATTCCATTTTTTTTTCATTTTTCGACTCCTCCCCCAGTTCCTCCACCTCCTTTTCCCCCCATGTTAAATTTCAATAGGAAAATTGTTTTTTTCGCAATAAAATCAATATTTGATAGAATTTCTTCAAATAATTTTGTGGGGGAGGGGGACTTTTTTATTATTGATGAAAAATGCTTACATTTAAATATTTTTACATTGAATGTGTTAAATAGCCTAAAGTTTGTCGGCAGAAAATGTGGACTGTAAGTGTGACCTTGACCTTGGACGAAGACATGTGGGCATTGAACACAACATATCGACTCATCATGGCAAACATTTGTGGCAAATCATAATATGAAAACCCATTCATTGGTTTAGAAGATAATATGGCAGAAACTAAATCTTACGAACATTTTATAATTTTGACAACTAAGGGTGACTTTGACCTTGGACGAATGTACGTGGGTATTGAATGACACATTGTCTCATCATGGCAAACATTTGTAGCAAATCATTTGAAAATCTGATCTAGATGTAGAAGATAAATGAGAATGTTTGACCTTTCACCTCTATGTGTGACCTTGACCTTGGATGTAGTAATGCGGGTATTGAACACGACACATTGTCTTATCCAGGCAAACCATTGTGACACATCATTTCAAAAGCTATTTATCAGTTTAGATGATGTACAGTAGAAATGATGGGGTAGGCATGGGGTATGGATATACAATGTAATGAACATTGTTCACAATAATTTATGTCCATATATTTTGTATGTGTGAAGTCAATAAGAACAGCCTGTACAACCTACCCACATTTATATACATCTCACATCCCCACCCTCAGATGGATGGCTACATGAGAATAACTGCTGTGTCAGGGGGTTTGGTGACAAAGGGTAATAACTCCACCATCGGTTGATGGAGGTGTCTCTAATGAGGGATCGAAGCTAGTTATCTGCCATTGAATATATTTATAGAAATCCAGTCTAAATTGTGTAGTTTAGGGCCTTATTGCTGGTAAAAAGGGCGAATGTAGCAGGATTTGTTATGAAAAGGAGCAATTATAATGATTTTGACTAGTGTTGATCCAGATCATCCTACAGATCTACGCAATGTGATCTGGGACTACAGTGTTTGCCAGATTCATATTTTCACACTTATTAATGTTATTGCAATCAGTGTAGAATCAGATCAGACTGCACAGATGTGCAGTCTGATCTGGGCCTACTCTGTTCGCAAAACACAATTTTTGTGCTATTCAGTAAGAAACTAGATTGGTCAGAAAGCGAGGCTTACGGAATACCCCCGCATGGGCCCAGGTATCCCTAAAATATGTAAAAATTTCCAAGTGTGTGGGCTTGTGACCTTGACTCTGGGATTAGCGAGAGCGGCAGGAACGTGAATTTGTCACAGGGTGGTAGAGGTCCGTTGGAGCAATGAGCGTGTGAAATGTGAAGCAGATCCGAGCAAGGAAATAGAAGTTATAACCGATTTCTCTGATGTTAAGTTTTGTAAAGAGACTACCGTATAACCTCGAATTAACGCCCCCGGAGGCGTTACATTTTATTTTACAAAAGAGGGGGCGTTTAAAAAGTAAAAAAGTAAAAAAGAAAAAAAAAAATTACCAAGGACCGCCAATTTCAAACACAAATAAGGATTTAAGGATTATTTGTGTTTGAAATTGGCTGTCATTGGTCAATTTTTTTTATTTTTTTTTTTTTTTTGTTTTTTTTTTGGGGGGGGGGGGGGTGGGGGGGGGGGGGGCGTTTATTAGGAGGGGCGTTAATTCGAGGTTATACGGTATGTATGTGACGTTGACCTCGAGATCAGCGGGGATTTGTCACAGCATATGAAATATTAAAAATTTTCAATGAAAGAAATAGAAGTTATAACATATTTCTCTGATGTTAAGTTTTGTAAAGAGACTAAGTATGTGACCTTGACCTTGGGATCAGCGGGGGTTGGACAGTCGTAGATTTGTCACAGCATGATAGTACAACCTTAGAGGAATGCACAAGTGAAATAATAAGAATTTTCAATGAAGGAAATAGAAGTTATAACTTATTTCTCTGATGTTAAGTTTTGTAAAGAGACTAAGTATTTGACCTTGACATTGGGATCAGCGGGGGTTGGACGGTCATGGATTTGGCACAGCATGGTATTAGAGCTTTAGAGGAATGCATGTGTGAAATATTAAGAATTTTAGATGAAGGAAATAGAAGTTAGAACAATATTTCTCTGATGTTATGTTTTGTAAACAGTAAGTATTTGACCTTGACCTTGGGATCAGCGGGGGGTTTGGCGGTCGTGGATTTGGCACAGATGGTAGTAGAGCCTTACAGGAATGCATGTGTGAAATATTAATCATTTCAGATGAAGGAAATAGAAGTTAGAACAATATTTCTCTAATGTTAAGTTTTGTAAAGAGACTAAGTATTTGACCTTGACCTTGGTATCAGCGGGGGTTTGATGGTCGTGGATTTGACACAGCATGGATAGACCTTACAGAATGCATGTGTGAAATATTAAGCATGAAGAAGAAAATAAGATACAATATTTCTCGATGTTAAGGTTTTTGAAAGAGACTAAGTATTTGACTTGACCTTGATCTGTGTTTGACGGTCGTGGATTTGGCACAGCATGGTAGTAAGAGCCTTACAGAATGCATGTGTGAATATTAAGCATTTTAGATGAAGGAAATAGAAGTTATAACAATATTTCTCTGATGTTAAGTTTACGGACTAAGTATTTGACCTTCACCTTGGGATCTGCCGGGGTTGGACGGTCGTGGATTTGGCACAGCATGGTAGTAGAGCCTTACAGGAATGCATGTGTGAAATATCAAGCATTTTAGATGAAGGAAATAGAAGTTATAACAATATTTCTCTGATGTTAAGTTTATGGACGCACGGACGCACGGACGCACGGACGCACGGACACACGGACGCACGGACGCACGGACGCACGTTCTTACATTAGTGTACTTATGTGGCTTTTCACATGTTAAATATTAGCCACATAAAACGATTTTTAGCCACATAAAACGATTTTTTAGGTGGCTAATTATAACCAACCCTATCCTTTAACAAGTCCATAACCCTGTGGGGCTAGCCACATAAGTACCCTAATGTGTGCCCGGACGGACGGACGGACGGACAACCTGACTCCAGTATACCCCCCCACAACTCGTTGCGGGGGGGTATAATAAATGCTGAAATACAGCATAGGACCGGATATTTATAAATAGATTTGCAAAGAGAAATAACTAGCTGCGATCCCTCATAAAACTGTCAGCATGAAAGAATCTGCATACCGAAGAGCAGCCTGTCTTTGTTGCTAAGTTTCTTTCTGCCTGTGAGGGTCACACCGTTGACCTTGGTGCGGCTGCCAGACACAGGCTCTATCTCCATCCGACCCTTCGTGCGGTGCAGGATCACGTGTTGCTTTTGAATGCTGAAACAGGGAGCGGAGGTGAGCTGGAATTATCTCCCTTATCATATGGCTGACACAGGGAAGCGCAGGTGATCTGTAGCCGATTTCACCAAAATTGCTAAGCATACTTATCTAGCTAAGTATACTTTGAGAGAGTAATCATTCATGTTTCCAAATTGCATTATTTCATATAGAACTAACGATTGCATATATTTGATGATAAGTATGCAGAATTATTACACTCTTGCAAATTATTTGCTCGGGTTTCGCTGTGAGAGAAAACCTGTAATCAACTCCTTACAAATAATACACCGTGAAGAGAACACCTGTAATTGCGCACCTGTTTTCTTGGAAACCACGAGCTACCATGCAAAATGTTTTGGAAAGGGTCTTTAGACTAATCTAGAATGTAAATGTGATTGAACACATTCCAAACATGCACTCAATTATATCTGGTTCATAGAAACAGCTGCGTAATTTTGGATTTCAAAAAGTTTACATGACGTCACATTTGACGTCACACAATGTAACGTCAAAATGCGGGAAAACACATCATTGTATAACTATTCATGCACACATCACAATTCATTGATTATAATCTCAAAAATAGACTGTATGTGCATATATATCCGCCGTGGAAGTGTAATAAATAGGATATTCCATCGTACATGTTTGAATAGTGAAAATAATACACTCGTGTCCGTCGGCGTCCGTGCAAGCAACAATCGTTCGCTACGCTCACTCGTTTCTTACGCGGAAGCCGACGCACACTCGTGTATTATTTCCCGCTATTCAAAATGTACGATGGAATATCCTCTATTTATTATACTGTAATAAATTCAGTATATAATTTTGGCTGTGATAATGTAATAAAGTCAGTATAATAACAAGAAATGAGGCAAAGCCACGATGGCCAGGTTTTTTCCAAGCATAGACACTTGGATAAGATAATTATACCCACTTTTTGTAGACTAGATGGCCGTGGCCTGCATGTCGCGTCTTGGGGCGAGGCATGGACACTAAAAAAATAGATATAGTAGATGGAAAAACTTTAACCAAAAAACTTTAACCGGACACACGGACGTACGGACGGACGTATGCCAAAATGCCGACAATATCACGCTTTCCGCAAGCGGGCGCGACAATGATGATAAACACCCATGTGAAGTATCAAAGTAATGGGTGAAGCAGTTGCAGAGATGTAGTACACAAAAAAACTTTAACAAAAAATTCAAAGTAATTTGACCTTGACATTGGGCACAGGGGCCGCACGGTTGGGGGGTAGAATGAAAATATGGATGATGATAAACACCCATGTGAAGTTTCAAGGTAATGGGCGAAGCAGTTGCAGAGATATAGTATAACAAAAAGTCAAACTTGTGTTAAGAGACCACTCAAGGGAACTGCCAAAAGTGGTATCTTAACAGAGGTGGTCTCTTAATAGGGACAGCCATGTGGAGTGGGTACACGGATGATATATAAAAAACAACATACTGACAACACAGTCAAGTAATAACATATATACAGTGCGACCCCGTTAGTACACGCTTCACTATAACACGATTTCGGTTAGTACACGGTTGTGCCTTGGCTCCCGAATTTTTTTCCTATTTGTATATCAAAATCGTGTTAAATTTGTAACACGACTATTGTCAGAAATCGTGTTAAATTTGCGATTCTTTCCCAAATTAGACCCAAAATGGACAATTTTTTTTTTTTTTATGGACGCATAGCCTCCTTTTATCTCACCGATGTGAATGTGCAGCTGACCACGTTTGCACATTTCGTAAATTAATCCGAGCAAACTGGGAATAAGATCAGTAAGACCAGTAACAAAGCAGTGCTAATTGTTATGTGCTCGATTCTTTTTTTATTTTTCGGCATGCGTTCGCGCTCACCATTGGTGGAATATTAATTAGTGTAAAGGCTGACCAATCGGAGATCGCGTATCAGTCGCGCAGATTAACTCGACCCAGATTAACTAAATTGTTACAGCACTGCCCACGCACCCCCCCGGCGCATGTACACAAATGTGTATCGTGACAACTGGCCTTGTTTCGCTACGTCATAATTGAGCCAGTGCATGAGATAACAACTTTATTATATAACTGAGATTTTCGCCGAGAATGATTTGACTTTTTCTGCAAATATACGGAAAGTTGATAACATTTTCAGAGCAAATGCGTAATAATTACTAATTTAATATTCGTCAACATTCGATATCGTTTACAGAAAATGTACACTATTATCAGATTCATCTGCATCGAAAATCTCACGTGATAAGCCTGATTACCTCATGAACTGGCGCAATATTATAACACGTCGGGCAAAACGTGTCTATACAGGTCTGTACTCAAACCCACAGGTGGAATAGTCGGACGTGTGACACAAAGAAAATGACCATTACAAAAATATCCATTACCCCACCCACTTGATCTCGTTCTATTATTAACGTCATGTACAGTACGATACCAGGTGGGTGGGATAATGGGATATTTTTAATAGGCATTTATTTTGGTCCGAATCTTCCACCTGTGCTCACCATACGAGTAAACACAGATTGCAACGCACAAGCTTGTCTGTGACGTTGCAGCTGATGGAACAGGATATCGGTCATTGGGTCATTGCGTCATCATTACTACACTTTTTTCTACACGCGTTTACAATAATGGATTGCACGGACCTGCGTAGATCTACATTCTACATGAACATGATGAATAAATAAAACATGACGTTAACAATTCTTGGATTCAATATATTTATTACATGCGAAGATAACAGTGAAAACTTATGGCATATTATAGGCATTGGCGACGTCGTTCATTCGCAGTCACAGTGTACAGTGTACATGTATTTTGTGTTGACATTATGATGCGTCATGGGCGAGAACGGATGACAGTCGCCGACGGTCGTTAAACGCGTCGTATTTTGACGGAATGGGCCGTATTTATACGGTCGCTGGTCGCAGACAGCAGGTGGTCGTTCATTGCAAGTACGTTATTATGTGAAATTCGTTGGGCGGGATTCAAACCGGTTGCTTACAGCAGGTGGTCGTTTATTGCAAGTGGTCGTTAGCACAAGTTCGACTGTACGTAGAAGGTAACAAAAATTGTTGGATAGTTGTATGTGGTAGGCACCCCTTGGTTATGAAGCTGTGAAAGTTTGGTGGTCCTAGGTGGTACAGTACCAAAGAAATGGACTTAAACACGAAAACTTAACATTGTAAACGCGAAAAGTTAACATTGAAAATGGCTAAGTCGACTGCACGGAAAAAATGGGTCAAGTTCAAAAAAAGGTAACATGTTGGATAATGATATGTGGTGGGCACCCCTTGATTATGAAGCTGTGAAAGTTTGGTGGTCCTAGGTGGTACAGTAACAAAGAAAAGAAATGGACTCAAACACAAAAACTTAACATTGATTGTGGACGCCGCCCGCCCACCCCGCTGCCCGCCCGCCCACGCCCGCCCTCTTAGCGCCCCGCCGCCCGGCTTTCGCCAATCCAATAGCCTGGATTTTTTTTCAAAAAACCTGGCTAAAAATAACTTAAGCCTTAAATTGAAAATTTCTCCCTCAAAGTGTACTTAGCAAGATAAGTATACTTTGCAATGTTGGTGCAATATGCTACTGGAATTATTTCATATGGCCGAGACTGGAGAAATGGGGCTTACAGGATGTGTGACCAGTGTAGCTACTTATCAAATAGCGCAATACTGTAATCTGACATGATCTATATTGCTTGGTAAAAGCATGACATATGTTTCAATGATAGAGTGACGAACAGTGCAGATCCTGATCTGTATGAATGCATCACAGCCACATATGAGACACGCCATGTGATTTTGTACCTTCGGACATCTGCGTAATTTCATGAAATATGTTTACAAAATTTACAATATTTTCCGTAAATGACGTCAGAAGTTGCCAAAATTTCAGAGTACACGCTTATATTCCGCATGTACTCTGAACATTTTATCAACTTTTTACTTTTAATATGGAAAATATTGTAAATTTTGTAAACGTATTTAATGAAATTACGCAGATGTCTGAAGGAACAAAATCACATGGCGTGTCTCAACTCACCATCTGGGGCCCGTTTGACTAAACTTCATTTGACTAACAGGTTCGTAAGTGCAACATTGAAAGCCACAATATCATTTGTTCTGACAGCCGATTTTGCAAAATATTTTGTTGGTGAGCTACATTTAATGACATGAACGTGTGTATGTATGAAATAGAAATCTTCGTACGAACATTTTTATCGTACAAAGTTTAGTGAAACGGGCCCCTGCTGCTCTGCATGACACCATACATTTAATGACAATTAACCCTTAATAGACCGCTATCTTAATTTTTTTGTCATCTGCTGTTTATTTTCTATTCTCCATTTTTATCATAAAAAACATGCTTTGACATCACTTCAGATTCATTTCCATTGGAAACAATTCTGAAGTGCTGTCAAAACATGTTTTTATTGAGAAATAAGGCAAGATATAAAAGCAACAGCAGACGACAATTGTTGTGAGTAGCGGTATAAGGGTTAAAAGATGCTATATCTCAAATGTGTGGGTGATGGACATCTTCCCATTATCAACTTGGAAATTCAGGTTGTTCAGCTGAAAATCTGGTTATCTTTGATCACCACACACCTGGAGGCCGTTTCACTAAACTTCGTACGACTAAAATGTTCGTAGGTGCAAATTTAGGATCGTCTGGAAATTTCAATTAATGGATTTACATTTATTGAGCATAGGCTGCACAATAAATAAAGAAGCAAGCAAAAAATACACATTCTGTACATGATGTCTAGTTAACAGCAATTAAGTTCCCATATGGCTACTTTAGAGAGGACTGAAAAGTGAATGTGAATGGGTTTAACGTCCCAGCAACGGCAACAGAGACGGGACAACAGTTTAAAGTCTCATCCGACAGACAAATGATATAGAAATACCATGAAAGTATTTTTGATGCCCTAGGCAATGTTTGAACCCACAACCTCCGGATTGGAGGTCAGGTGCTCTAACCCCTAGGCGACAACCCATCCCTTAGAGAGGACTGAATACAGGAAAACTTGGGAATTATTTGACTATCTAATTCCGGATTCCGAGATTTTATTTTACCATTTGATTTTCCCGTTGGTCGTCGCGAAATCAAACAACTTAACCCTTACACCGCTATCTTAATTTTGCTATCTTAATTTTGTTGTCGTCTGCTGTTTATTTCCTATTTTCCATTTTTATCATCAAAAACATACTTTGACAGCACTTTAGAAACATTTACCACATGCTTTGACAGCACTACAGAATCATTTCCATTGGAAATGATTCTGAAGTGCTATCAAAACATGTTTTTATTGAGAAATAAGGCAAGATATAAAAGCAACAGCAGACGACAATTGTTGTGTGTAGCGGTCTAAGGGTTAATTTTTCCCACTGGATAGGGAAGCCATTAATGCACCGACAGGACGTTACCTTAAGCCACTGAGACATATATCGGGTACGGGCGTTGCGTCCTTCCTGCCAATGGTGACATCGCCACGTTTTAGGAAGTGAACTATGACCCCGGACAACATCGGGTCCTCGTTCAGGTTGACTAGATGGTACTCCTTCAGTTGTCGCCGCGAGTCGCCCTCCTTACCCTCGTCCATCTCCTCTGTCTCGCGCTGGGCAGCCGCAAGCTGAATGAAAATTTATCGTCTGCTGAATTTTTCTCTCCGTTTTTCTTAATAAAACATGCTTTGACATCAAATGAGAATTGTCTCCATAGAAGACGATTCTCATGTGCTGAAAAAATAAGTTTTCAGTTAATAATGTACCTTTAATTTTGAAACCAATCCGATTTTCACAAAATGATTTTCAGACCAGTCCATTTATGAAAAGGGGGTGTTTTTGTTTTAAAAAATCTGAAAATTACTTGCAAAAAGTGCAGATCCTGATGAGACGGCTCGTCACGAGCCGGCTCATCTGGATCTACACTTTTTACCAATACCACTATACAGGCCTGTGATGTTGAAAGTGCTAATCAGGATGCTCGAGTCTATTAGCCAATCAGAAGTGATGCTTACACAGTAGTGAAATATCCCAATAAGCCATTTGCTCTAATGGCAGAAAAATATAGTGTCGGTAAGTAGAGCAGGATGATACAAGTGGTCGTTTTATTGACAGGCAAACATGGCTTACTTGATACGTCGATATCCAACTAGGAAACATTAGGCATATGAAACACAGCTCGCCAAAAAACATTTTCGTTGTGACATTGCGCATACAGAAATCAGCGATGTTGAAATTGGTAGGCTTTTGAATATGTTTGAGAAAAACAGGAGTCACGATAATGAAACACAGCTCGCCAAAAAAAAAACATTTTCGTTGTGACATTGCACATACAGAAATCAGCGATGTTGAAATTGGTAGGCTTTTGAATATGTTTGAGAAAAACAGGAGTCACGATAATGAAACACAGCTCGCCAAAAAACATTTTCGTTGTGACATTGCACATACAGAAATCAGCGATGTTGAAATTGGTAGGCTTTTGAATATTATTGAGAAAAACAGGAGTCACAATGGTGGCACAATGGTGACACACTGGTGGCACAATGAGCGACGGATCGTACCTTTTGGTCCCAGGACTCTGCTCCCTCAGCCAATATCTGCTGGTTGGCGAGGAGCTGGGCGCGAATCTCCTCCTCCATTTGTCGCCGCATCTGCTCCATCTCTGTAGGGGGACAAATATGTGAAATGGGGGTTCTGCGACACATTCAACAATAACCACAAAACCTTTCCTAGCAAATGCTTAGAATTGTAATATCCCAAACTTCTTACTTTCATAGCAAATGAATTTACTAAGAAAATAAGAGGTTTTCGGATATTTTTCGAGGTTATTTTTCAATTTATGTCGCAGAACCCCCATTTTACATTTCATATGGGGGAGTAGGGCAAGGGTGACCACAGTAGTTCCACACCAGCATGTACTACAAAATAGGTAAGACAAATAAAAACTTGGAATCCCGGGGCTCGTTTCACTAAACTTCGTACGACTAAAATGTTCGTAAGTGCAAATTTAGAATCATCTGGAAATTTCAATTAATGGATTTACATTTATTGAGCATAGGCTGCATATGCAGCCCATGCTCAATAAATGTAAATCCAATAATTGTTTACAAGAAAACATTGTTAATGTGACATTTACAGACGAGTATAATTTTGCACTTACGAACATTTTAGTCCTGCGAAGCTTAGTGAAATGGGCCCCCAGGGACATAAATCTCATTTTGATTGAACGGCTGCCAGGGTAATTAAGTGGCCATCAAACGTGAAATCTATTTTGTCAGCTGGGCACTCATGTTCCACTAGATTATGCTTTTGTTTCCTGTCCGACAATAGCAGCCAGCAGCTACGGATACAATTGAGGATTGTCACGGCATAATGACACGTTTTGTATGGGAAATTCCCGCTGTGTACATTGACGGGGTATAGTGTGGATTAACTGTGAACTGGCCGATAGCATCACATTACATTACATTACAGTGGTGATACACACTCAAAGTTCAGTGTCTCGACTAGCAGAGTCTAGGTATGGTAGCACTTCCAGCCAATTTACATCCACAAATATTAGCAGACAATACAAGTAAAACAATATTGAATAGTATTAATAAATTGGTCATGTTGTCACAAAAATGGCTTATTTTATATCTCAACCAGTATAGTTCCTGATCAGTATAAACGATGAAGCCCAACAACAAACCCTCGCTTCGACAAACATGTGATATTTAGCTCATTGAATTGCAACAGTATAGATCTTGTGATTAGGCTGTGCAAATGGAAGCCTGATCAGGAGCCTATTTCACCAACATTGCAAAGTATATTTTTCTAGCAAAGTATACTTTGAGGGAGTAATAATTTATTTTTCCTGAAATGCATTATTTCATATAGAGCTAACGACTGTATATATATTGATGACTAAAAGTATGCATAATTATTATACTGAATTTATTAAATTATCACAGCCAAAATGGCTGTGATAATTTAATAAATTCAGTATAATAAAAATTAATAAATTTATCCTGAAATTGAAAATTTCTCCCTCAAAGTATACTTTGCTAGAAAAGTATACTTTACAATGTTGGTGACTGGTTCCTCACTTATTGCCAAGGCCATAAGACCAGTTTTATCAGGTATTGGATGAAGCGGGATGAGGTAGGATACACAATTGAGTTAGCTACCTTCAGCAGACAAGCCGGCCTCCTGCACTATGGCTCCACCAGAATCCATGGCCTTCTTTAACCGGTCATTCTCCTCCTGTAACAATACATGGAACATTGGTGCAGTACAAGCATGACATAGTTTACAGGGACCATAAAATTTGGTCAAATATTGATTTTATTACAAAAAAAATATTTGTCTATGGAAATTTACCATGGGGAAAATGGAGGTGAGGAGCTTGGGAAAGAGTAAAATTGACTCCGAAACCTGACTAGATAGCTTGGAAATGATCTAAGAAAACAAGTTAGATTTTGAAAATCGGTACACTATTTCTGAAATTCAAAAAAAAATCCCCATGTTAAATCCCCATAGACATCCATGGGGATCAAACACAGGGAAATTGTTGTTTTTTTCGCAATAAAATCGATATTAGACCAAATTTCACGAAATAATAGGAGGGCTCATTCTTAAATTTTGCTATACCGGTAATTTAATATTATCAAAAATTGTTTTTGCATTGTTTATATAGCCGTATATAGCAGGTTTCGTGATACAGACACTCGATCTCAGAATCAAGGGCTCAATTTCAAGGTTTGGCTCACTCTCCCATTCTAAAGAATTGGGAGACTTTACATTTCAAGGGATATTGGCAGCACATGACATTTGTAGCAAACAATATATCCTGGGTCTATGATTATTAAACTTCCTGAACATGTTCACAAAGTCTGCACTCAAAAACAGTCAGTTTGATTGGCCATTGAGACTGAGCAGAGCTCACCCTTGACCAATCAAAGTTCCTTATTTCAAGCATGAGTATATAATATGAATGTTTTGTAATATAATTTGTACTTGAATCAGACAGATTTATTGGCCGAGGCAGAGCTGTGCTCAGTCTCAGCTACTCAAACTTTCTGATTTAGAGCATGAACATGGTGTATATGCTCAGAATGTTTAACCCTTACTATGCAGGAGACGGAAATTGTCATCTGCTGTTTTTCATTTTTGCCTTAATTCTTAACAAAAAAACTGTTTTGACAGCACATGAGAATCATCTCCAGTGGAGACGATTCTCATGCGCTGTCAAAACAGGTTTTTGTCGAGAAATATTGAAAATAAAACATTTCCAGCAGACGACAAAATTTAATTCAGCGTAGTAAGGGTTAAGTATAGGCCGGCGATCTACACTGGTCATGAGCAATATTCAGACATAGAATGGCGATGATAATGTGATGCGTCATCAGAAAATGGGGCTTATTGATTCAACACTGGTCTATGCACATGCCAAATTTGAACATAAGCTACACTGTTCAGTGAAACAGTGTAGGTACTTCGAACAAATAATTGTCACCCAGGTGCAGCAGGAATGCACCAATGGATCAGGAGCTACACTGTTTGAATGACTATTCAATAAGTCACATTTTGTGTTGATGAGCCACATATGTATGATTATAATTAGCCCTACTCTCTAAGCCAATTGCTGGTCAGTATCGAGCTCCATATAATTCGCCCTACGATGTATTAAGCCAATCACTGGCCGGTATCGAGCTCCAATAAGTTACATATTACCAGATTCAATGACTACCTGTTTGACATGAAATGGAAAATCAATACTAGGATAGGAGACTGCATTATAACCCTGGCTAATTATAAATATGTTATGGTTCAATATTTTTAAGGAACTAACTGCTGAGGTTAATGCTCCCTCACATTTAATTCCATAAAAGTCCAATATTACCTTGAGCTCGCGTATGAGTTTATCGAGCGGGTTTTCATTGATAACGGCCTTGTTCTGAATCTTCTTGGCCCGGTCAGCGTATCGCAGGGTGCCCAGTGTCTCGTCAAAGTTGATGTCCGCCGGCGACAATGCCGCGATCATGATCGTTTTACTGGAATAGAAAATGTTATTACCAGTAGCCTATTTCACCAAAATTGCAAAGTATACTTATCTAGCAAAGTATACTTCAATTTTTTATTATACTGAAATTATTTCATTATCACGGCCATTTTGGCTGTGATAATGTAATACATTCAGTATAATAATTCTGCATACTTTTAATCATCAAATATATGCAGTCGTTAGTTCTATATGAAATAAAGCATTTCGGGAAAAATAAATGATTACTCCCTCAAAGTATACTTCGATAGATAAGTATACTTTGTAATTTTGATGAAGTCGGTTACAGTTGAGACAGGTGAAACTGAGAAAATACATACAAGAACGCAGCCAATAGATGACAAAGTCAACAAGTCAATGTCATTTCACTGTGAACTTGGGTTCAGGGGAGCATGTGTGGGATGGAGAATGAAAATATGGATGATGATAAACATGCATATAAAGTAATTTTACCTTAACCGTAAGCAAAAGGAGAGCATGGTTCAGGTGCGAGACAAAAATATTATAAATTAATAAACATGCATATGAAGTTTAAGGTCAATCGGTCATATGGTAAACAAGTAATAGCAGAATGACGGACAGACAGATGGACAGATGGACGGCATCAATTTTTGCAATGTGATGGAATAATAATATATTGAGGGAATAAATACACCAGCAATAAGGGCGAATAACAGTATAGATGTAGGTTATAGTTACCTGTTGCCCCCGAGGGCATTCTGCAGCAGTTTTGTGAGCACCGAGTCCCTGTAAGGTACCAGCACTTTCTTCTTGCCCATTGACAGGTCCGCCAACGCCTAGAAATGGGGAGAACATATATGGTGTAAACCTTTCACCTCTCAGTAACTGGAATAGATTTTGATATGTTAACATTGCAACCAATCCAGTCGTCACAAAATGATTTTCAGACATTTATGAAAAGGGGGTGTTTTTGTTCTCAAAAATATGAAACGTACTTGCAAAAAGTGCAGATCCTGATGAGACGGCTCGTAAAGACGGCTCGTTACGAGCCGGCTCATCTGGATCTACACTTTTTGCCAATACCACTATACAGGCCTGTGGTGTTGAAAGGGTTAACATAACTATTGAATCTGGAAACATGAGAGTTGAAGATATAAAATAGGTCCATCCAAGGCAATTTACATGCACAGTCAAATGTTATATTTTAGACTGAAACACACAAGGTTGACATTGGATGAACAGACAGCGTCATAGCACTTCCTATTTTTTTCAAATGGGTGAAAAAAAAGTTTGTGCTTAAGATTATAAAGAAATGGCACTGTTTAAGCATAGGAACCAGTTAAAAACTGTACACAGTGAGCTTTCCGCAATAATGCGAACAATTCTGCAAAAACCAGGAACCCTCTCTTCCGACATTTCGGCACAAGGCCTTTGTCAAGGAATTAGTTTCTACTAAACGCTAAGTGGCATCCATTTTTGGACATCAGAATGTTTATAATTAGTTTCTACTAAATGCTAAGTGGCATCCATTTTAGATTGCAAAATGTTTATTATAAACATTGTAAAATCTAAAATGGATGCCACTTAGCATTTAGTAGAAACTAATTCCTTGATAAAGGCCTTGTGCTGAAACGTTGGAAGAGTGGGTTCCTGGTTTTTACAAACTGTACACAGTGACACGTACCGAGATGACGTTTCCCAGGGCGGACAAGGACTTGTTTATGTTAGCACCTTCCTTGAGCCGGTCCCCTGTAGCACCAGTACTGTCTGCCCGCTCCGAGCCTGGAACCAGCAACAAACACATGAGTATACACAGACTCAGTGAGTGATCAAAAATGATTTACCATAGTAACCCTAAATATTTGGACACCATTTGGGGGAAATGCATATATGGTTTCCCCACAAAAATGAGCATGCCAATATTTATGGTTAGTATGGCAGTATTGGTTTACAATAGCTGTGTATTTGGATACAATTTGTTTTGGGAAACCCTTATTTCATAAATCACACAGCCAAGTTGTCTGAATAGTTAGGGTTATTACTGAACGTTTGTTTTACAATGTCTAATACAGACAAATCAGTAAATGAAACTATTTGGCACACTATATTTGAGGAAATTAACCCTTGCAGCGCTGAATTAAAATTTGTCGTCTGCTGTTTATTTTGTGTTTTCCATTTTTCTTAGCAAAATCATGGTTTGACAGCACTTTAGAATCATTTCCAATGGAATTGATTCTAAAATGCTGCCAAACCATGTTTTTATTTAGAGAAAATACAAAATAAGAAACAACAGCAGACGACAATTTTCGGTTCCCGTCTTCTAAGTGTTAAATTCTAGAACTGATTCACTAGTAATGAGAAAAGTTAATAAATAGATACCATCAGTTTTTGTAGGCCTGGTAATACTATAAAATACAAATATACAGGGACTAATTCTAACAGAGCACAGGATTGACCAATTTAGATGAATGGGCCGCAGACCGATCAAATGAACATTACAATGGTCACGAGCAGCATAGACCTAAATCAACTTGCACATCTGTGCAGTTAAATTAGGGCCTACACGTTTAAACTTTCATTGACAGAAGTATGTTAACCCTTTCAACACTAAAGGCCTGTTTAGTGGTATTGGCAAAAAGTGTAGATCCAGATGAGCCGGCTCATGACAAGCCGGCTCATCAGGATCTGAACTTTTTGCAAGTAATTTTCATATTTTTGAGAACCAAAAAACACACCCTTTTCTTAAATGGACTAGTCTGAAAATCATATTGTGATGATTTGATTGGTTGCACATTAACAAATCTAAATCCATTCCAGTTACTTAGGGGTGAAAGGGTTAATGACCATCAGCAGAATAAATAGTTATAATAATTACGGCTGTAGACATGTGCATATTTTAAGGTCCAAGATCTAAAATTGTTGCAAATGACATAAACGATCTGTCTATCCATCAGCCATCCGATAATGATACGTACCAGCCAAGTCGACGAGGTTCATGGTACTGCTCTTCTTTGTCTCGCCGTTCGTCGTTTTGATGATCTGATCAAACACAATGGTGACCACAGTGTGGGCGCGGCTACTCGTGGCATTCATGTTTGTCGACGCCACCGTTCTGTTCTGGGTTCCTGCAGGCATACGGATAGGGGCCAGGGGGCCGTTTCATTGAACTCCGTACGACTAAAATGTTTGTAAGTGTAAAATTATGATAGTCTGTAAATTTCATATTAACAATGTTTTCTTGTAAACAATTATTGGATTTACATTTATTGAGCATAGGCTGCATATGCAGCCTATGTTCAATAAATGTAAATCCATCAATTGAAAGTTCCAGACAATCCTAAATTTGCACTTACAAACATTTTAGTCGTACGAAGTTTAGTGAAACGGGCCCCTGGTACTGTCTGGATGTCAATGGAGGTATGGGGCTTATGGTATTTGTGGGTATGTTTGGACTAATGGGCCTTGTGTGATTTATGACAGTTTGTTTGTTTATTTATTGGGGTTTAACGGCCTAGGTCATTTAAGGCCGTAGCGTTCACCGGACCAACCACCCACATGTCAGGTTACAGACATGACAGCAGACATGATGAAGATTTGTAATAACTGCCACAAGTCTGTTTCTACAGTCATTACCATAGATCCATATATAAGACACGCCATGCAATTTTGTACCTTCGGACATCTGTGGAATTTTATGAACTATGTTTACAAAATTTACAATATTTTTCATAAATAAAGTCTAAAGTTGACAAAATATTCAGAGTACATGCACTCTGAAAATTTTGTCAAATTTTGACATTGTATACAGAAAAGATTTTAAATTTTTTAAACGTATTTCATGACATTACGTAGATGTCCGAAGGTACAAAATCACATGGCGTGTCTCATATGTGACTGAAATAATTGGGTTTGATGTGCATTTAACAATTACTAATGAGTCCAACCTCCATTTGCAATATTTATCGGCAGCTGTGAACACTGCAGTCCATTGTCTGCACGATGTCAATTCCAGCTGGGTAATTTCCCTAGAACATCTACCCCTTTATAACAGCAAGTTTCACATCTTATATTGTGTGGCTATTGCAGCAATATTGCACTGTCAAGGGGCGGATCCAGCATTCGGTTGTCTAGTTGCGAAGGTAACTCTTGTAATCTACTCCCGTACCGTTCATAGCTAGCTACGGATGGTACAGGAGTAATTGCAAGAGTTACCGTTCGCAACTAGGGGGTTGTCTTATTTTCGAGCTCTTCGAAATGCACTTTCCTGTGTTTTACAGCATTTAAATTCAGACTCCCAACTGGTGGTAAACTGTGATCTATGTAAACTCCATGGCTGAACAGGGGGGTTGCAACCCCGGAACCCGCCTCCAGATCCGCCCCTGCTATCAACTTGACAAGATTTTTAAGATGTGTTTACAGTATATTTCCTTTAATATCTTTCTAATGGAATGACATATTTTTATGAAATATACCCCAGCAAATGCGGTACACGTACGTTGCCCTTTATAGTGTAGACGGCTTTAATCTCATAATTCTGTCGTTTTGATGAAGAATCGGTTACCATAAATGTAAATAACAACTAGAGCATGTGATGTTAGAAATAAACGGTACTTGATTCTTTGTGAAAGTTATTGTAAATTAAATAACTTTCAGAGCACCAGTAAAACACACACATAAACACATCATATACCACCATCATATACACATCATATACCACCATCATATACCACCATCATATACCTCATATACCACCCATCATACCATCATATACCACCATCATATACACATCATACCATCATAAACACATCATATACCATCATATACACCATCATACCACCATCATATACACAATCATATACCACCATCATATACACATCATATACCACCATCATATACTCATATACCATATACCACCATCATATACCACACATATACCACCACATATACATCATATACCTCCACATCATACCATACCTATACCACATCCTAACCACCATCTATACACATCATATACCACCATCATACCATCATATACATCTATACCACCATCAATATACCATCATATACCACATCATATCCACCATCATATACCACATCATATACCACCATCATATACCACAACATCATACCACCATACCACCACTATACCATCCATATACCACAAGTATACCACATCATATACATCATATACCACATCCATATAACCATCATATACACATCATACCACCACATATACCATCATACACATCATATACCACACCACCCTACCATCATACCCTACCATCATACCTCATATACCATCATATACCATCATATACCACATATACCATCATACATCATACCATATACCATCATATACCATCATATACCATACCATATCATACCATCATATACCATCATTTACCACATATACCATCCATATACCATCATATACCACATATACCAACATATACCACATCACTATACCATCTATACCACATACATCATACCACATATACCATCTATACACTCATACCATCATATACCCACATACCATCATATACCATCATATACCATCATATACCACAATATACCATCCATATACCATACATATCCATCATATACATCTATACCACACCATCATCATACCATCATATACCATCATACCACATAACCATCATATACCATCATACCACATATACCATCATATACCACATATACCATCATATACCACATATACCATCATATACCACATATACCACATATACCACATATACCATCATATACCACATATACCATCATATACCATCATATACCACATATACCATCATATACCACATATACATCATATACCACCATCATACCACATATATACCATCATATACCACATCATATACCATATATCATCATACCACATATACCATCATATACATCATATACCATATATCCTCATCATATACCATCATATACCATATACCACATATACCATCATATACCACTCATACCATCATATACCATCATACATACATATACCACATATACCATCATATACCACTATACCACATATACCATATACCATCATACCATATACCATCATATCCACATATACCATCATATACCATCATATACCATCATACATACTATACCATCATATACCACATATACCACATCAACACTATACCATCATACCATCATATACCATAATACATCATATACCATCACATCCACCATCATATACCATCATATACCATCATATACCATCATATAACCACATATACCAATTACCATCATATACCATCATATACCATCATATACCACATACCATCACATATACCTCATATACCACCATCATACCATACCATATACCATCATATACCACATTCCATATACCATCATCCACATCCATCATATACCATCATATACCATACATCATACCATCACCATACAACCATACCATACCATCCATATACCACATCATATACCATCACTCATCACCATCCACCATATCTCATATACCATCATAATCACCATCATATACCACTCATCATACCATCATATACCATCATATACCACATCATATACCATCATATACCATCATATACCATCATATACCATCATATACCATCATATACCATCACATACCATCATATACCATCATATACCACATCATATACCATCATATACCATCACATACCATCATATACCATCATATACCATCACATACCATCATATACCATCACATACCATCATATACACATCATATACCATCATATACATCATCACATACCATCACATACCATCATATACCATCATATTTGGTGCGCTACATATCATCAAAATCTGTCTGATTGTTAGGAAGGTTTTAAAGAAAATCTACTGTAAAAATGACGTCAGAGATTATGTCAAGTTGGAAAATCGGGTTCGGCAACCACGTGATCCCACTATGAGTCGGTCATTGTCTTACCCTGGTCCATTCTCTTCTGTATCTCGGCGTAGCTGCCCACCGGCACCTTCTTGAGATCCTCCACATAAAACATGCCGAGTTTAGGGTTCTGGCGCACGTTGAGGCCGCCCTTGATGTTGTCCTTGGACAGAAGGTCGCGCACGTTCTCATTGTAGATCTCCAGCATGGAGAAGAGAACCTCGTACCGCTTGTCAGGGTCCGTGTTCGAGCCCATCGTCTTGAACAGTTCGTCACACGTGATTGGCACGATGCCTCTGGGAAAAATGACAGAAACAGTTAACCCTTAGATATTAATTTTTTGTCGTCTGCTGTTTACTTTCTATTTTCCATTTTTATCATCAAAAACATCCTTTGTCAGCACTTTAGAATAATTTACAACATGCTTTGACAGCACTTCAGAATCATTTCCATTGGAAATGATTCTGAAGTGCTGTCAAACCATGTTTTTATTGAGAAATAAGGCAATATATAAAAAAAACAGCAGACGACAATTGTTGTGTGTAGCGGTCTAAGGGTTAAGGTCATAACTTAGGTTCCAAGTCTCCAAAGACCGGTGGAATGGAAATACAGTCGAACCTGTGCTAAAGGCGACCTCTGAATAACAATCACCTGGCTGTAACGGCCACAAATTTGTTGTCCCAATGGCACAATTACTATATAAATGACCCTGTGAATAAAGACCACCTCCAAAGACTGGTGGGATGGAAATAGTATGAAACTATCTGTTCATGCCTAGGTCGGGGATTGAGCTCACAACCTCCAGGATTGAATCCAGTCCTAGATCTACTGTAAACCAACTAAATTTCGCGTTTTTCGAACCTGGCCATATTCGCGATGATTATCGTTCGCGGTATGACGACGTGCGCTATTAACTTCCGCGACCAATTTTGGAAATAATATGTTTTCATGGCCATTTTTTACCCAGAAACAGAATTGCATACACTGTACATTGGACTAACATTGCTGTGTCAATCATAATCCCCCATTTAACTTTTAAGGAAATCAACAACAGTTGCTGTGAGATATGTTCACCCTGGGTATATAAACGGCCTAGTACTGATTCGCATTGTCCACTGATGTATTAATCAATATTTTATTGAGTGAATTTCGAACATTGTAAACCATGACGATAATCCGCAAATTGGTCTTCTAGACTTCACACTGATGCAATAAGCCATGATTTGTCAGGATAGCGGACCCATTCCGAAAACACAAGCCGTGGTGGTGTATGCGCAAATGACGTCAGCAATCGTGTGTATTAATCTTTGAATTATCGGTATGACTAAGTGCCCACGGCGTGTACTTTACAATTGTTTCAAATTGACACCGCGGCATCTCTTTGAACTCGACAACACAACAAGCTGACTTGTCACAGGTGTGTCACTTTAGACCAATCAGAGTCGGTTAAACAATAGGAGATAATGGTGTTGTAAATTTATCCCGAAGCTGTTTTGTACGAGTTTTCAAACTGTTCATATATTATAGAATTATATTACCGGTATGTCTACTGGAATACATGACACAGAAAATGTATCAATATACAGGTCACTCTCGTTATCTCGAAGTCGAATGGACTGATGAAAATATATCGACATATCCGAACTTCGAGATAACAATTCGGCAAATTTTCGAAAAAAAATCCGAACAAAATCGCTTCAGAAATGCCCCTTTACTTTATTTCCGGGTTTTCATAAATGGCGCACTTTATTTTTTACACAATGCGCATGCATATGTTACTAAATATAGGAATATGCTATACAATTTCCGGTGAATTAGACACAATTTGTTTATGATTTTTCGCAGCTACTGAGTTAGTGTAAACGAGTGATTTTCAACACACATGTAATACACATCAATGACTAATCTGTTAAAACAGATTTGATATCACATTAAGTTTAATTGATTAATTACGGTCTTAAGTGAACTGCTTTCACTGGTCGTGCAACTTTAAACGCTTTGGTTTCTGTAGACGTGTGAAAACTTACCTGAGATAATCGCGCTGATTCAGACTTGGCGGCGCCGGGCGCTTCAAGTAATTTTCACATCGACATATCAGAATACAAATGTGAAGGAAACATACTATCGGGACTCGATGTCCACTTCGACTAAACCGATATATTGACATATCCGATATCGACTTATCAGGAGTAAAATACATGATCTATATAGGGAATTCTGCCGGGACCTCGGACGTATATCGAGATAAGCAGGTATATCGAGATAAGCGATATCGAGATAACGAGATTCAGCTGTAGTTCATTCAAAACAACCAGGATTAACTAGTGTCACCAAATGACACGGAGATATATGGGAAAGGTAAATATAATTAAAAAGAGGCCCGACATTTATTAGCAAAATATTTTTAACAAGGTATCTCGCGCGCGAATATTAGTTGGTTTACAGTAACCTCTAGGCCACAACCCATCCCTAGGATGCCTATCAAATGGACAATATGTGAGGAGGTTCCTGATCTGGTGCCAGGCACCCTTAACGTGATCATTCGGTCCCAGGTGTAAATCCCAGTAAGGTTGACCGTTAACCCATTACATGTGAAATACAATTTTTTTTAATATTTTATTTTTGTTATTTCTCAATGAAAGTATATGTTGTGACCACTCATTTGAACCGTCTCGACGAGACGGTTCAAATGGTGGTTGCGACATATACTTCTGAGCACATAGAAGGAAAATATTTAGGATTTTCCGCAAACATATAGAGAATAGTAGGTTAGTGACGTGAATGGGAAAAAATATCTGGCAAGGCTTAGGAAACGGGATGGGCTATCAGTGCCGCGCCAGATGTTTTTTCCCATTCACGGTATTAACCTACTATTCTATTTATCCCGTCAACATTGTCAAACAACATTTAAATCAACTTAATTTAGTTAATTTAGGCTTCAAACCCGAGATAAGTTAGAACCGAATTGCATCAACCAATCCAATGCGCTCACAACATAGTTCGATACATTATGGATGTAATATTCCCTTAATGAACAACCATGACAGTAAATTGATCAATACTTGTTTTAGCCTTTAGGTACTTTACTCATCGACATGTTTACAGAATAATCTTATCATGTTACAACGATTTTGTTCCCATTCATTTCATCGTTCATGAATGATGGAAAAAAAACAACAAGATGGCGGCTTAAATTTGCATATTAATCCTATTTAGAATGGTGACCAGCTGAATCAATGCGTCCAGAATTAACCATTACACTATGGGTACTTCAGGCGGGTTTAACATATGAATGTTCTGTTATTATATTTTGTCACCGACAATGTGAAATTACAGCTTCTTTTCAACGAAATATACTGTCAAAATTCACCAGACCCATCTGTTTTCATTCGGAGTAGGTTCCGCAATGATTGCGAGCTGCCCACAATAATAATCAACATGACAAACAACTATTTTATTTGTTTATTTCCTTACCTGACTGGAAGCACTGGGAGCAGCCATTTTTATTTTAAATGACGTAGTCGACTTACAGACGTACTTATAATTATGACGTTAGTCATGTCTGAATGACGCACGGAATAGAGAGCAAACAATTGGAAATTGAGGGTCGTAATGGTAATCCTTTGGCATCCAGAAAATGGCATGAATTTAATTATTTAACAATTTTATTATCCGGCGATAATATTTTTATTTGCAAATTTAACCCGCAAGTAAACTGTGAACAGTCCAATTTTCACCAGTCTGATCAATCAGGCACTGGCCAACACTGGTTTGGACATTTCTTTGTAAGCGCGTATGAATTGTGATTAGGTCGTATTGACAGGATATCAAATATGTTTCACGGCACCGTGTTTCACGGCACATAGGAACTGCGTTGACGGGATAAAATCGAGTATCCTTAGCATGAAAAGGGTTAAGGTATTAACCCTTAGACCACTATCTTAATTGTTTTTGTTGTCTGATGTTTATTTTTTATTTTACATTTTTATCATCAAAACATGCTTTGAATAATTTACAACATGCTTTGACAGCACTTCAGAATCATTTCCATTGGAAATTATTATGAAGTGCTGCCAAAGCATGTTTTTATTGAGAAATAAGGCAATATATAAAAGCAACAGCAGACGACAATTGTTGTGAGTAGCGGTCTAAGGGTTAATCCCAACCTGAGGCACATTCTGCAAACATTTATGTGGAGCTTCATCTACAGTTGTAAATGACTGGACGATTATTTATTCTCTTATAGATAAAGGAAATAAATTTGGAAAAGTCGCGGGAATACTGGACGAAGGCCGGAAGGCCTCGTCCAGTATTCCCGCGACTTTTCCAAGTTTATATCTACCCTGGGCTACCAATCCAAACGTTTGATGCGTTACTCGACCTAATTGACTTTGGGCATGAGAACTCACACAGCAAAGGTGGGCTCCCGAATGAAGTATAAATGACGATGACAATTTCAAGTGAATCAAACTTAAAGTTCTTTTAACTATTAGGAACAGAAAATGTTATTGTTAACACAGATGATTAGAACCAATGACTGGGAATTATATGCGAAACTGGTGATATGAGTGTAAGTCAGTCTGTTACTCCCCTAGACAATGGGGCGGGGCCACTGAATAGGTGCCTGAAAACTTCAATACAGATGATATGGATGGATGAATGAACGAACCGATGAACAGACAGAACAAACCGATGAACAGAAAATAGGAATTACTGATACATGACTGGATGGAAAGATAAATCCAATGGCATTGTCCATGGCTGTACAAGGGTACATGTCATGTAGATACGCTACTTCTTTAACCCTTTCAACACCACAGGCCTGTATGGTGTTATCGGCAAACAGTGTAGATCCAGATGAGCCGGCTCATCACGAGCCGGCTCATCAGGATCTGCACTTTTTGTAAGTAATTTTCATATTTTCGAGAACAGAAACACCCCCATTTTCATAAATGGACTAGTCTGAAAATCATTTTATGACCATTGGATTGGTTGCAAAATAAACATATCAAATTCCATTCCAGTTAGTTGGGGGTGAAAGGGTTAACAGTTAGGTTGTGATCTAGTTGAACAAGATTATTCAAGATCGAGGCCACCATATACTGCAATTGATAAATATGCTCACATTTTTCAGTCAACAAAACAAATTAAATTCTGTTCAAAATGAACACATGTTCACCAAATGCTGTAGTCAGGAGATGTTCACCAAATGCTGTAGTCAGGAGATGTTCTGCTGTAGTCAGGAGATGTTCACCAAATGCTGTAGTCAGGAGATGTTCACCAAATGCTGTAGTCAGGAGACAGGCAAAATACTTACTTATTTGGTCCATACCCCACCATGGAATAGGACTTGCCCGAGCCGGTCTGTCCATAGGCAAATAGTGAGCAATTGTAACCTGCAAAACAGGACACAGTGACACATAGTAAACATTTAACTTGGGAAACCTACACACAATTACAATAAAAAATAATAATATTGGTAGCTGCATGTCAGATTACTTATAATAAAAAAATTTGGTAACCAAATTTGGTTACGATCGGTCAAGTAGAACTTGAAGTACAAAATGGCCGCCAAGGTGAGAAAAATCATTGGAAATATTTGCAACGCAATAGGCTTCTTCGTCTTGCCGTGATAAACATGTATACCGAATTTGGTTTATGTAGAACTTGAGTATTGCGTGGACAAGGATACAGAGTGCGAAAATTAAAAATGGCCACCAAAAAGGCGAGATAAGTCATCCAAATTTTTTGAAAATGAATAGGGTTCTTCGTCTTGCCGTGATAAACATGTATACCAAATCTGGTTATGATCAGTCAAGTAGAACTTGAGTTAATGCGTGGACAAGGATACAGAGTGTGAAAATTAAAAATGGCGAACAAGTCATCCAAATCTTTTGAAAATGAATAGGCTTCTTCGTTTTGCCGTGATAAACATGTATACATGAATTTGGTTACGATACGTCAAGTAGAACTCTAGTTATTGCATGGACAAGCTGTGCCCGCCTGCCCGCTGACCCGTACAAGATAAATACATAATACGTCCATTTTTTTTCAAACAGGCGTATAAAAAATATCAGCTATATTTCACAAAATGGGAAAGATATCAATAAACTGTATTCAGATCGTGCAGTGGTCAAGATAATCTGAAGTAATGTACGCTGTGAAATGAGAGACAATCTGACTGACACATGACAAGACACTGGGACATATTAAAATAAAAGGCAATAAAATATGATGATTTAAACATTGTTGGAAAGACAAATTATCACAAGTTCATCTGAGTAGACTATACCGACTGTATGTACACAATGATGTGGGTAATTGGCCATGCTAGAGAGGTATGTCAACAGACAGCCAGCCTAGCAGTAATTACATTTCCATCAATAACACCACCATTTAGCCCATTAAATATAGAGTACGGTATATGACATTTTGATTCACATATTCAGTTCCCATATTTGTGTTTAGCCCATTAACCCTTTGAACCCGAAAGCCCGCTTAAGTGGTTTATGCAAACAGTGCAGATCCAGATGAGACGGCTCGTAACAAGCCGTCTCATCAGGATCTGCACTTTTTCGAAGGTACAAAATCACATGGCGTGTCTCATATGTGATGTGCCATGACAACAGTGTAGCCCCAGATAACCAGTGTGAAGATACATGTAGTCTGAACAGGGTTTACCCCATTTGCGAGTCAATTTGTTAGTGAAACATTTCTGCTGATTTATACAATTTAGAATCCACAAAGCAACAAGTATGTAGTGTCACAGTACAGATCTAGTAACTCAGGAGAGAAGATATGTGTCTGTGCCCGGTTAGCTCAGTCGGTAGAGCGACAGCCTTGTAAGCGGGAGGTGCTGGGTTCGAGTCGGGTGCATATTTTTCTCTTCCTGTTACATTTGGCGCCCATAGTGGGGCCGTGACTGATACATATACTCCGAGATTGTCCCACAGATAATCAATATTCCAAAACAATATGTAATTCGAGAACGAAGTTCAGTTTGGCGAGGGAGTATGTCACGGTATGGATCTAGTAACTCAGGAGAGAAGATATTTGTCTGTGCCCGGTTAGCTCAGTTGGTAGAGCGACAGCCTTGTAACCGGTAGGTGCCGGGTTCGAGTCCTGGGACGGGTGCATATTTTTCTCTTCCTGTTACATGTAGCGCTGGTGAAAACACCAGTAAATCCCATTTTATCACTGTGTGTAAATGTAAAACAATAGGCCATTGTCTAGACATTAATCTTTAAATGGTTAACCCATTTCAGTCTAAGGATACGATCATTTTTGTTGAGAAAATCTCATTATTTTGTTTATTTCTCCATAAAGGTATATGTTGTTACCACTCATTTGAACCGTCTCGTCGAGTGGTAACAACATATACTTTCCAGACGAAATAAAGAAAATAGGATTTTTTCCCCTAAAAAGTTTCATACTACTATAATTGTTTCCCGTCTTTAATGGGTTAATGATTATTCAAGATTTGTTGGCACAGATTGAGGTGTAAGGGTGGTATTAAATATGGGAAGAAACTGGAGCACCCGGAGGAAACCGACTTGTCCAATCAACATACCATCTCACATACTTCCCCAGTAGAGAATCAAACTCTGGCCACATTGGTGAGACGAGTGCCCATTACCAATAGTGCTGGACAAACTTAATGATTGCTCTTTAACTCTAAAAATGCGGGAAAACGAAAACGGTCGTCTGCTGTTGTTTTATATTTTCCCTTCTTTCTCAATAAAAATATGATGTGACAGCACTTTAGAATCATTTCCTTTGGAAATGATTCTAAAGGGCTGTCAAACCACGTTTTTGCTGAGAAAAAAAAAGGAAAATAAAAAATAATATTTAATTCAGCATTGTAAGGGTTAATAGAGAAACATTTCTGATGCTTCATACAATGAACACGTTCAGGCAACACGTTAATTGATCAGGCGTGTCACACTGGTCAAAATGTTGATAAACGCCATTCTGTCAATACACCTAAAATGTAAAACAATATGCCATGGTGCATAGACCATGGCCAATTGTTTAACAGACATAGGAGATACTAGTCTGTGAATCTCATTGATTTACCTGTATAGCCCACCAGTATATTTAAGAGGTGGAATTCCTTGAAAGCCTCCCATACCAATATCTGTCAGTGAATCATTCATAATGGCTCTTGAATACAGAACATTAAATATTATCCCTAAGGATACAAGGATACAAAAACTATCTTCTGCTTCTATCTTAATTATTATATTCTGTCTTCATTCTCAATGAAAACATGGTTTGATAGCACCATTGGAAATTATTCTAAAGTGCTGTCAAACTATGTTTTTGGAGTAAACTAGAAAATGTGTTCATAGAACACGGATGCCCCACATACCGCTTTGACAATAAACAAGGCAAAATTCCATTTCCAAAAGGGGAGATAATCCATGATTCCGGGATCGAATCAAAAATCGAAATAAACTTAGTGCATCTATACTCATCATAAGGAAGCTACATACCGAGTTTCAGGTGTGTAGCTATTACAGTTTAAATGTTTTATGACTTACAAGCCAAAATTGGAAAATTCTAAGTCGAAAAGGGGGAGATAATCTATGACCCCGGAGTCGAATCAAAAATCGAAATACACGTTGCGCATCTACTCATCATAAGGAAGCTATATACCAAGTTTCAGGTCTGTAGCTAGTACGGTTTAAAAGTTTTATGACTTACAAGGTTGGTGACGGACGGACAGGACGGACGTGATTGAAGGGACAGACAGACAAGGGTAACACTAAATCCCCCTCCACTATTCTGGTGGGGCATAAACAAGAGCTGTAGGAGAACAGCATAGCTCGACTACGAGGGTTGTCGATGTACACATAGCTTGACACAAACAAGGTGGCCGCGGCCTGCATAAAAACCTTAACCAATTTTGACTAAAAACCTTAACCAAGGGAAATTAAGTAAGTAATTCAAGGTTAAATGTAGGTCAATGTGGCCGCGGCCTGCATAAAAACCTTAACCAAGGTTGACTAAAAACCTTAACGAAGGGAAATTAAGTAAGTAATTCAAGGTTAAATGTAGGTCAATGTCAGATGTAGGTCAGGGGTTATTGATGTACAGCACTAGGAGATGAAGTTTTCCAAGTATGGTTGCTGTAGGCCCAGGATTATTCCATATACAAGCTTGACTAAAAACCTTAACCAAGGGGAAATAAGAAAGTAATCCAATGAGTAAGGTAAAGGTCATTGTAATAAGGTAGGTAAGGTCAAATAGGTACATCACTAGGAGATGAAGTTGTCCAAGTATGGTTGGTGTAGGGCCAGGAGTATTGCATCTACAAGCTTGACTAAAAACCATAACCAAGGAGAATTAAGTAAGTAATTCAAGAGGAAATGTAGGTCAAGGTCAAATATAGATCAGGGGTTATTGATGTACATCGCTATGAGAAAAGGTTGTCCAAGTATGGTGTTAGGATGCACAATAGTATTCCATGTAGAAGTTTGACTAAAAACCTTAACCAATGGGAATTAAGTAAGTAATTCAAAGCTAAATGTAGGTCAAGGTCAAATATAGGTCAGTGGTTGTTGATGTACATCACTAGGACATGAAGTTTTCCAAGTATGGTGGGTGTAGGGCCAGGAATATTCCATATACAAGCTAGACTAAAAACCTTAAACAAGGGGAATTAACTAAGTAATTGAAGAGGAAATGTAGGTCAATGTCAAATATAGATCAGGGGTTATTGATGTACATCCCTATGAGAAAAGGTTGTCCAAGTATGGTGTCTGTATGCACACTAGTATTCCATGTACAAGCTTGACTAAAAACCTTAACCAAGGTTGACTAAAAACCTTAACCAAGGGGAATTAACTAAGTAATTCAAGAGGAAATGTAGGTCAAGGTCAAATATAGATCAGGGGTTATTGATGTACATCACTAGGAGATGAAGTTGTGCAAGTATGGTGGGTGTAGGGCCAGTAGTATTCCATATACAAGGTTGACTACAAACGTTGACCAAGGTGACGCCGACGCCGACGCCGGGGTGACAACATAAGCTCTACTTATTCTTCGAATAGTCAAGCTAAAAATGGAAATTAGAAAATTAACAGCAGAAAACAAAATCTAATTCAGCATTATAAATGATAAGGTATCACAATGCTCCAGATAAGGTGCGTATTTGCTTAAATACCCAATAAAATTGCGAAAAACCCAATTGAAATCAGAAGTAGCGAGTATCAAAAAGCAATAACAATTTTGTGGTACCTTTATCATGCTGCAGAAAACAATAAACAGACCACAAATATAGCATATTTTTCTTATTTTCCATGAAAACACATCTTGGTATTTCATTAGAATTGTCTCCAAGGAGACAATTCTAATGAAATGCCAAGACATGTTTTCATTTCGAAGCAAACTATTTAATAATTGCTGTCTGTTGATGTGTAAACAGAAGTGTTTTTTTTATTTTACCCAATTAAAATTTTGAAATACCCAGTTGCTTCAGAAATGATGGAGTGACAATACTCAATTACTACTTCCTTATCTGGAGCCCTAGTGGAAGCTTTCACTGGGTTTAGTTTGCCATGAAGGGCCATGAAGGGTAATAAGGCTTCTCAAGTGTTAATATCATCAATCAAACATAGCAGGAATAAATGGTGTGATCTCTTAATGAGAGGGCATGCAATGACATGTACAACAAAAGGCCAGTGATAATTTTCCGACCTCTCATGGATCATATTGGTTAGACAATATTTTTTTTTTTAATGATTTCTGAGCCCATGATGTTAAAACTCTGAGCATATGCTTGCAATTCAAAATCAAAATCAAGCTGTTTCAGCCTCAACAAATCAAACTGCTTGAGATTGAGCACGACTCTCATTGTTACTGGAGAAATGGGGCTTATGGGATTTGAGACCAGTACTAGTGCTCTCCTGGGGTCCGTTTCACTAAACTTTGTACGACTAAAATGTTTGTAAGTTCAAACTTATGATAGTCTGTAAATTTCACATTAACATTGTTTTCTTGTAAACAATTATTGGATTTACATTTATTGATCATAGGCTGCATATGCAGCCTATGCTCAATAAATGTAAATTCATAAATTGAAATTTACAGACGATCTTAAATTTGCACTTACGAACATTTTAGTCGTAAGAAGTTTAGTGAAACGGGCCCCTGTAGCCTGATAACCATCACGATATTGCTTGTTAGAAGCACTACGTGTGTTTCATTGATGGAATGGTGAACAGCGCAGATCCTGATCATACTGTGCGGATGCACAGGCTGATCTGGATCTACACTGGTCACAAACCCCATAAGTCCCATTTCTCCAGTCACAGCCACATATATGTTGCTCAGTAGGCCACAACTGCCATAAACTTCAATTCTCCAGGAGCTAGACAAGTGACAATAATAAGCCTCATTTCTGCAGTTACAACATAAGCCCCATTTTTACAGACACGGCCACATTTGTGAAGTTTGTACTTGAAATATTACAGTATAATGACTGAAACCTAACCCTTACAAAAGCTAAATTAAATGTTGTTGTTTGCTGTTTATTGTTTTATTTTGCATTGTTATTATACAAACATCAGGCGCGTAACCAGGATCTTGCTGAGGGGGATGCGCATTGAGCGGCGACAGTCGCGAATTGTTGAGGGGGGATCCGGGGGCATGCCTCCCTGAATTGTTTTTGGGATAAAGAACGCAAATCCTGGCTTCTAGAGCCCTCCAGACTTAGATATATTATGCGAAATTTTAGCAGAGAAATTTTCATTTTACGAAATGTAGTTCTTATTTTATCGATGTGTACACACCTGGCCAAATTTTAGGGGGTGCGTTCGTACCCGCACCCCCCCACCCCCCCTGATTACGCGCCTGAACATAGTCTGACAGCACTTTAGAATCATTTCCAATGGAAACAGTTCTAAAATGTTGCCAAATGATGTTTTTATTGAGAGAAAATTACAAAAATATGAAACAACAGTAGATGATAAATTTCTATTCTCACATTCTAAGGGTTAATCAAACTTATGATTTTGACCATGAAAGTAGAGGATATGTCATGAAACATTTAAAATTACAGTCCTTTAAAGACACAGGTGTTACACATTTCATACTAAAGGCCAATACTATGAACGGCATGAATCAGGTATCGGACATGTAGTAACGGTGAAACAGGAAATCTTCCCCCCCTGGAAATCTTCCCCCCCGGGGGGAAAGATTTCCAGGCTTAAGCCTAGGAAATATTCCCCCCCGCCTGGAAATTCTCCCCCCCCCCCCATCACCACCTTCACAGACACTGTCCACAAAACTTTTAATGTATTTTCATATACATTGTTGATATTGTGCAACAACCGGGTGGAGGATTTCATCCCTATATCTTACGGCGGTTAAATTCCCGGCTACCACAATCAACGGTGACTTTACCCCGTGAGATATCCCTCCCCAGACCATAATCGAGCCACCCCCAAACCTATCCCTCTCAAGAACGCGCAAGCGTCGGCGAAGCGTTCCCCACGACGTCGGTATACACGACGTCGACCGTCCGGATGAAAAAGAGTGAACCGGGACTCATCTATGAAAAAGACTTGTCTCCATTGCCTCTTTGGAAATCGTCTGGGAGCATGTGCCGCCAACAAAGCCATACGACGCGCGCGACGTGCACGAATGAGAGGCAGACCAACGTAGCGACGACGTGCTCGCAGACCAACCTCGCGCAATCGATTTCTTACAGTTTTGGGGTGAATGTGGCAATTATGATTGCCTACCGTGTTAATAGCGGTTTTAGTGGCAGTAACGTGGCGATTACGTAGGTGGGCGAGACGAATAGCCCTGTCTTAACGTCGCAACGTTACGCGCGGACGTCCCGATCTCGGTCAGTCGGCAACCCTTCCGGTCTCTCTCAGACGACGGACAAGACCTTCTATGGTGGACACATTCACACCGAACTGCATAGCAACCTGCTGTTGCGTTTGACCTTGCATTAGCAATGCAATAGCCTGACCCCTCTGAACTTCCGTCAGATGTACCATGATTGTGAGAGCTATAAATTCAGTGTAAATAGCGGAAAACGATGTGTATACCTCAAGCGTATCAAGTGGTATGACAAAATGTTTTGACGAACTTGTCATCATCATGCTGCACGTGTTTTTGGTTTTTTATCACTTTCTCTATGTGGTACGGTGCATTACACGGTTGAGTAACATTAGGCACCGGTTTGGGTGCACAGTGACCAAGATAGTCGCCTGACCGGTTTTCATAATTGTAGGCCAAGCATTTAAATAATTATTGCGTATATTGTTACCCTACGTTTCTTTATCCTTTCAGTATATATACACTGGCCAAGCAGATAGTAGCTTCATGTCCTCGGTATATGTCACATAGCCATTGCAATGGTAGTTTTCATTATGTTCAATACAGTGTCATCTGTACGGAGCCCGCAGAGGACGTAGAATTCTTTTTTTTATTAATTTGTTCCCACAAATTAACAATTCGTTCCCTCAATTTAACAATTCGTTCCCACTAAATAACAATTCATTCCCATGGGAACGAATTAACAGGGAACGAATTGTTAATTCGTGGTAATGAATTGTTATATCGTGGAAACGAATTGTTAATTCGAGAGAACGAATTGTTAAATTGAGGGAAACAAATTGTCATTTTGTGGGAACAAATTGTTAATTCGCGGGAACAATTTGTTATATCATGGGAACGAATTGTTAATTCGAGGGAACAAATCTAACCAGGTTTCATAGAGAATTTCCTTCTTTTTTTTCTTTTTTTCGTTCTTTGATTCTCCACCGGCTCCTCCACCTCCTTTTCCCCCATGTTAAATTCCCATAGACAAATCAATGTTTCGAAATAAAATCAATATTTTACCAAATTTCACGAAATAAAAAGAAGGCTCATTCTTAAATGTTGCTATAATTTAATATTGTCGAAAAATATATTGTTTTTGCATTGTTTAAGCCATAAAATTTGGGCAGGCTTCGTGAAACAGACAGTAGGTGGCTGATAAAATATACATTCCTACTCCAGGTCATCATATGATTGTGATTCTAGGTAGCTTCATACAAAGGCTAATTAATTAATTACACGCGTCAATATTTAATACCAATATCACCCTCAGTGTGTTGTGTTCCCCATGGAGATATTTATGCCAACTAATACAATTGGCCTGTTAATAACACTAGTCAGGAAGTGCATGGGTATCATTATACGTCACGTGTTACGACAAAATGAGGCTTGCTGCATTTGTAGCTGTAGCCTATTTCATCAACATTGCAAAGTATACTTTACTAGCAAAGTATACTTTGAAGGAGTAATCATTTATTTTTCCTGAAATGCATTATTTCATATAGAACTAACAAATGCATATATTTCATGATTAAAAGTATGCAGAATTATTATACTGAATTTATTACATTATCACAGCCAAATTGGCTGTGATAATGTAATAAATTCAGTATAATAAAAATTAATAAATTTATCATAAAATTGAAAATTTCTCCCTCAAAGTATACTTTACAATGTTGATGAAATAGGCTACCGGTGTCACAGGAAATCCTCCCTGGAAATCTTCCCCCCCCCCCCGACCCCCCCGATTTCCAGGCTCGACCCTAGGAAATTCTCTCCCCACCCTGGAAATTCCCCCCCCCCCCACCCAAAAGTTTGTGTTTGAATCTCTTTGAAGCAGAATTATTTCCCACCAAACATGTGCACATAGGCACGCACAATGTATACCATTTGGTAGTATAAGAAAGGGGAACATAAAAAATCACCTCCATCACACCCCACCCCAATCTACCATATGCATAGTGTAAGTCCCTTCATAGACAAGAATCACAAATTGGGGGGAAGATTTCTGATCAAGTGAAAATGTTTGTGTAGAACAGTTAGCATGTGACGCGTATTGGCGGGGGGAGAGAGGGGGGGGGGGAGATTTTCCTAGGAAATATCCCCCCCAACCATCTACCATATGCATAGCAGATGTGAATGCCTCTTTGTAGACAAGAATACCCCCCCCCCCACCTCCCTCATGATGAAATAATGTATGTTGGTGTAGAACAGATAGCATCTGGCATTGTATTGAGGAAGGGGGGGGGTGGGGGGGGATTTTATTACCTAGGAAAATATCCCCCCCCACCCCCCCAACCAACTACCATTTGCATAGCGGATGTGGATGTCTCTTTGTAGACAAGAATAACACACGATTGGGGGAGTATTTCTGATAAAATAATGTATGTTGGTATAGAACAGATAGCATGTGGCATGTATGTTGGGGGGGGGGGGGGAGATTTTTTCTAGGAAATATTCCCCTCCCCCCCAACCAACCAACTCCATATGCATAGCGTATGTGGATGTCTCTTTGTAGACAAAATAAACACACAGCTATTGGGGAGTATTTCTGATGAAAAAATGTGTGTTGGTGGTAGAATAGATAGCATTTGGCATGTATTGAGGGAGGGGGGGGAATTTCCAAGGAAATAAATCCCCCCCCCCCCCAACCAACTACCATCCATGCATAGCGGATGTGATGTCTCTTTGTAGACAAGAATAACCCACGATTGGGGGAGTATTTTCTGATGAAATAATGTATGTTGGTGTAGAACACAGATAGCATGTGGCATGTAGGTTGGTGGTGGGGGGGGGGGGGGGGGGGGGAGATTTTATTTTCCTAGGAAATATTCCCCCCCCCCCCATCCAACCATACCATATGTATAGCGGATGTGGATGTCTCTTTGTAAGACAAGAATAACCCACGATTGGGGGATATTTCTAATGAAATAATGTCTGTTGGTGTAGAACATGATAGCATGTGGCATGTATTGGTGTGGATAGATATTCCTAGGAAATACCCCCCCCCCCCCCCCCACCCCCCCCCATAACTACCATATGCATAGCGGATGTGGATGTCTCTTTGTAGACAAGAATAACCCACGATTGGGGGAGTATTTCTGATGAAATAATGTCTGTTGGTGTAGAACAGATAGCATGTGGCATGTATTGGTGGGTGGGGTGAGGTTTTCCTAGGAAATAACCCCCCCCCCATAACATACCTCCCATATGCATAGCAGATGTGGATGTCTCTTTGTAGACAAGAATAACCCACGAATTGGGGGAGTATTTTCTGATGAAATAATGTATGTTGGTGTAAGAACAGATAGCATGTGGATGTATTGGTGGGGGGGTGGGGGGGAGAATTTTCCTATGAAATTAAAATCCCCCCCCCCCAACCAACCAACCATATGCATAGTGGATGTGGTTGTCTCTTTGTAGACATGAATAATCCACGATTGGGGGAGTATTTCTGCTGAAATAATGTATGTTGGTGTAGAACAGATAGCATGTGGCATGTATTGGTGGGGGGGGGGGAGATTTTCCTAGGAAATAACCCCCCCCCCCATAACTACCATATGCATAGCGGATGTGGATGTCTCTTTGTAGACAAGAATAACCCACGATTGGGGGAGTATTTCTGATGAAATAATGTCTGTTGGTGTAGAACAGATAGCATGTGGCATGTATTGGTGGGGGGGGGGGTGGGGGGGGGAGATTTTCCTAGGAAATATTCACCCCCCCCCCCCCAACAACCATATGCATAGTGGATGTGGTTGTCTCTTTGTAGACATGAATAACCCACGATTGGGGGAGTATTTCTGCTGAAATAATGTATGTTGGTGTAGAACAGATAGCATGTGGCATGTATTGGTGGGGGGGGGAGACTTTCCTAGGAAATATCCCCTCCCCCCCCAACTACCATATGCATAGCGGATGTGGATATCTCTTTGTAGACATGAATAACCCACGATTGGGGAAGTATTTCTGATGAAATAATGTATGTTGGTGTAGAACAGATAGCATGTGGCATATATTGGTGGGGGGGGGGGAGATTTTCCTAGGAAATATCCCCCCCAACTACCATATGCATAGCGAATGTGGATGTCTCTTTGTAGACCTGAATAACCCACGATTGGGGGAGTATTTCTGCTGAAATAATGTATGTTGGTGTAGAACAGATAGCATGTGTCATGTATTGGTGGGGGGGGGGGGGGGGGAGATTTTCCTAGGAAATATTCACCCCCCCCAACAACCATATGCATAGTGGATGTGGTTGTCTCTTTGTAGACATGAATAACCCACGATTGGGGAGTATTTCTAATGAAATAATGTCTGTTGGTGTATGAACAGATAGCATGTGGCATGATTGGTGGGGTGGGGGGGGGGGGGGGGGGAGATTTTTCCTAGGAAATAAACCCCCCCCCCCCATAAACTACCATATGCATAAGCGGATGTGATGTCTCTTTTGTAGACAAGAATAACCCACGATTGGGGGATATTTCTATGAAATAAGAGTCTGTTGGTGTAGAACAGATAGCATGTGGCATGTATAGGTGTGGGTGGGGGTGAGGTTTTCCCCTAGGAAATAACCTAACCCCCCCCCCCATAACTACCATATCATAGCAGATGTTGATGTCCTCATTGTAGACAAGACTACCCAAAAATGGGGGAGTATTTCTGATGAAATAATGTATGTTGGTGTAGAACACGATAAGCATAGTGGCATGTTTGGTGGGGGGAGGGGAGGATTTTGCCTAGGAAAAAATCCCCCCCCCCCCCAACCAACAACCCATAGCCATAGTGGATGTGGGTTGTCCTCTTAGTAGACAATGAATAAACCACGCTTGGGGGAGTATTTTGCTGAAGTATGTCTGTTTGTTGTAGAACAGAGAGCATGTGGCATGTATTGTTGGGGGGGGGGGGGGGAGAATTTTTCCTAGGAAATAACCCCCCCCCCCCCCATAACTAACCATATGCATAGCGGATGTGGATGTCTCTTGTAGACAAGAATAACCCCACGATTGGGGAGTATTTCTGATGAAATAATGTCTGTTGGTGTAGAACAGATAGCAGTGTGGCAAGTATTGGTGGGAGGGGGGAAATATCCTAGAAATAATCCCCCCCCCCCAACAACCATAGGCATAGTGGAAAGGTGGTTGTCTCTTTGTAGACATGAATAACCCACATTGGGGGGAGTAATTTCTCTGAAATAAAGTATGTTGTGTAGAACAGATAGCAATGTGCATGTATTGGTGGGGGGGAGACTTTCCTAGGAAATATCCCCCCCCCAACACCATATGCATAGCGATGTGGTTATCTCATGTAGACATGAATAACCCACGATTGGGAGTATTTTCTGATAAAAAAATGTATCAGTTGGTGTAGAACAGATAGCATCGTGGCAATATTTGGTGGGGGGGGGGGGAGATTTTCCAGGAAATATCCCCCCCAACTACCATATGCATAGCGAATGTTGATGTTCTCTTTGTAGACCTGAATAACCCACGATTGGGGAGTATTTCTGCTGACAATAATGTAGTTGGTGTAGAATCAGTTACAATGAGCAAGTGGCATGTATTGGTGGGGGGGGGGGGGAGATTTTCCTAGGAAATGTCCCCCCCCCAACTACCATATGCATAGCGGATGTGGATATCTCTTTGTAGACATGATAACCCAACGATTGGGGGAGTATTTCTGATGAAATAATGTATGTTGGTGTAGACAGATAGCATATGGCATATATTGGTGGGGGGGGGGGGAGATTTTCTAGGAAATATCCCCCCCAACTACCATATGCATAGCGGATGTGGATGTCTCTTTGTAGACCTGAATAACCCACGATTGGGGGAGTATTTCTGCTGAAATAATGTATGTTGGTGTAGAACAGATAGCATGTGGCATATATTGGTGGGGGGGGGGGAGATTTTCCTAGGAAATATCCCCCCCAACTCCCATATGCATAGCGGATGTGGATGTCCTTTGTAGACTAGAATAACCCCTCTCCCTCATGATGAAATAATGTATGTTGGTGTAGAACAGATAGCATTTGGCATGTATTGAGGGAGGGGGGGGAGATTTTCCTAGGAAATATTCCTCCCCCCCCCCACCCCAACCAACTACCATATGCATAGCGGATGTGGATGTCTCTTTGTAGACAAGAATAACCCCCCCTCCCCTGAAGATGAAATAATGTATGTTGTTACACCCCCCCCCCCCCCCCCCTCATCAATACATGCCACATGCTATCTCTTCACCAACTTTCATTTCATTTCATCCGAAATACTCCCCCAATCACATGCTATTCTTCGCCTTCTCTACAAAGAGACATTCACATCCACTTTGCATATGGTAGATGGTGGTGGGGAGGGGGGGGGGATATTTCCTAGGAAAATCTCCCCTCCCCCCACCAATACATGGCACATGCTGTCTGTTTTACACCAACATACATTATTTTGTTTCTTCAGAAATACTCCCCCAATCGTGGGCTATTCTTGTTTACAAAGAGACGTCTATATCCACTATGCATATGGTAGATGGTGGCGGCGGGGAATATTTCCTAGGAAAATCCCCCCCCCCCTCCCTCAATACATGCCACATGCTATCTCTTCACCAACTTTCATTTCATTTCATCAGAAATACTCCCCCAATCACATGCTATTCTTCTCCTTCTCTACAAAGAGACATTCACATCCACTTTGCATATGGTAGATGGTGGGGGGGATATTTCCTAGAAAAATCTCCCCCCCCCCACCAATACATGGCACATGCTGTCTGTTCTACACCAACAAACATTATTTTGTTTCTTCAGAAATACTCCCCCAATCGTGAGCTATTCTTGTCTACAAAGAGACAATCACATCCACTATGCATAGGGTAGATGGTGGCGTGGGGGAATATTTCCTAGGAAAATCTCCCCCCCCCACCAATACATGCCACATGCTATCTGTTCTACATCAACATACATTATTTCATTTCATCAGAAATACCCCCCAATCGTGGGCTGTTCTTGTCTACAAAGAGACGTCCATATCCACTATGCATATGGTAGATGGTGGCGGGGGGGGGGAATATTTCCTAGGAAAATCTCCCCCCCACCCACCAATACATGCCACATGCTTGCTGTTCTACACAGATATACTGTTTTTATTTTCTAGACCCACCCCACCATGTGCTATACATTTATACCACTCATATGCAGCAGCTATGGTAGAGATTTAACCTAGAGAACTCTCTACCAGCCAACATACATAATAGTTATGGTATGGTAATGGGGAATTATTGCATATACCGGTAAATAGAATCTCTACCGCCACACCACCACTATATTGTCTATGTATAGATATTATACTAAATTGGAGAGCTCCTTTATAGAAAATACTGCCTCGTCTATTCACATACTTCTCCACAAGCAGACATACATTATGACTATGTTAGTTGGGTATACATGTAGGGATATTACGTCCT
Source organism: Conchocele bisecta (assembly GCA_029237695.1). NCBI lineage: Eukaryota > Metazoa > Mollusca > Bivalvia > Lucinida > Thyasiridae > Conchocele > Conchocele bisecta. Next base: position 9,150,853 of record CM055265.1, on the reverse strand, counting down.
CTGTTACCAACAGACTGGTTCTAGCATGTGCATTTTGTATGCTCCTGAGCACAATATCAACAATGTATATGAAAATACATTAAAAGTTTACTTTGAGGCAGAAATTTTCAATTTAAGGATAAATTTATTAATTTTTATTAAAACTGAATTTATTACATTACCACAGCCATTTTGCCATTTTGGCTGTGATAATGTAATAAATTCAGTATAATTAAACTACTTTTAATCATAAAATAGATGCAGTCTTGTATGAAATAATGTATTTCAGGAAAAACTAGATTGGTCAGTAAGCGAGGCTTACGGAATACCCCCCGCGTGGGCCCAGGTACCCCTAAAATATGTAAACATTTCCAAGTGTGTGGGCTTGTGACCTTGACTCTGGGCTTAGCGGGAGCGGCATGAACGTGAATTTGTCACAGGGTGGTAGAGGTCCATTGGAGCAATGCGTGTGTGAAATGTGAAGCAGATCCGAGCAAGGAAATAGAAGTTATAACCGATTTCTCTGATGTTAAGTTTTGTAAAGAGACTAAGTATGTGACCTTGACCTTGGGATCAGCGGGGGTTGGACGGTCATAGATTTGTCACAGCATGATAGTACAACCTTAGAGGAATGCACAAGTGAAATAATAAGAATTTTCAATGAAGGAAATAGAAGTTATAACTTATTTCTCTGATGTTAAGTTTTGTAGTAAATGGACTAAGTATTTGACCTTGACATTGGGATCAGCGGGGGTTGGACGGTCGTGGATTTGGCACAGCATGGTAGTAGAGTCTTACAGGAATGCATGTGTGAAATATTAAGCATTTTAGATGAAGGAAATAGAAGTTATAACAATATTTCTCTGATGTTAAGTTTTGTAAAGAGACTAAGTATTTGACCTTGACCTTGGGATCAGTGGGGGTTGGACGGTCGTGGTAGTAGAGCCTTACAGGAATGCATGTGTGAAATATTAAGCATTTTAGATGAAGGAAATAGAAGCTATAACAATATTTCTCTGATGTTAAGTTTTGTAAAGAGACTAAGAATTTGACCTTGACCTTGGGATCAGCGGGGGTTGGACGGTCGTGGATTTGGCACAGCCTGGTAGTAGAGCCTTACAGGAAAGCATGTGTGAAATATTAAGCATTTTAGATGAAGGAAATAGAAGTTATAACAATATTTCTTTTGCTGTTAAGTTTTGTAAAGATACTAAGTATTTGACCTTGGGATCAGCAGGGGTTGGACGGTCGTGGATTTGGCACAGCCTGGTAGTAGAGCCTTACAGGAATGCATGTGTGAAATATTAAGCATTTTAGATGAAGTAAATAGAAGTTATAACAATATTTCTCTGATGTTAAGTTTACGGACGCACGGACGCACGGACGCACGGACGCACAACCTGACTCCAGTATACCCACAACTCGTTGCGGGGGGTATAATAAATGATTACTCCCTCAAAGTACACTTTGCTAGATAAGTATACTTAGCAATTTTGGTGAAATCGGCTACTGTCAGTAGGGCCTCCACCAGTACCCACCATGTCAGCGACTCAGTATGTATGCTTATAATGAACATTCTAGATCAAACTGAATGTCCGCGGCCAGCATATCTATCACACACGCCAAGGTATTTGATGGTCCCAGTATGTATACATGTGGTTAGTCGATGAGAGTGTGGAGATATTACATGCTTAAAAACTTTAATGCAGATTTTAAAAAAAAATTGGGGGCTGCATGGGTGGGCTAGATAATGAAACTATGGATGATGGTAAAGAGGTTTGTGAAGTTTCTAGTCAATTGAACAAAGGATTGTGGAGTATTATAGAAATGAATGGCCTTTTTGTGGAATTTATAGGGGTATAAACTTGGAAAAGTCGCGGGAATACTGGACGAAGGCCGGAAGGCCTCGTCCAGTATTCCCGCGACTTTTCCAAGTTTATATCCCCGATAGATTCCACAAAAAGGCCATTCATTCCTTATAATTCCAGCATTTGAAATAAATTCATCAAGAAAATGTGTTTGTTTTCCGTTTTCTTCAGAATTATTTTACCTACGTGTCACGATTAAGGAAAGTAGTTCGGCGTGAGAGTTTACTGGGATATAAATTTTGGACAGAGACTTGCTACGGGCCAATCAAATGTTAGGGAATTGTGTAAATATTGTTGTGCTGGAATTATTTGGTATTTAAAAACTTTAAAGCAAATGTCGGCCGCATGGATGCACGCCAAAAGCAGCGACTATATCAGGCCTACTGCAAGCGTCGTGACAACAATTTCTGTACAAAGATTTATGTTATAAATTTGCTTCATACAGTAATGCGATTCATTAATGCTATCATTTTCCACCAAAATATAGGGGTCATTAAATATAAACAAATCCATCGGAGATTTGTCAAAATCGGTGACTAATGGCAACGGTGTCGTCAATTTTCGTTTTGCTATACCAAACTTCATAGTCGTATACATTTTACAAAAACGGGCCCCAGGATCTCGATATATATCGCATGGTAGTACCAGTTTACCAACCTTCAAAGGCATTGTCGAGCACCCCTTTGCCGAGGTTATCGAAGACCATGCGCTGGCTGGCGTATTTGTTGGTATTGGGGGCCGGTTCTGTGACACCATCGTCCGTGGTGACAAATCCATCATGGGACCTGCAATAAAATGGATAGGATGTTGTAAAGAATTCTTTTTAGAACACCAAACGCTACAAGAGCTGAAACTGGTCGATAAAATTTAATGTATTTATAGACCTCGATCCGTTACTTCAACCTGTCTGCTAAGATGGCTTAGATGGCAACTCAATGCACAGTATAGTATACTATAAATTGAACAGTGTCAGATACACTTTATACAACTATTCAATCACATTTACAAAGCTATTGACTTTAAAACAAAGGATGGTGTCATGATTGTGCATCAGTGTATGAGAAAACATGCATGAGAATGACATATTTGCATGGACGATGATTGATAAGTGTGTATTATTTCAAGCTATGCAAACTTGCACAATGCATTATCCTATTTGGGATACATTTGCATTTTTAACCCTTTCAACCCTAAGGAACTGGAATGGACTGTGATATGCTAATGTTCCGACCAATCCAATGGTCACAAAATTATTTTCAGATTCGTCCATTTATGAAAAGGGGGTGTTTTTGTTCTAAGGAATATTAAAATTACTTTCAAAAAGTGCAGATCCTTATGAGACGGCTCGTTACGAGCCGGCTCATCTGGATCTGCACTTTTTGCATAAACAGCTATAGCGGGATTTCGGGTTCAAAGGGTTAACCTGTTGAATATTTAAGATTACCGTAAAGATTCTAATAGACGCCCGGGCGTCTATTAGAATCACCACTGGCTCCGAAGTCCAGGGTGGGCGTTTAATAGAGGCAAGTGTTATTCAGCAAAGGGAAAATGATAAAAAAAATATACGATGTTCTGCTATCTGAACAAAAACATAACTAAGGGACGTTACTCTCAAACGCCAGATTTGATTGTAGTGTCTGTCAGTTTATAAACATTTGGGCCAAGACGTTTCGGCCCACTCTGGTCATTATGGTACAGTCGGTAGAAATGTTAAATTTAATGGTAATGTATATCAAGACAGCGTCAATCATTAATGCTGATCAGATTTACGCCTACGGACGTTTCGTCAGCGTTTCGGATCTGTCGGGTTTGAGATGCTTTGAAAATGGCGTCTCCGTAACCGTGTAAATTCTGATCACCCTGTGTCCGTGCAAATAGCTACTGCTGATGAGGAATTTACTGTGACACCGGAAACAGTCGAATTTCGCTTCCGCTTTTGAAAGTGAAAGTAGCAATTATGTTTTTTTCCCCGATTTTAAAGGAAGTTGCTTTCGAAATAATGGAAAGAAAAAAAATCTAATTTGACAATTAGCTCCGATTTTGTTTCAAGTCGGTACTGGGCGTTTATTAGAGGCACTAATTTCGTGAAAATCGGCCAAAAAATGTGTCATTTTCAACGTAAAAAGTGGGGGGTGGGCGTCTATTAGAGCATGGGCGTCTATTAGAATCTTTACGGTATATTGATCAGCAGCCAATTGTATAAACCTTGGTTAAATTAACCACTGGTTAGCGCCTAACCACCGGTTAAAATGTAACCAGGCTTCTGTAGGTCGGTTAAATTCAACCAGAAAAATCATGGTTAAAATTTAACCGGAGTTTTATACAATCGCTAACCAATAATTTAACCAAATATTTGACCAAACCACGGGTTTAACCAGCTGTTAAAATTTAACCAAGGTTTATACAATTGGCTGCAGTTGTACTGTGCATAATAATAGTATTTTAACCCTTAGACCGATATCTTAATTTTTTTGTCGTCTGCTGTTTATTTCTATTTTCCATTTTTATCATCAAAACATGCTTTGAAAGCACTTTAGAATAATTTACAACATGCTTTGACAGCACTTCAGAATCATTTCCATTGGAAATGATTCTGAAGTGCTGTCAAACCATGTTTTTATTGAGAAATAAGGCAAGATATAAAAGCAACAGCAGATGACAATTGTTGTGAGTAGTGGTCTAAGGGTTAAGGTTATGTTTCGCATGTCTAGACGTCATGTTGTTTGCCATTAGTATGTGATGTGATGAAGACGATAAAATTACGCAGCTGTTTCTATAACTACATGTATTCACATTTCTTTTTTTTTTTGTCGTCTGCTGTTTATTTTCTGTTTTCCATTTTTATCATCAAAAACATGCTTTGACAGCACTTTAAATAATTTACAACATGCTTTGACAGCACTTCAGAATCATTTCCATTGGAAATGATTCTTAAGTGCTGTCAAAACATGTTTTTATTGAGAAATAAGGCAAGATATAGAAGCAACAGCAGACGAAAATTGTTGTGAGTAGCGGTCTAAGAGTTAACACTGTAGATTATTCAAGATTTTGTCCCAGTCTTCTTCTAACTTATAACCCATTTCATGCTGAGGATACACCATTTTTTTGTGGAAAATCCTAAATATTTTCTTTATATGAGCTCAGAAATATATGTTGTGACCACCATTTGAACCATCTCTAAATTTGTATTATTGCAAATGTTTCCGTAGTCTAAGGGTGCGACGATTAACCACCATACTCGATTATTCGCTATTTGTAACTGCATGGTCCGGTGCCCTAATACAAACTTGCGGTTTTCAAAAAATCTATTTTTAACTTGTTGTTGTTTTTGTTGTTGCTGCTGTGTTTGTTTGTTTGTTTATTGGAGTTTAACGGCCTATCAACAGCTAAGGTCATTTAAGGCCGGGTCAATGGGTTTAGTACTAAATCTCATATATTACCTGTACAAGTACATGTACAAATGGGGGGAAAATCCCAAAGTGAAAACTGAATATTTACAATAAAAAAACTATACATTCAGCCCTGAAAGCAGAATAATCTTGATCTGATGCCAGGTCCTCACCACACCAGAATCACTTGGCCCCTCCCAAAAGCAGTAGGATCAGAACTAATCTTACTACTTTTATAATGTGCAATAACCCAATTCAACTCACAGGTAACAAAAGAGCCAAAGATAAAAACGTACCCGAGGGCCAAACCAGGCAAATCGTGATTCCTATAAGGAGGAAACCCTACCGTTAACTTACGCCTTCACGTTCGCCCGACCAACCACCCACAGTTGCTGCTGTGAAATTCCTGTGCTCAGTTTTCGCGAAAACACTTTCCACTCTAGATAATTATTAGTGTATGTGTCATCCACAAACACATACACACAGAGACATCATCTGAGACATTTTCTGGCAAAATAAACATTCATTCACCATTACCCCACTGATTGACATTATTATACATTTTATATCAGAAGTAAATTTCCACACTGATAGTAGGGGCAATAACCGTGTTTCCTTAAAATGTTAAGGAACATTACTATTTATTCTCTGTATGTATTTTTTTGATGTGCAATGATCATACTTTATACTCTGTCGAAAATATTATTTTTTCCCGTGACGCATCTAATTAGTATAAATAATTAAACAAAGTGGTTAACCGAAAAGTGTGACGGACGGACGGACGGACGGAGGACGGACGAACTTACATTTCGGAACTTAGGGGGTACTTGCTATATAAAAGATCAAAGGAAATACCCCGTAAGACACAATAGGCTTACGGGGTACGGAATAAGTTCCATTGTCTTCTATTGTCTTAGGCCATGCCCCCTACCCCATAAGTACCCTAATGTGTGCCCGGACAGACGGACGGATGGACGGACGGACGTTCTTACAGTACTATACTTATGTGGCTTATCACATGTTAAATATTAGCCACATAAAACGATTTTTAGCCACTTAAAAGGATTTTTTAGGTGGCTAATTGTAACCAACCCTATCCTTTACTAAGTCCATAACCCTGTGGGGCTAGCCACATAATTACCCTAATGTGTGCCCGGACGGACCAACGGACGGACAGACAGACAGACGGACGGTCAAAACACTATATGCCACCCGTTTCTTCGAAACCCGGTGGCATAGAAATATCATGCCTCATTTGCATATGAAACAAGAACTGCGTCTGTCGAACGCGGATGCCACCTGCAGCATATTTGAGAAACTGTGACAAAGTGGTTAACCGAAAAGTGTGATGGACGGACGGACAGACAGACGAAGGTGAAAAGGTGAAGGTCATATAAATTATGAAAAGGCAGGTGTGGCACACATACCAATGAATGAAGTGTTGAAGTATTGAAGCGATTAAGCAACTTATGTAGATGATATGGCCATTTTGAGAAACTGTGACAACTGGTTAACCAAAATTGTTAAGTCATTTAAGTAACCTGGTGAAGGTGAAAAGGCAAAGGTCATATAAATTATGAAAAGGCAGGTGTGGCAAACATACCAATGAATGAACTGTTGAAGTATTGAAGCGATTAAGCAACTTATGTAGATGATATGGCCATTTTGAGAAACTGTGACGAACTGGTTAACCAAAATTGTTACCGTAAGTCATTTTTAAGTAACCTGGTGAAGGTGAAAAGGCGAAGGTCATATAAATTATGAAAAGGCAGGTGTGGCACACATACCAATGAATGAAGTGTTGAAGTATTGAAGCGATTAAGCAACTTATGTAGATGATATCTACATCTATGATATGGCCTTATTTCCCAATAAAAACATGGTTTGACAGCACTTGAGAATCATTTCCAATGGAAATGATTCTGAAGTGCTGTCAAAGCATGTTGTAAATTATTCTAAAGTGCTGTCAAAGCATGTTTTTGATGATAAAAATGGAAAATAGAAAATAAACAGCAGACCACAAAAAAAAATAAGATAGCGGTCTAAGGGTTAAATTAATTCCTATAAAGAACATGTTGTGCCTATTGAGATGGGCATGCACCTTTAAAGCATTAGCATGAAATGCGTTATGCAATGAGTGTTGAGGCCGCTGTGTTTTCCACCGTAATGAGGCTACATATTGGTACTGTCAGTATACAGAGGATATTCTACCATAAATGTTTTGATTAGCGTGAGATAATACATGATTGTGCATCAGTTTCTGTGGAAACACACATGAGACCAGTGACTGACTTATTTGTATGGACATTACATGTGTATTATTTCACACTATTCAAACCTGCACAATGCAATATATCCTATTCATGAAATTTCTATGCAGGTTACATTCGCATATTTAGCCTGTTATCTAAGAGTATAATGATTATTTTTACTGTGCATAAGAATAGTATTCTAGATTATGTTTCACATTGTTTGTTAATTAGTATGTGATGTGATAAATACGTTAATAAAAATATTATTTGTAAAGAGTTACTGCTTACAGGTCTCCTATCTCAGAATCCCAGGCAATTAACTGATAGTAGTGTAATAGATTGCTGGAGAATCAACCTGGGTATGGAATATAAGCCAAATCGAATCATGACTGGGGAATGGGGTTTCTGGGTTTTGCGACCAGTGTAGATCCAGATCAGCCTGTGCATTCGCACAGTCTGATCAGGATCTGCACTGTTCGCCATTCAATCAATGAAACACATGCAATGCTTCTAACAAGTAATGCAGATCACTATCAGGCTACAGGGGGTGGTGTCACTAAACTTCTTACCACTAAAATGTTCGTAAGTGTAAATTTAGGATCGTCTGTAAATTTCAATTGATGGATTTACATTTATTGAGCATAGGCTGCATATGCAGCCTATGCTCAATAAATGTAAATCCAATAATTGTTTACAAGAAAACATTGTTAATGTGAAATATACAGACCATCATAAGTTTGCACTTACGAACATTTTAGTCGTAAGAAGTTTAGTGAAACGGGCCCCAGGAGTCTGCTATTTGATCAGGAGCTACACTGGTTGAAAAACCCATAAGCCCCATTTCTCCAGTGACAGCCACCTATTACCGGAGACATTACCTACCCCAAGGCATACATAAGCTTAGCTCTATTTCCAATATGTACCCATTTGAAAAATTGATTCTAGAATGGTTTATGTTTTAATATTTATTAAAAGCATTACCTTTTGTGGCCTTAAACAATCAATATGTACGATACAGGAAGTTTCTATAGAAATCAATCTTCATTCTAACACTGGCGGCGCTGGGATCAATGGTCATACAACACAATACCAGGTAACTCATGCCGGTCAGGGGCAGATCTGGAGTGGGGGGGGGGTGTGGGGGGGGTTGCAACCCCCCAGTTCAGCCACGGAGTTTACATAAATCACAGTTTACCACCAGTTGGAGTCTGAATTTAAATGCCGTAAAACACAGGAAAATGCATTTTGACGACCTCGAAAATAGGACAATCCCCTAGTTGCGAACGGTAACTCTTGCAATTACTCCCATACCATCCGTAGCTAGGTACGGGAGTAGATTGCAAGAGTTACCTTCACAACTAGACAACCCCATCCCCCCATTCCCCAAATGCTGGATCCGCCCCTGCCTGCAATGCATCAGGCAATGAAATACCAGGATCATCTAGCCCATAGAATATGTAATAATAAACCTAAATATTTGCACACCATTCATTCTGGGAAGACACATTTATGGTTTCGCACAACAAATGTCCCAGGTATCAATGTTTGGAAGTTACTGATTATGTTTAGCAAGCACCCAACTACAGTATCAGTAAATCTACAAATTTGGACGGACATGACCTATATTCCGAGAAAAGTAGGTCGAGGTCATCCGAATAATGCAGCGTGGTTAGGTGTCAATGTATGGAAACCACCCATCAGGCATGAGGTTGGCGAAGATCCGACTAACATGTCGGGAGATAATTAAAAATATGGATGTATGTCCCATATTTTGAGAAAAGTAGGTCATGGTCACCCGAATGACCCAGAGTGGTTAGGTGTCAATGTAAGGAAGGTACTGTTGAAGTCAGTAGATACCGGTATATAAAATTTGGACACATGTCCAAGTTTTTATGGATGTGACCTATATTTTGAGAAAAGTAGGTGACGGTCACCTGAATGACCCATTGCTGTTAGGTATCGATGTAATGAAGTTTGGCGAACATCCAACTAACATACCAGGAAACATTCAAAATGTGGACATACGTCTCCAAGTTAAGACACACATCACCTAGGTTTCACGAAAAGTAGATCAAGGTCACCCGAATGACCTTGCGAGGTTAGGTCTCAAAGTTAAAAAATTATTGTTGAAGTTTGGTGCACATCCAACAAACGAATAAGGAGATATCATATGTAAAAGTTGGTTGTACATCCAAGTTTTGATGGACATGACTACGGTATCTTTCAAGAACAGTAGGTAAAGGTCACCTGAATAACCCAGGGTGTTAGGTATCAATGTAAGGAAGCTACTGATGAAGTTTGGTGAACATCTGACTAATGTATCAGCAGATATGCGAAATTTGGACTTACGTCCAAAATTGTTGACGACGACACCGGAATGTCCCACTATCGTGGGTGAGACAAAAACTTTCAGCAATGAAAGACAGTGTCCTGATCTGGTGTCGGGCACCCTTACTACACCAGATCACCTGGCCACAGATGTGAATCCCAGTAAGACACACTGTCAATATATGAATGTATAACAATGGACTTAGCGTTGCCTTACTCCTGGCAAACTGTGACAACAGGCTGTCACTATTATAGACTGAATGTAACACTGTGTCACCAAATATTTTACAAAGGTAAAGAAGCTATGCAATGCATAGGAATTGCAATATTCTCTGCACATAAACAGGCTGATCAGGGGCTGCACAGGTCACCAGCTCAATAAGGGCATCGCTATTACACATATAATGCCCTCACTGGCAGCCATGATAATAAAATGAACATAAGTCCTCAGTGACCTTCATATTGGGTGTTCAGATATATATATGGTGAAGAGGTTCATAAACTATTAACCCATTATATTCGGAATACACCTTTACGGGTATGAAATATTTTAAACATTTTATATTTATTTCTCTTATTTCTCAATGGAAGTATATGTTGTGACTCATTTGAACCGTCTCAACGAGATGGTTCAAATGGTGGTCACGACGTATACTTCTAAGCACACATAAAGACAATATTTAGAACTTTTCACAAACAAAATGACATACCCTCAGCATGGAATGTGTTAAGAATGAATGGTGTTACTGACATATGTATGAAGTCTATGTACTTACGCATGCACGCACATCCACATGCACATGGAATAATGCTATATTCCCACTTGCCGATTGGCAAGGGAATAATAACTTCCTTTCTGTCACAGTGCATGATAAAATGATAGAGATGGATTTCCCCATTCCGTCATCAACTAGAGCAAGTGAGCAGAGGCTCACCGATACCTCGGTCACCGCCTGGACCAACAAATAAAACCTTTAACCCAAATTTTACGGACGGACAAACGGACGGACGAAATGACAAAAGTATATATCCCTCGACATACTTCGTATGCTGGGGATATAATAAAACAATACTGTATAGATGAATCATCAAGCTTATCGTCATTGTCTAAAACATACTTGGAACAGACAGTAAAGATATAACCGACATATATAATAATAATAGTCACAATTGTGCAACATACAAACAATAAGTGTGCAAATGCCAGACAATAACACTGTGTATCGTGTTTTAATAAAGGTGTAGAAGGTATATGACCAAATTAACCTGGCAGCTTTTGTTTTGTCTAGGTATTGGATAACTGCGAAAACCTTCACATGGAATATACGGGTAGATCCTGTGTACCCCACCCATAAACACATCCACCAATCCACAGGAATGGCTGGGAGTGGGCTCACTGACTGTATCATACAGATTGAACATACAGTGAAACCTCTCTAAACCAGACATCCTGGGAGGTCCCCAGGGTGTCCGGCTTAGAGGCTTCACTGTAAATCAGGCATTTGATCATTCTGAGCCATAGTTATGTGCTATACGGTCACGAACAGACATTATCACCCGAGATAATTAAAAAATAAGATCACATGTGTGTTCTTGGAGTTCGGTTTAGAGAGGTTCCACTGTACTTTACACCTCAGATTTTGTACTAAATTGATCATATATATCATTGCTGTATTATTTCTATATGCCACAAGCATATAATTAGTATTTGTTCATTTGGTCTGTTGCTATTTATTCTTACTTCCGTGTTCCACCAGTTGCCAACAACTGTACAAGTATATGAGACACGCCATGCGATTTTGTACCTTCGGAATTTGCATAATTTCAAATATAGAAAAAACCTGCAGGGCGTTGACATTCATACTTCACTTATTGTTATTTAGAGACAATTCTACAATATGATACAAAAATATTACCATGAACTACCTACTCTTATGTAATTAGAGTGATGTATTCAGAACTAGTTCAAACTATGCTATTAATTCAGCAAGATAACAATAATTTTAAAATGAACATGTGCACTGTCTGCCAAAATATTGACATTATCGTTAATACGATCACGGAATTTGTTATCATACAAGGTCATGTCCGACCAAAGAGACTACTCATTTAACCGATTTCATGCTGGGGATTTTGCTGATGGAAAAATCTGATTGGTTTTCTCGTATCTCCATAAAAGTATATAGTGTGGCCACCATTTGAACCGTCTCATCGAGACGGTTCAAATGAGTGGTCACAACATATACTTTTGATGAGAAATGAGAAAAATTTAATATTTTTTTAGAAATTTTTATACGTATATATGGGTATTTCATATAATGGTATTCCGCATGTAATTGGGTTAAACATGAGATGACTCGAATGCAGGTCAGGACATGTATATTTTATAACTCACCAGTAGGAGTAATCGAAGGAGAACTTCTTGGGTTCTTCATCTGAAGAAGAATGAATGTAGACATCTTCACTGGTGCAGCACTCCGCACCGGCGTACAATGTTTCATGGCGAAAAATGAACCGTTTTCCTGATGAGATGCCGCCACTCAGCTCAACTTAGAGCTATCGCATACATGTACATAGTACCGGTAAACACATTTTTTGTCTAGTGGACGAAAATGTGTTTACGCAGTATCTGTAGTATATGCAGCTGAATGGGAATTCGTAAGGAATACGGTGCATATTTTAATGTGAAACATGTTCAGCTGGCGCAGAGTGAAGCACCAGTTGTGTTAGCTGGTCTGGTTTGTCACTGGGCACAAAACCAACAGTCCGGGCCCGGTTGCTCAAAACCTCTGTTGCTTAACGGACTGTTAAATCCTTAACAATGTTAAGGATTAAACAGTCCATTAAGCTAACAGAGGTTTTGAGAAACCGGGTCCTGGTTGTCAGACGCAGACACATATGTGGCTGTGACTGGAGAAAATGGGGCTTATGGGATTTGTGACCAGTGTAGCTCCTCGTCAAATAGCACATGCCTGTAGTCTGAAAACGATCTGTATTGCTGGATATAAGCATGGCGGGTGTTTCATTGATGGAATAGCGAACAGTGCAAATGCAGATCTTGATCAGACTGCGGATGCACAGGCTGATCTGGATCTATACTGTTCACAAAACTCATAAGTCCCATGTGTCTGTGACTCCAAAAAATGGGGCTTATGGAATTTGTGACCAGTTTAACACCTGATCTTCTAGATCACTCCTGCAGCCTGATAAAGAGATAAACCGTTTGTGATCAGCATCATCAGTGTTCATTGATTGGTCGTTGAACAGTACAGATCAGGAGCCTGTTTCATTAAACTTTGTATGACATGTTTGTAAGTGCAAAATTATGATAGTCTGTAAATTTCACATTAACACAGTTTTCTTGTAACTAATTACTGGATTTACATTTATTGAGCATAGGCTGCATATGCAGCCTATGCTCAATAAATGTAAATCCATCAATCAAAATTTCCTGACGATCCTAAATTCGCACTTACAAACATTTTAGTTGTACAAAGTAGTTGTACAAAGTTTAGTGAAACGGTCCCAATAATCTGATTGGTCGGTGAACAGTACAGACCATGATCAGACTGTGCAAAGGTCATCATCCCCATTTCTACAGTCACTGTTATATTTACAACTTTACAAACTTTTAATGGATTGAATGATGTCAAGAAAAGTTACCCAACAATTTACCCAACTTTTGGCATAGCTTATAATTTACATGTTATTTCCAAATATCATGTGAAAGCACACAAGGCTGAAGTACATGAAGGGAGTGTGCCGGTGAAGTGCCATGATATTAGATAACAGGCAGCAGTTAAGGCCATTAATCCTATTATCTTAACCTACAACTTGAATCGAGTTATAACAGTTTAATTCTAAATGACTACATATTTAAGTACAAACATGGAAATTCCAGCTATCTACATGTACATGTTGTTTCTCGTTAATATTTCAATAGGTTTACCTGTAGATAGCGCGCATGGGCTGATCCAGGATTTAGGTCTACTGTCTGTTTCACGAAACCTGCCCAAATTTTACAGCTATAGAAACAATGCAAAAACAATTAATTTTTTTTCGATAATATTGAATTTTATCAAAGTTTAAGAATGAGCCTTCTTTTTATTTTGTGAAATTTGGTTAAATATTGATTTAATTGTGAAAAAACAATTTCCCCATGTTAAATTCCCAGACATGTTCACTCTGAAGATGTCTATGGGCATTTAACATGGGGAAACTTTTCTAATTTCAGAAATAGTGGACCGATTTTCAAAATCTAACTTTTATTTTCTTAGATCATTTCCAAGCTATCTAGCCAGGTTTCGGAGTCAATTGCCACAATTTTTCTTTTTTGACTCCTTTTTTCCCATGTTAAATTCCCATAGACAAATCACTTTTTCGTGATAAAATCAATATTTGACCCCATTTCATGAAATAAAAGAATGGAATGGTGCTTAACACAAAATCAACACAAAAGTGTATCATTTAGGGCCAAGCAATGTAGATGACAAATAAAAATAATAGTAAAATAGTATGTTAGATGTGGTAGGCAATCAGATGATTAGGGTAAAAATATTAATATGATGAACAATATAAATGAACAGCATGTATAGAATTATAAAATTATAGAATGAGAAACATGTATACAATGATAAACAAGAGTGCCGTAAGTCACAAAATACGCCCGTCGAAGATGAGCCAGACAGCGAAGATGCAGAAATGTGAAGCTGTCACCAAGGCAAGAAACATTAATGAGAATTTGAAAATCAATAACATTATTTCTTCCTCTTGTTGTAATAAACAGGTATACTAATTTAGGTAGAGATGTGAATAGTAGAACTTGTATAGAATTGGATAGACAAATTTAGAAAAAAATGGCTGAGTTAAAAAGGTGATATTTTTGTTAAAAAACAACATTTTGGCATAAATACACCAATGTGCACATCTACAATATGTGTGGCAGACGTGTGTATAGTTTCAGATCGAATAATGGAACTGTTTTGCGAGGAGTTGTGTACACAAACTATGTACCCTATATAGAATTGTATACAAAAATGTAGAAAAAATGGCTAAGATAAAAATGTGATATTTGTGTTAAAAAAATATTTTTTTCGGCATAAAAACACCAAGGTGCACATCTTCAATATGTGTAGAAGACGTGTGTACAGTTTCAGATCAATTGAACGAACAGTTTCAGAGGAGTTGTGTACACAAACTCTGTACCCTATATAGAATTGTACAGAAAAATGTAGAAAAAATGGCTAAGTTAAAAAGGTGATATTTTGTTAAAAAGTATTTTTTCGGCATAAAAACACCAAGGTGCACATCTTCAATATGTGTAGAAGACGTGTGTATAGTTTCAGAACGATTGACTGAAAGGTTTCAGAGGAGTTGTGTACACAAATTAAGCACTTTTTCTGTCCGCGCGGTAAAACATAATAAGTACCTTTTTTTAAAACGGTCGTATAAAACCGAAATAAAAGAAGAATCATTCTTAAATGTTGCTATAATACAATATCATCGAAAAAAATATTGTTTTTGCATTGTTTATTTAGCCGTAAAATTTGGGCAGCTTTCGTGAAACAGACAGTAAAGGGGGCGCGGATTCTCAATTGTAAATGATGCATATATGATTGTCAACTTTCCTAAATATTAGCAAGGCAATCGCTGGCGAGTGTCTCACCCACGTAAGGTCAAGGACAAGGTCACAATGTGAAGTCCAAAATTATTAATACGAAGGTCAAGGTCACCAACGTCATGGTCATACAAATGACACTGGGTGAGGAAGATACATGTATTGATACAGGTTCATCATAATGATCCGACTAACGGATTCTTGCCGACAACGATGCTGGAATGTGTTCCTAAGAACACGGATACCCCACATATCGCTTTGATAGTAAACGAGACGAAAAGGGGGAGATAATCCATGGCTCAGTGTCAAAGCAAAAATAGAAATTCACTTTCAGTATCTTTGACATACCATGAAGAAGCTACATACCAAGCATGAAGCCTCCAGCTATTACGGTTTAGACGTTTTACAAGTTACAAGGTAAAATGGTGAAATTTTAAGTCATAAAGGGGGAGATAATCCATGACCCGGGGGTCGAATAAAAATTTAAATAAACTTTGCGCATCTACTCATCATAAGGAAGCTACACACCAAGTTTCAGGTTGTAGCTAGTACGGTTTAAAAGTTTTACGAGTTACAAGGCAAAAGTGGCCAATTCAAAGTCGAAAAGGGGGAGATAATCCATGACCCGGGGGTTGAATCAAAAATCAAAATAAACTTCGCACATCTACTCATCATAAGGAAGCTACATACCAAGTTTCAGGTGTGTAGCTAGTACGGGACGGACGGACAAGGGTAAAACTAAATACCCCCACCACGATACAAAAAACCTGTATTTTTAACCAGCCATGTTGAAAGCTATCTGCAAATGGCCAAGCTCCAAGAAAAGCTTTTAGTCAAACTTATTTTTTGTAATAACTAATAACATGTTAGACCTAATCCCGGGAATCCACCAGGATTTGATCCTCGAGATCAATAATTTAATAAATATCTGGCAATAATAGTGTTCACCGATGCTAGCGATTATTATATATCCAATAATTCCTAAGCCAACAAATACAATTGCCATAAAATCTTGATGATCAACGATTGTACAATATACTGTGGTTGTTTAACCCCCCCTACAGTGCTGAATTAAATTTTGTCGTCTGCTGTTTATTTTTTATTTGCCATTTTTATCAACAAACACATAGTTTGGCAGCAGTTTAGAAACATTTCCAATGGAAATGATTCTAAAGCGCTGACAAACCATGTTTTTATTGAGAAAGAAGACAAAATATGAAACAACAGCAGACGACAATTTACACTGCATTCTAAGGGTTAACAAGTGTAAATATGATAGAAACTGTAGAATTGGCAGGCCCAATGTAATTCTGTCCAGAAATAGAAATGTGACCTGTCGGCACATGAATGCCCCTGCTGGCAGCCAAAACAAGGGCAAATTTGAAAACACAGTCATGATAGCGAACCATCAGCTAAATGCATGTATGAAATATCAAGCAGTTCAATGAATAGAAACATAATATATAAGAAATTTAACGTTTTTGAATGCACTTAGTATGTGACCTTGATCTTGGGTTTATCAGGGATCCAAGGATTTTGTATTTGTTACAGCATGATAGAGGACCATCAGAAGAATGTACATGTGTAATATAAAGCAGTTATGTGAAAGGAAACATAAATGATAAGAATATTACGCGAGCGTTAAGGTTTTGAACACACTAAGTATGTGACCTTGACCTTGGGTTGAGCGTGGGCCGAGGATCTCGTATTTATCACAGCATGGTAAAGGCAAGGTGTATGATCACGTGGTACTAACAACAACAAAAAGTACCGATTCAAAGTACCGATTCTGTCGTTTTTGCGAATAATCGATTTTCGTGTGAGACACGGAAATCGATTCTTCGAAAAAACGACATAAGTTTGTGCCAAACTCACTAGACCACCAAATGCAGACATATTTCATCAAAATCCGTTGCATATTAAGGAAAATATCGAAGAATACTAACTTTGGAGTGGGCGACGTAGTTGTTGTTGTAACCACGTGATCATGAATATGAAACAGTTACATGTATGTTCAAGGAAAGAAATTTACCACAGTGTTAGGGTTTTAACCCTTCCTACGCTCTTAATATGTGACCTTGACTTAGTGGGGGCTCGAGGATCATGGAGTGGTCACATTACATTAGGGAACCATCAGAAGAATGCCGGTTTTGTTTTGAATACACCGAGTATGTGACCTTTACCTTGGGTTTAACGGGGGCCTTCGGATCATCTATTTGTGACACCATAATATAGGACCATCAGAGGAGTGAGTGAGTGAATAGGGTTTAACGTCCGCTTTTCTGACATAGAGGTACAAGCCTCAGGGAGTCTACACGCAGACGGGTCAACGGGGTCGAGTCCCATATCCACCTGTCCAAGGGGGGTAAATCCCAACTTCAGAACTCAATATTTACAATCAAAATATATATTCAGTCCTGAAATTAGAACAACCTGATCTGGTGCCAGGCCCTCGCCACACCAGCATCATTTATCCCATCCCCTAAAAGTAATAGGATTAGCGCTAATCTTACTTTTATATATGGGGCATAGCCCGACTCAACTCTCATCAGAGGAAGAATGCATGTGTGAAATATGAAGCAGTTGCATGAAAGAAAATAGAAATTATTACAAATTTACACAAGGGTTAACTTTGTGACATACATACATACAGGATTGGATGGGCCATACTACGGGATGTACGCACGACACTAACGCGATATGCCCCCTTCTCCATTCAGTGGAAGGGGAATAAAAATACAAATTAATACCAGAAACTAGCAGACTTTTCTAATGAAAATGCCAAATCTGGAAGGAAAACAGCGACATTGAGCTTTTGTAAAATCTTTAGCATTTTGTTTCTAGCATCATGTAATTTTCATATTTTTGTCATGAAAATAATATAACCCAGCAAACACACGATGTCGGTATGACGTCGGATCTAAGTCGGATCCAGGTCGCGACATCGGACTCAAATCCAACGTCAGCCCGACGTCGAAACCCCGACGTCGGATTACGACATCGTACTGACGTTGTTTGCTAGTCGTAGTTCGTCGCGACACAAACACAACATCGGGTTGACGTCGGAATCACGACGTCGGATCAACGTCCGTTTCCGATGTCGAATAGACGTCTGGTCCAGGTCGTGATTGGTATACACTAAAAGGTGACTCACTGTCAGCAGATCTATCTCTACGTTAGCCTATAGATACGCCAATGGAAGAGCAGCTGATCTGATTTCCACACCAACTTAATTCAGTTTAACCTTTATTTGCGACATGTTTAGGCATATGTAATTAATCATTTTATATCCTAGACAATTAATTGTGCGTATGTATTTAGGTTGGGTTGGGCGTACGTGCAATTTCATTAACGTCACAGAATTCTAGGTCAAGCTTCTCGTGCATGCGCGGAGTGTTGACAACTGACATGCTTTATTAGCGTCCGTGTCAAATGCCACTGGACCTGGTTCCCGCGTTACTGCATAGCGGTAGCCACAGATACAGTAATACGCTGGTAAACAGCCGACCTGACTCATTCAGAACTATCTAGGATCTTTTCGCCAAAGCGGAGGTCTGGTTAATCTATAATTCCCGAGGTGCTCCAATTTGTTTAGGTTATCCCGCCATTTCCGTTTTCTCTTTGTGATTTTAATTTAAAATTGGGGAAAGATCGACGTAATTTGAAGAAATTAACTTTCTTATGTAAGTATATTGATGCATGCGTGTCAGCTAACATGTTTTCAATAACATTTTTAATCCAAAAATACATGAAAACGCCGTGATCAGTTGATTCATGTTTCAATTCATGAAACGATTTCACCCTGTCTCACTTCGCACATTCCTATTCATGTGTTGTTAATATATTGTCGCTATTCACCATTTACAAACTGCATGCATTATCATATAATTGTGCCTTTAATGGGAGGTCTATGCGGTCGATTTTCTCAAAACTTGTAGGACAGCTATAGTACTTATAGATTTTGTCATCGTTACATACTGTTTTTGTGAAACTATTCGCCTTCGATAATGACGCATATACTCAAAGTTTATTCGAATTGTACATCACACTGTACATGTACAGAGCCACCCAGGGGACGTAGAATTCTTTTTTTTTTTGTTAATTTGTTCCCACGAAATAACAATTTGTTCCCTCAATTTAGCAATTCGTTCCCACGAATTAACAATTTGTTCCCTCAATTTAACAATTTGTTCCCACAAAATAACAATTCGTTCCCACGGGAACGAATTGTTAATTTGTGGGAACAAATTGTTAATTCGTGGGAACGAATTGTTAATTCGTGGGAACGAATTGTTCATTCCCTCAATTTAACAATTTGTTCCATCAAATTAACAATTCGTTCCCACAAATTAACAATTCGTTCCCATGGGAACAAATTGTTATTTTGTGGGAACGAATTGTTAAATTGAGGGAACGCATTGTTATTTCGTGGGAACAAATTAATATAAAAAAAATTCTACGTCCCCTGCAGGGCTCCGTAAAAAGTAAGTATGCTGATTTATACACATATTTCTTGTTGGTGAAATTAATATTTTACATGAGTGGCTATTTATAGTACAAATTTACAAGTTTCATAGGAAACGAGATTTGAAGCTGTAACGCTCATCGAACATGTATTCGGTAGTGGTCTACAACATATACATTAGGCCATAAAAATAAGGATTTTGGCAGTCACGGGGTGTGCAGAATGTGCAGCGGGAGAACGGCTTTTATATATATATATAATTTGTTTGTGTTTGAGATGTTCGTGTGTGATTTTATTTCAAGTTGCCAGATGCATATTTGTGTGATTTTATTCATGCATATATGCATCTGGCAACTTCAAAAAAAATCAGAGACGAACATCTCAAACAAAAGGAAAATGTTATATAAAGTTACGATAAACTCTTTAGATGTGAAAAATCACAAGATTTTTGTCAGACATGATTGGATTTAACATATTTTTCATGGTAGTGTTTTTTATTGCTTATGTAGCAAAATTATAGTACACTTTTATTCCCCATGACAATAAAATCAGACGCGGCGATATCTGAGAACCAAAGTACTTTTGATGGCCTAACGTATACTAGTGTATTATTATTATTAACCATTTCAACCCTGGTTATCCTACCTTGTCTTTTTCACACTATTTTTGTACTAATTCCATTTATGACAAAAGACAATTCTAGATGAATAATACATGTAGTGGCAAATGCGGCAGATCCTGATGAGACGACGAGCCGTCTCATCTGGATATACATTGTTTGCACATGTTAGCTTTATGGAGGTATACATCATGTCAGGGCTAATACTTAAAGATATGCAAACATTTGTATGCTTTCATAATTGTGTTGTTTTATGTATATTTCAGACAACGCTAAGACATACACATATGAGAGCAACACAGAAATGGAAGAGATTGAAGCCGATCGATCTTCCCAACGAGCCAATATTATCGAACAATGAATGTTTGAAATCACGCTGGCATCCTTGGATACACTGAAACACACTATGGCCATGGAAATACGTAAAGCGCAGAACGAGATGAAGAAATGATAGAAACGATTGAGACGATACAGAGACAGGCAGAGAGAAATTGTGAAAAGTAAACCGGATTCTAATAAGGATCCTCTCGAAGAACTGCTGATGCGACGAATGAAGCACGATGCTAAGATGTAAAAGAATCAGAAACAAGTTCGCCCCAAGACATCGCCAGCGACGCTACAGGATACGTACAATTCACGCATTTGTAGATCCGACACGGACTCGGAACCCGAGGTGGAAGTGGACGATACGTTTATGGTTGACCATCGATGCACCAGTGGGGGCATTCGTATCCGTGGACACAGTACTCCAAGAAAAGATTACTTGACATTTCATTAGAATTGTCTCGTGAGACAATTCTAATGAAATGCCTAGGTATGTTTTTATCGCGAAATGATCGAATATTCAGCAATTTCCATCCGCATGATTGTCGTCTGCAGCAGGATAAGGGTTAAAGTTAACTAAGTCCCTCCTATATGATTCCATCGAGTAACGAATCGCAGCATAAATTTATGGCAAAAATATATGTGAAAGTATAATAAAATACATTTACCAGCCAAAATATGTGTTTATTACTGACCAGGTACCAAACAAGGATATTGATTAGTTGACCCAGAGTGAAACTGCAGATCAAGTAATCAATGCAAAATAAAGTTTTCTAGACGATAAAACCCGACATTGAATTGCTGTCAGAACCAGACGTTGGATAACGGTCGTTTTCTGACGTCGAATAGAAGTTGGATTATATTTGAAAATGAAAGTTTTTTAGACGTCGGAATCCGACGTTGAAATGACGTCAGAATTAGACGTCTATACAACGTCGGATCCTGACGTCCGTTCGATGTCGGATCCCGACGTCCATTCGACGTCGGATTCTGACGTCCGTTCGACGTCGGATTCCGACGTCCGTTCGACGTCGGATTCTGACGTTTAAAAAACTTTCATTTTCAAACATACAGTCGAACCTGCTCGGGCGGTCACCTTTAATCAGCGGTCACCGCCGTTAAGCGGCCACTTCAAATTCCTCCCGCACATTTTTGCTATATAAAACGCTTTCATTCAACGGTCACTCGTCTAACGCGGCCAGCGGTCATTAATTATCGTCCCAAATGTGTGATCCAATTTCATTAAACGGTCACCTCTAATCTCGATTTCAATGTACCCTGCGGCGGTCGTTACCGAATGCGCGAATTAACAATGATGTCAGCAGTCAATGCGGGTAATTAAAACACCTAACACGTCGCCGCGTATGCGATATTGAGAGGGTGTTTCACAGGTGCAAATTGTGTTGCCCGAATTGTCGGCGCATTATTGAAAGAACAGCCTATCGCATCCGGGTTCTTGCACCCTTGTCCGTCGATTCGTAATTTCTATAGATTACCGACACAAATGTTGTAAAAAGGAACAGCCCATTGCCAGTTACCAAATTGACAAAACACGAATAGCTGATATAATTGGTGTGTATTGCCCAGGACCGAGTGTAACCGGCTCAAATATAAGTTAAGCAAATGGCCTCATATGTCGAATATGAGCCGAATGTCGCACTTATTGACTGCTTTTGCTGACATCGCCTATGCATTATTTACATACACAATTGGAAATGAATCCAAATTCGACTTGACCAATACCCGACAAAAAATAAATAAATAAATAAAATCGCACAACTTATCCCACACCATTTCCTATTATACCACATTATGCCCTATTATCTAGTACAATAAATTGTCTACAATATGAATCTTGCAGATAAACAGTTGCAGTAGGTTGTAAAATAACAACAAAAACATGAACATTGGTGTTTTTATTTGTTGACAGATTTTTTATTTCATTAAATGATGTAATCCACTCATTACATGTTCAGGTTCAATTTTGAAAATATTAAATAAATATAAAGATACACATTTATATTGCATTAAAACATACATATTTAATCAATATGGTACTCTAAATTAATCATTAATATTATTTATTACATTTGTATTATCAAGTCAACATACATGTCTATGTTATCTTTATCTTCATTTCAATTTTCAAAATTTACCTGAAATGTACCTGAAAACACAACCCTCTATTAAGAGGTCACCTCTGTTAAGCAGCCAGTTTTGTCACTTCCCTTGGGTGGCTGCTTAAGACAGGTTTGACTGTAATCCGACGTCTATCCGACGTCGTGTGCCCACTAAGATTTATGTTAATTGTAAATGTAACAAGAACTGGCATCGTTAAACGAAGCTAATCCCCTTGCTGGGTGTCCTCAGTGACTTTGACCTTGGGTGGTCGGATGTGGGTCATATGCAAAACAGAGCAGCATCCCTAGACACATTGTGGCCAAATATTATCAAAATCGTTGATAAGTGGTTGATGATTTATTTAACAAAGAAAGAAACTTTAACATTTTTGCCTCACAAACAAGGTGAACATAAATCCTCAGTGACCTTCACCTTGGGCGATCGGACATGCGCCATATGCAAAACAAAGCACCATCCCTAGACACACATTGTGGCCAAATATTATCAAAATCAGTGAAGCGGTTCATGAGTTATTGAAAAATGAAAGGTGTCACTAACGAACGTACGTACATACATGGACTAACAATGTACATACATGGACTAACAATGTACATACATGGACTAACAATATATCCCCTCTTGCCTATCGGCGAGGGTATAATAAGACATATTGGAAATGTAATTTTTGTTCATTTAAATGCAAAATAGTTAATTTCGACAGAATTAGCTAGCGATTGGACACATTGATAAAATAAAATTAGATTACAATCTCAGTACAGCACGATAGCAATTACATGACAGGCCTGAAATGTGACTGTGACTGGAGAAATGGGGCCTATGGGTTTGACTAAATGTACCAGTATAGTTCCAGATCAGCCCGTGCATATGCACAGTCTGCTCAGGGTCTCCGCCATTCCATCAATGAACCACCTAACATATTTCTAACAAGCAATACAGATGATTAATGAATAAATTTCAGATAAATAATTATTTTGTTGTCTGTAGCTGCACATGATATCTGTACAAAAATATATATTATATTGTAGAATATGCAAGTTTTGAGGCGTAACTAATATTATGAACAGATTGAATATGAATAATGTATTCCTACATGCGTTTATTTCACAGTGTGCCAACAGTATGTTTGGCAAAGACATTAACCCTTACACCGCTACACACAACAATTGTCGTCTGCTGTTGCTTTTATATATTGCCTTATTTCTCAATAAAAACATGGTTTGACAGCACTTCAGAATCATTTCCAATGGAAATGATTCTAAAGTGCTGTCAAACCATGTTGTAAATTATTCTAAAGTAATGTCAAAGCATGTTTTTGATGACAAAAATGAAAAATAAATAGCAGACGACACAAAATTAAGATAGCGGTGTAAGGGTTAATTGTGCTCGACAGATTATTCAACACAATAAATAGTAGGTACACACATGACATTTAATCCTTACGATGTGGGAAACGTAAACTGTCGTCTGCTATTGTGCTACATTTCGTCTTCATTCTCAATAAAAACATGGTTTGACAGCACTTGAGAATCGTTTGTCAAACCCCTATCAAACCATATTTTTGATGTGGAAAATGGAAAAAAAAACAGTAGACAACAAACTTATCAAATGGCAAGTATTATCTCTGTGGCCAGTCTAGACACAGATCACCCTGTGTAGTATGATCAGGCTCTAAACTAGTCAAAATTTCATCAGAAATTATAAATTATACGTCTTGGAAGGCTTGTAAAAGCTCAAATCTGCAACTATACTGTTAAAAATATTGATAGACCCCATTTTGTCCATGTATTTCTGACATTGTAAGGGTTTATCTTCTGTAATTCACGTGTCCCATTGTACGGAATGTAATGGACAACAAAGATATAAATAAATATCATTCCATACTTGAACATGATGTTAATAATGAGATATAAGGTCACTACTTGTATCAATATTAGTAGCAAAACTCATCCAAGCCAGACCATATATCATAACCCTTACACCGCTATCTTCATTTTTTGTTGTCTGCTGTTTATTTTCTATTTTCAATTTTTATCATCAAAAACATGCTTTAGAATAATTTACAACAAGCTTTGACAGCACTTCAGAATCATTTCCACTGGAAATGATTCTGAAGTGCTGTCAAACCATGTTTTTATTGAGAAATACTGCAATATATAAAAGCAACAGCAGACGACAATTGTTGTGTGTAGCGGTCTAAGATCTAATTGTCAAAGGCACTGTGTCTCAGATGAGGTTTCAGATACCACTATGTAATCTTTCACTTTATGTAACAGCCAACAAACAAATTAACCCTTAAACCGCTACTCACAACAATTGTCGTCTGCTGTTGCTTTTATATCTTGCCTTATTTCTCGATAAAAACATGGTTTGACAGCAATGGAAATTATTCTGAAGTGCTGTCAAAGCATGTTGTAAATTATTCTGAAGTGTTGTCAAAGCATGTTTTTGATGATAAAAATGAAAAATAGAAAATAAACAGATGACAAAAGAAATAAGATAGTGGTCTCAGGGTTAAGACTATTTTTCTTATTTCTCTCTGTAAACATGTCTTGGTATTCCATTAGAATTGATTCCTGCAGACTTGATTCTAAAGAAATTCCAAGACATATTCATGATATTTACAGGGATAAATAAAAGACAATATAACAAATTTTCGTCTGCTATTTTTGAACTGTTTATAGCCCACAATTTTCCCAGCATACAAAGAGATAATAATTAGTGGGGAAACAATGGCTACTCACTAAGCGGTGCGTCTGGATTGCGCATGATAGTCATCTTTCCACTCATCTCGATCACACATTTTGCCTGCCGATCTAACTCCCTGCAAAACAAGTAACCACGGCTACACTTATCAAGCTCATAGAGAATACCAGGCTAGGGTCCTTTGATATCAAGTTTATCTGTAGCCGATTTCATCAAAATTGCAAAGTATACTTATCTAGCAAAGTATACTTTGAGGGAGTAATCATTTATTTTTCCCAAAATACATTATTTCATATAGAACTAACCACTGCATATATTTGATGATTGAAAGTATGCAGAATTATTATCTGAATTTATTACATTATCACAGCCAAAATGGCATGGTAATGTAATAAATTCAGTATAATAACAAGAGCTGTAGGAGAACAGCATAGCTCGACTACGAGGGTTGTCGATGTACACATAGCTTGACAAACAAGGTGGTCGCGGCCTGCATAAAAACCTTAACCAAGGTTGACTAAAAACCTTAACCAAGGGAAATTAAGTAAGTAATTCAAGGTTAAATGTAGGTCAATGTCAGATATAGGTCAGGTGTTATTGATGTACATCACTAGGAGATGAAGTTTTCCAAGTATGGTTGCTGTAGGCCCAGGAGTATTCCATATACAAGCTTGACTAAAAACCTTAACCAAGGGGAAATAACTAAGTAATCAAAGGATAAAAGTAGGTCAAGGTCAAATATAGGTCAGGGATTATTGATGTACATTACTAGGAGATGAAGTTTTCCAAGTATGGTTGCTGTAGGCCCAGGAGTATTCCATATACAAGCTTGACTAAAAACCTTAACCAAGGGGAAATAACTAAGTAATCCAAGGATAAAAGTAGGTCAAGGTCAAATATAGGTCAGGGATTATTGATGTACATTACTAGGAGATGAAGTTGTCCAAGTATGGTTGCTGTAGGCCCAGGAGTATTCCATATACAAGCTTGACTATTAACATTAACCAAGTTTGAGTACAAACCTTAACCAAGGGGAAATAAGTAAGTAATTCAAGGTTAAATGTAGGCGAAGGTAAAATATAGGTCAGGGGTTATTGATGTACATCCCTATGAGAAAAGGTTGTCCAAGTATGGTGTCTGTATGCACACTAGTATTCCATGTACAAGCTTGACTAAAAACCTTAACCAAGGTTGACTAAAAAACTTAACCAAGGGGAATTAACTAGTAATTCAAGAGGAAATGTAGGTCAAGGTCAAATATAGATCAGGGGTTATTGATGTACATCACTAGGAGATGAAGTTGTCCAAGTATGGTGGGTGTAGGGCCAGGAGTATTCCATATACAAGTTTGGCTAAAAACCTTAACCAATAGGAATTAACAAAGTAATTCAAGAGGAAATGTAGGTCAAGGTCAAATATAGATCAGGGCCTCAGGGGTTATTGATGTACATCCCTATGAGAAAAGGTTGTCCAAGTATGGTGTCTGTATGCACAATAGTATTCCATGTACAAGCTTGACTAAAAACCTTAACCAAGGTTGACTAAAAACCTTAACCAAGGGGAATTAACTAAGTAATTCAAGAGGAAACTGATGATATAGGTGAATGTCAAATATAGATCAGGGGTTATTGATGTACATCACTAAGAGATGAAGTTGTCCAAGTATGGTGGGTGTAGGGCCAGTAGTATTCCATATACAAGCTTGACTAAAAACCTTAACCAAGGCGTGACGTGACGGTGACGCCGACGTGACTACATAATATAAGCTCTAACTATTCTTTGAATAGTCGATAAAAATTAATAAATTTATCCTTAAATTGAAAATTTCTCCCTCAAAGTATGCTTTGCTAGATAAGTATACTATGCAATGTGAAATAGGCTACTGGTAAGGCAGGGTTTCCGCTGGGGGAAAATAACAAAATCGATAAAAAAAATTACAATTTTAAAAAAAAAATTGAAAAAAATTAATATTTTTTTATTTTTTTCGAAAATTCGCCAATTGTTTATTTTTATCGCCAATTGCGAAAGTGGCGATCGCCAGCTGAATCCCTGGTAAGGCTAGGTAGAAATTCATAGAAATTCCTACGGTCCAAATGGGGGAGATACATTAATGCATGACCCGAGGGTAAAATAAAAATTATAAAGGAAGCTATATACCAAACATCAAGTATCCATGTTTTACGGTTTAAAAGTTTTACTTCTTACAAGAAAACTTGATGGATGCGTGGGAATGAATGGACGCACGGACAGATGGACACCCGTGACGAAAACTATATACCCATTACGTTAGCGAACATCGTAGCCCCAAATCAGCCTGCGCAGTCACACAATCTGATCAGGACCTACTCTGTTCACCATTCAGTAACTGAAGTTGCCCTCGTGCCGTTAGCAAAATATAACAATTATATTCTAATCAGCCTATGTGATTGCCAGATGATCAGTAGCCTATTTCATCAACACTGCAAAGTATACTTTAGTAGCAAAGTATACTTTGAGGGAGAAATTTTCAATTTTATGATAAATTTATTAATTTTTATTATACTGAATTTATTACATTATCACAGCCAATTTGGCTGTGATAATGTAATAAATTCAGTATAATAATTCTACATACTTTTAATCATGAAATATATGCATTTGTTAGTTCTATATGAAATAATGCATTTCAGGAAAAATAAATGATTACTCCCTCAAAGTATACTTTGCTAGTAAAGTATACTTTGCAATGTTGATGAAATAGGCTACTGGAATTGATATAGATTACGGGTGCCCTTTCAACACTACAGTCCTCTATAGCTGCGCTTGTAAACAGTGTAGATCCAGATGAGATGGCTCGTGACGAGCAATCTCATCAGGATCTGCACATTTTGCCAACAATTTTCATATTTTTTAGAAAAAATTAACATATTAAACTATATTAGAGTTATTTATAGTTGAACGGGTTAAATACAAGTTGACTTACCTCTGGTTAAATGGGCGCACCCGCACAGCAACTTTCACTCTGAAATAGATCGATTTATTGATTGGTTGATTGATTGATCTGGGTTTCATATCCGTTTAACACCAAGGCCAGGGATTCTGCTGGCGATCGGCGATAAAGATAAACAATTGGCGAAAAAGTGGCGATTTTTTTATTTTCCCCAGCGGAATCCCTGCAAGGCCATGTACAGGCAGGAATGTACCTGTATGGGGAGGGGGGTTGGGTTGGGGGTGGGAGAGGGAACCAGTAGTGAAATCACAATAAAAAAATGTATCCCCGAAGCACAGTGTTCTGATCTGCTGCCAGGCATCCTAACTACACAGGATCACTTGGCCACAGATGTGAATCCCAGTAAGAATCTCTATTAAGGTATGAATCCTCAAGCATGGATCCATCATTAACACTTTCAACACCACAGACCTGTATAGTGATATTAGCAAACAGTGTACTGTAGATCCAGATGGCATTACCGGTATTATACATTTTATAGCACTATCAGACAAATATTTCCACTCAGATATCAGGAGCGATAACCGTGTTTTATTAAAATGTTAATGGACATTACTAATTATTCTCTGTATTTAATTTTTGATGTGCAATGATCATACTACCGGTATATAATCTGTGGAAAATATTCTTTTTTCAGGTGACGCATATAATTT
The DNA here is from genome assembly GCA_029237695.1 of Conchocele bisecta. Taxonomy (NCBI): domain Eukaryota; kingdom Metazoa; phylum Mollusca; class Bivalvia; order Lucinida; family Thyasiridae; genus Conchocele; species Conchocele bisecta. Next base: position 9,121,525 of record CM055265.1, on the reverse strand, counting down.
GAAAATAGCCCGATACCACCAAACGTCACTATCAGCAAAATAAATATTACTATATGATTATATTTGTAAGGCGGGCACTCGTAATTTTTAGAACTGGTGGAATAGTGACACAATTAGACACTTATTTAATTCCTATAAAGAACATTTTTTGCCTACTGAGTGGGCATGTACCTTTAAGATGCACATACACTCCCACCTTCCGGACTGAAATCTCGACGATTATCACCGTCTATAACTGCAGACATAATCCCCACCCCATTGATGATTTGGGTATTAACTCTTTGCATGCTGGGAAATTTGTGGGCTATAAATAGCTAAAAAATAGCAGACGACAATTCATTGCATTTTCTTTTATTTCTCCCTATAAATATCATGAATATGTCTTGGAATTTCATTAGAATTGCGTCCTCTGGACACAATTCTAATGAAATTCCAAGACATATTTACAGAGAGAAACATACTCATAATTTGTTGAATGTTATTTTCACCGCCAGCATGAAAAGAGTTAATTGTGGCTGCGACTTGTCGCATATGGCGTCTGTTACCAGTGTATTCGTATAGACCCAGATTAGAATCTGCATCTGTTCAGCATAACCCTTTCAACACCACAGACCTGTTTAGTGGTATTGCCAAAATGTATTTGTTTGTTTGTTGGGGTTTAACGGCCTATCAACAGCTAAGGTCATATATTACCTGTACAAGTACATGCACATGTTCAAGTACATTTACAAATGGGGGGAAAATCCCAAAATCAGAACAGAATATTTACAATAAAAAAATATATATATTCAGCCCTGAAATCAGGATAATGCTGATCTGATGCCAAGTCCTCGTAACACCAGAATCACTTGGCCCCTTCCCAAAAGCAGTAGGATCAGTAATAATGTTACTACTTTTATAATGGGCAATAACCCAATTCAACTCCCAGGTAACAAATGAGCCAAAGATAAAAACGTACCCGAGGGCCAAACCAGACAAATCGTGATTCCTATAAGGAGGAATCCCTACCGTTAATTTACGCCGCCGCTTTCGCCCGACCAACCACCCACGGAAAAATGTGTAGATCCATATGAGCTCGTGACAAGCCTACTCATCAGGATCTGCACTTTTTTGCAGTAATTTTCCTATTCTTAAGAACAAAAACACCCCCTTTTCATAAATGGACTGGTCTGAAAATGATTTTGTGACTGTTGAATTGGTTGCACAATTAACATGTCAAAAGCCATTCCAGTTACATGAACTTAGGGGTGAAAGGGATAATCCAGGTCAATGAAAGGGAAATCTGCCGTGCTAATACATAGCATAATAGACCCCATGACACTGGTGCTGCACTTTGCGCCGGTGTAAAATGTTTCATGTCGGAGTAGACGCCGGATTCCTGACGAAATCCCATTCAGTTACATGCAGAAGATACTGCATACATGTACACACATTTTCAAAATTATGTATTTGAGAGCAAAATGTATCAATTTACCCCCAAACATATTGGGTCACGTGACCAGTGATACGTCACGCTGACTTCCAGAATGGATTTTTTAGGCTGCCCGGGTAGCGCAATTGGTAACGAGCGAGTTTTGGTACCATGCAGCCCCAGGTTCGATCCTCGAACGGTGCAGAATGTGAGATGGTATAGTGGTCGCCAAACACGACCATTGAGTTTCTTCAGGTTACTCCAGTTTCCTCCCACATTATGGATCACCATTACATTCACATTTGTGCAACAAAAGCATTTGTATAAATGGTCTCGCGTTTGTTTATAAACGTTGCCAAATAAATAAAGTTTAACCAATGATTTATTTTCAGACATGTGCCGATATACCGTGTGGATACGTAGTACAGCTGTATTGACAATAATATACACATCTTATCTGGTGCACTGTGCCACTAATGGTGTTAGTTTCAGATGTGTGGGCCGCGACCGTTCCCGCACCGCACAGCTGATCAGATCGATCTCGGCCGATCAGTCACCCGTCCCAGCCACACAGCCGCCCCACATCCCCGAGATATACTTACGACTCGCCCGACATCGTTGTCTCTATCCACAAATGACAAATGTTATGTCCACGCAATACACATCCCAATAGAGACTAGGCTAATCCACGTGATATTGGCTCTATTGTAAACACTACAAACAATCAAAGACTGCGACCAGCGCAGTCAACTTGGTTATGACAGGTTCGCGCTAACCCCTTCCGCTTCACTAGATAGGACAGGTAATGTATAGTCTGTTTCAAATATATACACTGTGACGTTATTTGGTTGAGTGCGAGCGTGTATAAGCGCAATACAAAGCGCGAAAGTGCACGGTTTAAGGACAATGAGAGTGAAGAGTATCATAATTGTGGAATACTTTAGAACCTTAGAGGTTTTCCACAATTATGATACTCTTCACTCTTGACCCGCAATAAATAATACACAACAATAGGACCACTGGCGAGCCTCACAGTCTAACAGCGAGTCTCGTTTATTGTTCTTTTTGATGGTCCATTTTGGACCATAAAAAAGAACAAGAACCAAGACAAAGCCACAAAACAAAATGGTTAAGTGTTTCAGCGACAACTCGAAGGTGACAAAGGTCAAGGTCATGTTAATGGTGGAGGGAGTGTATGACACATGTTCAGGTGTTTCAAGTTTCCAAGTATGGAAGCAATCCTTCTCCAAATCTTGAATATATTACATGTTGGAGAAACCCTTACAAACTATGTGACATAACGAAATAGTGTTTCAGCGACATTTCGAAGGTGACAAAGCCTCACAAAGGTCAAGGTCGTGTTAATGGTAGCGCGAGTGTGTGACCAACTGGCACATTATTACACTTAGAACTAAAGATTATGTTTGTAAAACTTGGGTATGCCCCCTGGCATACTGGGCCATAAAAAGGACAAGAAACGAGGAGAACCCACAAAACAAAATGGCTAAGTGTTTCAGCGACATTTCGAAGGTGACCAAGGTCACGGTCATGTTAATGGTGGCCGGAGTGTGTGACAAATGTTCAGGTGATTCACGTGTCCAAGTATTGAATATATTATTAATAAATGTATCCTTAAATTGAACATATCTGCCTCAAAGTATACTTTTCGGGCGTGAAGTCCGTATCTTCTTGTGTCGTCTTCGTCCGTGTAGAGGAACTATTCTTCCTAATGTTACTGTGTATAGTTTATAGGATACTCCCTAGTGGACGTCTAAGTAATAAACCAATATATGTATTTTTGGTTATTTAATTCACGCTTCTGTATTTTTTGGCTCTCTAATTCCCATTTGTGGAAGCAGTGCTAGACACGGAGACTCATAAATGATGTGCTGTACATGAAAAATGGACATAACTCCGGACGGAGGCAGAGCAATTTGTTGTAAGTATACGCACTGCAGCGGACGCTTGTCAACTAAAGGCAGTATGATACGGAGTCCCGGAGGGGACGTAGATTTTTGTATTATTATTTCCTTCCCTCGAAATAACAATTCGTTCCCTCAATTTAACAATTCGTTCCCACGAATTAACAATTCGTTCCCGTGGGAACGAATTGTTAATTTGTGGGAACGAATAATTATATGGTGGGAACGAATTATAGTTAATTCGAGGGAACGAATTGTTAAATTGAGGGAACGTATTGTCATTTCGGGGCAACACGAATTGTTAATTCGAGGGAACGAATAGAAAACAATATTGTAGTTAGTCGGACAGACAAATAGACCGACATTTGCACATTATATGTCGTCTGACCCTGATTATCAATTGCATGTATGTGGTTGGGGGTAAACAACTCACCAGGGGCGGGAATTATTTGCCTGTGACTGGAGAAACGGGTCGTATGGATGTTGCGACCAGTGTAGATCCAGATCAGCCTGTGCATCCGCACAGTCTGATCAGGATCTGCACTGTTCGCAATTCCATCTTTGAACCACCCGTCATGGTTCTAAAAAGCAATATACGATCGTTATCAGGCTACATGAGTGTGCTATTTAATCAGGAGCTACATTGGTCACAAATCCAACAAGTCCCATTTCGCCAGTCACAGACACATATAATGAACGATTCCTCGCGTGGGATATTCAATATCCACAATATCAATGTCTGCCCATACTTTCATCCCTGTGGAATACCTCTCTTGTGTCATGAAAATGTTCCAACTTATGACGAGGACAAAAACCTAAATCAACATGTTGCAGACTGCAACAAAATGGTGATACAGTGGAACGTCCCTAAACTGGACACCCGGACCGAAACCAACAGTTAACATTTCGTCAAGGGGAGATAATTCCAAAAGTACAACACCCAGAGTGCATGGGACACACCGTTAGGTCGTGATGTGTGAAGTATTATGAAGCAGTCGCCGGACCAATAAGTTTGACAACAATATATGTATAACTCATATACATGTACATGTATATATACAAATGGCCAGCAGGGCCCGGTTGCTCAAAGCTTCTGTTAGCTTAACAGACTGTTAAATCCTTAGCAATTGCTCAAAGCTTCTGTTAACTTAACAGACTGTTAAATCCTTAGCAATATTATATAAATAGCAATGTTATATAAACATGAATTAAACATTTCGCATACTGTTGACTTCAACATGAATTGACGGTTTTGTTTTTTCTGGTCGGCTAGAACTCGGTTGATAATATATCAGTCAGCAGAGGAACAAATCTCTCATTTCTCACCAAAAGTTTATGTTGTACGGTTCAACTGAGAGGTAACCCCATACACTGTGTGGGTGTGTGTGTGTGTGTCTGAACCTTTTGTGACGGACGGACGCACATATGGACGGACATACAGGGGTAAATAAAAGCCCACACACACACCCCAATAAATTGGTGGGGGCATACATATACAATGAAAACAAATCATGCGACAATGTTGTACAACTTTGAAATAGACTATACTCGCATTAAAGGTGTCTCTATTGTAAAACGGCCCATTGTAAACAAAAACAATTCAACGCTAGCAACAACCAATAGCGCCATACAGCAGATTGCATGTACATACGCCAATACTAATTAATTAAGAGTGCAGCGTTCGCTATCATAACGCCAATCAATGCATCTAATTAACACGAGACGCACGTTGACAGGAATGGGACAATATGTAGTAATTACATGATACCTGATCCATGTGATCTGCTGATGATTTTGAACCGTTATTATTAAAGTGCCAGCATCAGATGCTGTCTCAGTAATCCAATCTGTGGTTTTCGCTTCGTGCACAATAAATGGCACATACCAATATATCACACCCTTTTATTTCATCATAATTCCAGCACAAAAATATTTACACAATTCCCTAACATTTGATTGGCCCGTAGCAAGTCTCTGTCCAAAATTTATATCCCAGTAAACTCCATGCCAAACTACTTTCCGTAACCGTGAGGCACAGTTAAAATAATTCTTAAGAAAACGGAAAATAAACACATTTTCTTGATGAATTTATTTCAAATGCTGGAATTATAAGGAATGAATGGCCCTTTTGTGGAATTTATCGGGGATATAAACTTCGAAAAGTCGCGGGAATACTGGAAGAGGCCTTCCGGCCTTCGTCCAGTATTCCCGCGACTTTTCCAAGTTTATACCCTGATAAATTCCACAAAAAGGCCATTCATTCCAATAATAAATGACACCCTTTTATTTGATCATATTTCCTCAAAACATACATGCTGTATATTCAAAGTGCATGCTATCTGACACAGTGATAAGCAGGGGAGATAATTTGGCCTGTCATAATATATTCAGATATACCAGGAAGAATAATAATATTTTGTTGTGAAATGATAACACTATACAACATTTAGACAGAAGTTCCAACCATCGAGATACAAGGGGCATGATCACGTGGTTACAACAACAACAACAATGTCGCCCACTCCGAAGTAAGTATTATTTTATATTTTTCTTAATATGCAACGGATTTTGATGAAATATGGAACAGCAAACGCGTCTTCATGAGCTGCATTTGGTGGTCTAGGGAGTTTGGCACAGACGTATGTCGTTTTTTCCGACACTGAAATTGATTCTTCGCAAAAACGACAGAAGTATGGGCGAAAATACAGAGACCATCAAATGCAGCTTAACAAGAAGCGTTTGATGCGCCATATTTCATCAAAATCCGTTACGTAATAAGGACACTATACAATAATATGTACTTTGAATCGGTACTTGTTGTTGTTGTTAGTACCACGTTATCATACACCTTGAGATAGTGCAATTGATTTAAAGAAAGTTAATTATTAACCATCGATTGCAAAAATAAATAAATAAGAGCAGACCGTGGCCGAGAGGTAACACCAAAAATAAATAAATAAGAGCAGACCGTGGCCGAGGGGTAACACCGTCGTACTACCACGCTGGCGACCCGGGTTCGATTCAGGGTTCAGTTCCAGGGCGTCATTATTTCTTGGGAGACGACATGCAATGTCATCGAGCCAGTGCCGTCGTTAAATTCAAGCATTTACATTTCGATTGCAAAGCATGTTTATAATACTGAAAAATAACTATTTTCAGTATTATAATTTTGTTAAAAGCCCCTCTATTGTTACCGCTTTTCGTATGCCGTCCGTCCACACCTTCTAACATCTTCTTCTCACGAACCGCTAGGTCAATGTTGGTCAAACTTCCCATAGATGATCTATGAGCGGGGGCACGTCAGATTCGACGTAAAATTGGAGGTCGTCGCATAATCCAAGATTTAAAACGTGTTCTTCTCGTGAACCGCTTGGTCTATGGTGGTTAAACTTCACAGTTATGGTGTGTGGGTGAAGCCTTTTCATATTTGTCAAAATGGAGGGTGTCGCATAATCCAAGATGGCCGCCATAGAACATTAGAACAAATTATTCTTAAAAAAAATGTTCTTCTCCCGAACTACCTGACCGATTTCGACGAAGCTTGGCAGGAATGATGGATAGTCAATGCTATTTTGGAGTTATTATATACAAATGATGACCCCTGAATCAAAAATGGGCGGGGCCCTGGAGGTCAAATTTCAAATTTTACCAAATATGGTAATGTTGTGCATCACGTCGAATGTATTGAGGAAACGATCACTCTGGAACATCTTTTGTTGAAATAGGATGATTATGTCATCCAAGATGGCCGCCAAAAGGTTAACTTTTAATATAGATTTCAAAAGTACTTTTCTCACATAATCCAAGGTGACCGCCATTGAAAAGTAGGTGGAATTCTTAAAAATATGTTCTTCTCACGAACCGCCACACCAATTTCGACGAAACTTGGCAGGAATGATCGATAGTAACTGCTCTTTCAGATTTGTTAAATGATGACTCCGGGATCAACAATGGACGGGGCCTGGGTGGTAAAATGTGACCAAACATGGTAATGTTGTATATCAAATCGAAGGTATCAAAAATGATCAGCAGTCATTTTTATTATCCGAGCTATTAGCTCGGATTAAGTAACTATATGTAAATTCTCAGTCATTGCAGATAATATGCTAAAGAGTTAAGTGGCGGTCGCAGTGTCACTGTTTGCGGGTTTAACTTTAGAAAAACACGCGGCACTATGCCATAAAAACAGTAAAACAGCGAGCTATCTTACGGTTTCAGCGTAATACATGTGTTGTTTGCTTTTTTTGTGTGCTGTATGCGTGTTATTGCAAAAGTTTTTGTATACTTTATAAACTATTAACTGTTATGCATTAATATGAGTTCTTTGTTATGTATGTTGATATTTTGATATAGTACGGGGCGGGATTTCCCTGTGACGTTTTTCTTGAATGACCAATCAGATTAAAGCTTACATTCTGAACGGCTCGATAAAATCCGACATTGGAAAGCGAAATGATGATGATTTAAAGCAGAAACATTGTTTTTTGACAGTTACATACTGTTTTAATAATCTTGAGCCATCGATATTATTAATCAGTGCCCATTTTACTTAAATAATCAACTAATCAATAATGAATTTAGTAAAACAGTTCGCGCGGAAATCCAAACTTTCCAAAGAAGTGCTAGCAATTTTTTGATAATTACACGTCGTGTGTGTTAGCGACTTGACGTTACACAGCATATACGATACACTTCAAAAAGCGAATATGTATAAACTTTGTCATAAATTGTTAATATTTCAGTGATATTTCATAAGAGTACACCTTTTCTTTTTTATTTCTCCTCAAAAGTGCATGTAAATGTTGTGACCACTCATCTGAACCGTCTCAGCAAGAATGTTCAGATGGTGTATGCAACATATATAGGCTATGGGCTACCAGGACCCCCCGTGCACCCCCACAACATTTGTACGCCATGTTTTTTTTGTTCCTTGGGTATACTAAATACTTTAAAAAATGTTAACATCAAAAATCTTGGGTCCCACATCTATTTTTAGCCAAATATGCAAATTAGGTGACGCCATTTTTTGGAAAATTAATTTTGCACATATCTTTCTTATTAAAAGTGCTAGAAGAACACTTAAGGTGTCTACATATATGTTTTAATGGTCAAGGAGTCCATTAAACACAATACCGATTTGATTGGATAATTTCCTAAGTCATGAATATGCAAATTAGGCGTAAAAAGATAAAAAAAAATATTTCATTTTCATTTATAAACTTCGTACTAAATATTTCTAAAAGTTCTTATATTAATCATTTTTTTTAGAACTGAAGCAGTCTAAGTTATTACACTACATGTCTGCTTTATAATAGAAACATTATATCATGTATTGTGACCTCATATTGCTATGCAAATGAGATTACGGCCATTGCATAAATTTCTCATTTCCCGCCATTTTTGAAAATAAATTATGTTTCCACATATCTTTCTTATTAATCAAGCTAGAAGAACATTTAAGGTGCCTAGATATATGTTTTCATGGTCAAGGAGTTCATTAAATATATAACCAATTTGATTGGATACCTTCCAAAGTCTGAATATGCAAATTAGGCATACAATTTACATTGTATCTTAAAAAATAAAATCATATTTCTGTATCATGTTTATTTACAAACAAATCTTTGTTTACTCTATATAGTTGGCTCTATTGCCATAAGTTTTTGTTCATTAAGTCACACTGCCTAATCACTGTTGTCTGCAACCTCGTCAGAATATACAGGCCCCATCTCACCAGATTCTTCTTCATCTGATGTGTCACAATCCTGTATATTCTCGATGATGTCTATGAGTCGTTGGGGTAAGAATTGGATCGTTCGTCCACAATGGCTCGATATGTCCATCAGTTTGTATCCAGCCATGGCCATTAGTAGGGTTTGGAATCTCAGGAGTTGCAATGTGTGCCCTCTTCCATATTGCAACTTGATAATTGACCCTCCGTACATGCTGTACCAAGCTGCCTTTACATGGGGGTAGTGACGCAATATCTACATTGCTTGATATGGTTAGCTTTTCAGATGAACCACATTTTGCTTTCAACATGAACACTCTGAGTTCATCAACCTTTGTACATCTGGAATTGCCATACACGGCGCAGGTGAAAGCTTCTAATTCATCAATAGTCTCTTCAGCCATCTCCCAATCATCTCCGACATGAGACAGAACTAGTATTCCATCTACAAGGTTGACTAAAAACCTTAACCAAGGTTGACTAAAAACCTTAACCAAGGGGAATTAACTAATTAATTCAAGGTTAAATGTAGGTCAACGTCAAATATAGGTCAGGGGTTGTTGATGTACATCACTAGGAGATGAAGTTGTCCAAGTATGGTAGGGCCAGGAGTATTCCATCTACAAACTTGACTAAAAACCTTAACCAAAGAGAATTAGCAATTCAAGTAAAAAAGTAATTCAAGAGGAAATGTAGGTCAAGGTCAAATATAGATCAGGGGTTATTGATGTACATCCCTATGAGAAAAGGTTGTCCAAGTATGGTGTATGTATGCACAATAGTATTCCATGTAAAAGCTAGACTAAAAACCTTAACCAAGGTTGACTAAAAAACTTAACCAAGGGGAATTAAGTAAGTAATTCAAGAGGACATGTAGGTCAAGGTCAAATATAGATCAGGGGTTGTTGATGTACATCACTAGGAGATGAAGTTGTCCAAGTATGGTTGGTGTAGGGCCAATAGTATTCCATATACAACCTTGACTAAAAACCTTAACCAAGGGGAATTAACTAAGTAATTCTAGAGGAAATGTAGGTCAAGGTCAAATATAGATCAGGGGTTATTGATGTACATCGCTATGAGAGAAGGTTGTCCAAGTATGGTGTCTGTATGCACAATATTATTCCATCTACAAGGTTGACTAAAAACCTTAACCAAGGTTGACTAAAAACCTTAACCAAGGGGAATTAACTAATTAATTCAAGGTTAAATGTAGGTCAACGTCAAATATAGGTCAGGGGTTGTTGATGTACATCACTAGGAGATGAAGTTGTCCAAGTATGGTAGGGCCAGGAGTATTCCATCTACAAACTTGACTAACAACCTTAACCAAAGAGAATTAGCTAAGTAATTCAAGAGGAAATGTAGGTCAAGGTCAAATATAGATCAGGGGTTATTGATGTACATCCCTATGAGAAAAGGTTGTCCAAGTATGGTGTATGTATGCACAATAGTATTCCATGTAAAAGCTAGACTAAAAACCTTAACCAAGGTTGACTAAAAACCTTAACCAAGGGGAATTAAGTAAGTAATTCAAGAGGACATGTAGGTCAAGGTCAAATATAGATCAGGGGTTGTTGATGTACATCACTAGGAGATGAAGTTGTCCAAGTATGGTGGGTGTAGGGCCAATAGTATTCCATATACAACCTTGACTAAAAACCTTAACCAAGGGGAATTAACTAAGTAATTCTAGAGGAAATGTAGGTCAAGGTCAAATATAGATCAGGGGTTATTGATGTACATCGCTATGAGAGAAGGTTGTCCAAGTATGGTGTCTGTATGCACAATATTATTCCATGTACAAGCTTGACTAAAAACCTTAACCAAGGTTGACTAAAAACCGTAACCAAGGGGAATTAACTAAGTAATTCAAGGTTAAATGTAGGTCAAGGTCAAATATAGGTCAGGGGTTGTTGATGCACATCACTAGGAGATGAAGTTGTCCAAGTATGGTTGGTGTAGGGCCAGGAGTATTGCATCTACAAGGGTGACTAAAAACCTTAACCAAGGCGTGACGGTGACAACATAAGCTCTAACTATTGTTCGAATAGTCGAGCTAAAAATGGGCGTGGCCCGTGGGGTCAAATTGGGGTCAAATTTTATTTTAGACCGAATATGATAATGTCATGTATCAAATCGAAGGTATCGACGAGGCGATCGCTCTGGTGCATTTTTTGTCGAAATCGGATGGTTATGTCATCCAAGATGGCCGCCGAAATGTCAAAAGGTCGTTCTTTTATCAGATTTCAAAATTCTTCTTCACATGAACCGCTTGGCCCATGGTAGCCAAACTTAAACGTTATGGTCCATGGGTGAAGCCTTTTCAGATTTGTTAAAATGGAGATCATCGCTAATCCAAGATGGCCGCCGTCTAAACATAGCATACATTCTTAAAAAATCTTCTTCTCATGAACTGCTGGCCGATTTCGACGAAACTTGGTAGGAATGATCGATGTACAATGCTCTTTCAAAGTTGTTAAAATGGTGACCCCGGGGTTAAAAATGGGCGTGGCCCGTGGGGTTAAATTTTATTTTTGACCGAATATGGTAATGTCTATATCAAATCGAAGGTATCAAAGAGGCGATCGCTCTGGTACATTTTTTGTCGTAATTGGATGGTCATGTCATCCAAGATGGCCGCCGAAAGGTCAAAAGGTCGTTCTTTTATTAGAGATTTCAAAATTCTTCTTCACACGAACCGCTTGGCCCATGGTGGCCAAACTTCACAGTTATGGTCCATGGGTGAAGCCTTTTCAGATTTGTTGAAACGGAGGTCGGCGCTAATCCAAGATGGCCGCCGTCTAAAAATAGCACACATTCTTAAAAAATCTTCTTCTCATGAACCGCCAGCGATTTCGACGAAACTTGGTAGGAATGATCGATGTAGAATGCTCTTTCAAAAGTGTTAAAATGGTGATCCCGAGGTCAAAAATGGGCGTGGCCCGTGGGGTCAAATTTTTATTTTTGACCGAATATGCTCGTGTCATATATGAAATTGAAGGTATCGATGAGGCGATTGCTCTGGTGCAATATTTGTCGGAATCGGATGATTATGTCATCCATGATGGCCGCCAAAAGGTCCATTTATTCAAAATTTTGAACGTCTTTTTCTCGGGAACCACATGGCCGATGCTGGCCAAACTTCATAGTAAGTTAAGATCCTTGGGTGAAGCATTTTCAGATTTGGTAAAATGAGTCATCACTTAATCCAAGATGAACGCCATCTAAAAATAGCACAATTGTTTTAAAAAACATATGAACTCAATGTCACATTCTCCTCTGGTGTTCATGGAGTCAGGTGAGCGAATTAGTGCCATCAGGGCCCTCTTGTTAATATATATCATGTATATGTTTCAGTTCAGGGAAGAAGGCAGAGTTGTATGACCATCTTAGCCCAAACTGGGCATCATCAGTTAATCTGGGCAGACAAAAGCGAACATCATCTACATCAAGATATGATCGGCAGCAGGAAAAGAAGATAAAGAAGCCAGCTGAATCCATAACTATTGTTGGACCTGATCACACTGAGACGGGTATGGATATGGGTGACAGCGTTGATGAAGACGGAGTTCAGTCACAGACTGATGTTGATGGTCCACTCATGGAGACTATGTCGCTGGAGCTGCAGGAACTGCGTACAGAGAATGGAGCTGAAGGAAAAAGTGGCCCATTTGGAAACTAAATTCACTGCAAGTTATTTTAAGGGTAACGACGAGAAGGTGAAACATTTAACAGGATTACCATCATTCACAGTTCTATCTATATTGTTTAATTTCCTGGAGCCTCACCTGCCATCCAGTCTGGTCATTCCCAAATTCAAGGTATGTAATGATATTGACATTAGTGAAATTGCGACTAAATTTGTCAAATCTCTTTCTTGCGTATGAATTTGACACTACTCAATCAACAATATCTAGACTTTTCACACGGACAATTGACTGTATGTACAAGCGGCTAAAGAAACTCATAAGATGGCCTTTCGCGAGACATTGAGAACAACCATGCCAATGGAATTTAGGAAGTACTTCGGCCACATGTGTGCAGTGATAATTGATTGTTTTGAGGTATTTATTGAGAAACCAAGTGGTTTGAAAGCCAGAGCAGAAACCTGGTCTTCATACAAACACCACCACACTGTGAAATTTCTAATTAGAATTACTCCTCAGGGCAGTGTGTCCTTCATATCGAAAGCATGGGGTGGTCGTGTGAGTGACACGTTTGTGACAGAGAACAGTGTCTTCCTGTCCAAGTTATTACCTGGGGATTTAGTGTTGGCGGACAGAGGATTTGATGTCAAGGACAGTGTTGGCCCGGTAGCTGCGGAAGTGAAGATTCCAGCATTTACGAAAGGTCGTGATCAGCTAACCCCTCTGGACGTGGAATCAACGCGTAAACTTGCCCACTCAAGAATACATGTGGAACTGGTTATTGGTTCAGTTCGACAGAAATATACTATATTGAACGGTTGTCTTCTCATTAATTGTCTCATGAACAAGGATAAGTTTGGTAAGACGGTCACTGACAAAATTGTTACCGTTTCGTGTGGACTAGTACATTTGTGTGAATCAATTGTTGATTTTAACTGAACCAAATTTATCTACACTGGTCCTTGCACTTGTTCGTGTCCTTTTTTAAATACTGAAATCTTCTTTTTCTGATTTCACCATCAAACATTTACTTTTCTATTGATTGCAAGGAAATAGCGATTCTGCGATTTCGGTCGGCTGCCAGCATGGCACAGATCAGCCTGCACATTCACATACAGGAGTGTGCTAGCAGATTAATCAAACCCCATAAGGCCTTTTTCTCAAGCCACGGTCACATATACTTTTCTATATTTATGATGCACCGTTAGAGAAACAGTCCACTTACTTCACTGGTGCTGCAGTCCGTGTCGATGGAAATATTTCAAGACAATACACTTGAAAGATACAATAGGCGCCATTAATTGTAAACAAATGTTTCAAGACGAGTAGTAATTTTATTGATTTTTTAACACTCATCTAGAAACATTTTATAATGGCGCATATTGTATTTTTCAAGTGGATTGTCTTACATTTTCCACCGGCGCGGAGTGCAGCACCAGTGTAATAATGATAATTAAGATGCGCCATATGATTTTGTACCTACAAAAAATGGGCGTAATTTCATAAAAAAAATTACAAAATTTACGATATTTTCATGGAATGACACCGAAGGTTGTCGAAATTTTCAGAGCAAATGCAGAATTCTATTCCGCATTTGCTTCGAGAATTTCATCAACTTTCAGCATATTTCATGAAATTGCGCACCTGTTTGTAGGTACAAAATCACATGGTGCGTCTCGATTAATCAGACAGTATATCTGCATTGGCAATATATACATTGAAGTTCACATACAGTACTTGCACACAAAATTAATCACCTTTTAACACGCTTGTTTTTCTTAAATTCTGGCATCTTTGGGATACATCTGGTATATATAAGATTCCGGCCTCGTGTTAATTTATGGCACCCGGTGTTTTTATAAACTTGAATGTATAACGTTTCCAAAAAATCCTGCTGCCATTTTTTTAAACCAAGTTCAAGGTCATTTCAAGGTCATTGAACTTTATGCTTGACGGAAGTCGAAAATTGCCAATATATGAGCCAATAGGTAGGTCATGGTCCTAAAATTGGAAATTGGTGTAAGTTGTTCAAAAACATTTCAGATGGATATATTAAAGAATTTACGTAAACTACACTAATATTCAGTATATTATTATCATATTTTCAAGATGGCCGCCAAAAATCGGGTATATATGAGATTTCGGTTGACTTGCTACATATTTGTGTAATGCTAATTAAGCGACTTCACCTATATTCAAAGGTTAATTCTTTCAATAAAAAAGTATATTTAAATAATTAGATATTAATTTAAATAAATATTTCGGCATCATTTACTCAATAAATTAAAATTGAATGTGTAGCTGAAATGAAAGTGAAAGTAGAACGTTTTTGTTATATCCTCCGGGTTACAAATCGCTGAGGATTCCTATTTGAATTGGAAAATGATATGAATTTTAAATTTAGGAGTCTGTGTCAGGAGAAAATGGACTGATGACATATGTCACCAGTCTAGTTCCTGAGCTATGACTGTGACAGGAAAAAAGGGACTGATGACATATGTCACCTATCGTGTTTCATGCATGACTGCTCGCTCTTGTCTGTAATTGTTGTAAAATATATAATGTTTAAACTGTGTATACAAAACTTTAGATATACCCCTCCCCGGCATACAAAGTATGTCGAGGAGTATATAGTTTTCGTAATTCCGTCCGGCCACGTTAAAGAGTTTGGGTACCCATTATCTCTGTGACGGAAAGTCGGATGGACCTCAAACTTCATATACTTCCTTATCATCAACCATATTTTCATTCCATACCACACTCATGCGGCCTTCATTTCCAAGGTCAAGATCAAATTACTTCGACATATTTGCATCCGTACGATTTGCCGTAAAGTTTTCTGCAACCGTAAGTCAGATTGACTTCAAACTTCATATACTTCCTTATCATCATCCATATTTTCATTCCATACATGTACCTCATCCATGTGGCCTTCATGTCCAAGGTCAAGGTGAAATTACTTTGAACAATCATGTTTGTCAAGATAAATATTGTTTTTGCAGCATTGCTAATGTATACTGATTCGACGAATATATTGATTTTAAATGGAGTATATATGATTTTTTGTGTAAAATATTAAAATCGTTGAGCACGTACTGCGAAGGATTTCAGGACTTTCAGTCCTTTGATTTGCTTTATACTGGGAATAATAATTTCATGTCAGCGATACAGGCACATTTGGACCCCTTGTTTACAGGTACAACGGGATTCAGAGACTACGATACAGCACTACAGCTAAACTATTTTTTTCCCATTCTATTTTTCACTTTTTTTCGGCATATCTGAGACCCAGTGCCTTTAACCCTTACTACGCTGAATTAAATTTAGTCGTCTGCTGGAAACGTTTTATTTTCTATATTTTTCGATAAAAACCTGTTTTGACAGCGCATGAGAATCGTCTCCACTGGAGACGATTCTCATGTGACACTATCATCTGAGACACTGCCTTTAACCCTCGCTACGCGGGAGACGAAAATTGTCGTCTGCTTTTTTTCATTTTTGCCTTAATTCTTAACAAAAAACATGTTTTGGCAGCACATGAGAATCGTCTCCAGTGGAGTGGAGACGATTCTCCTGCGCTGCCAAAACATGTTTTTTGTTAAGAATTAAGGCATGGAGACGATTCTCATGTGCTGCCAAAAACATGTTTTTTTGTTAATAATTAAGGAAACAATTAAAAACTGCAGACGACAATGTTCGTCTCCCGCGTAGCGAGGGTTAAAGGCAGTGTCTCAAATGATGTATCAGTATGTCACAAACGTAAGGACCCGTTCTATACCTGATCATCTTTTGCTTCAAAGATAATTGCTTCGTAAATGTGATGGAATATATGTACAACACTGCCTCGTTACTGTATCCTATGTGGAGTAGCCATATTTGTGTGTTCCAACCATCAGCCAATTTCACCTCTTCTGGCGATTGACAAAGAACGCAAAATGCGAAGTAGAAAATGCTATAATGTAGCTTACCATAGATAGAAAAGCCAAGACAACGGGCTCCTATCAATTATATTGTAAAATATATCACTTTTCTGGACAGTTTTGTGCATGCGTTTATAATAACACGCATCACCATTGTAAATAGCCTCACACACAGAACATGATACAGTGCCACCATAATATATACATACTACTGTTCTCTATTATTAGACACTATTACCATAGTGCAGTGATGCTTCATATATGGGGAGAGTACATACCATATATGGCACACGCATATTTATATACTAGCACAGTACAGTATCTATGGAGAGTGTACACGTCAGTCATAGTTTATGTACATACAAAAACGTAAACCAATATCTGCCTTGCAGTACATCTAAGTGTAATATAATTGATCTTAGCTTAGCTACAGAGTATCATACAGTAATCATGTTACCCCACCCATTTCCATGCACTATACAATACAGCCTTTTCACTGTAAGGCTGTAAGGTATAGTGTATGGAAATGGGTGGGTGGGGTAACATTTTCCAAATGAGCCAAGTATAGTAAGTGCCATCTGTATAGGACACTTAATTACTATATGTATATAGTAAATCGGTCGGTGCAGTCAAAAAACCGATAAGGGCGTTCACCCGTATTATACCCGTTAATAGCAGACGGCAATTTCTACCCGCGCAAACTTTGTATTCAATACACGGATCGATACCGTTGATGCCGGGGTATTTAAAAAATATCACAATGGGTTAATATTCGCGTTATTGGCTAGAAACATATTTGTATTTAGCATTAAACATCTGCCCATACGCGTTCCTAATTTGTATATGTGACTGGACATTTTATTACATGTTTCTTGATTTATCCCGTGTCACAGGGTTAACATGTACGTGGCTTTGCTATAAGACGCACTTATTGTTTTATTAAACAATAGCAATTGTCGAGCATTTGGCAATGTTATATTTATGCATGTAGCTTGTATTGTATGTACCGTCTCATGGTAAGACTTGTCATTTTTATGGTCATATAGCGAACGTAAATATGCATATTATAAGTACTCGTGTATGTATTACATATACAAATGATTAACTTGATATACATGTAACCAGTCATTTCGCTTATGGATGGATTGGTGTGCATACTGATAGTAGGATGGATTTTGTTTGTTT
The DNA here is from genome assembly GCA_029237695.1 of Conchocele bisecta. Lineage (NCBI taxonomy): Eukaryota > Metazoa > Mollusca > Bivalvia > Lucinida > Thyasiridae > Conchocele > Conchocele bisecta. The sequence goes on along the minus strand of CM055265.1, from coordinate 9,103,706 downwards.
CTTAGTGTTTAACGGCACAGCAAGAAATAAGGTCATTTTTTGGCGGGATCAACAGGTTCGATTCTGATATTTCACGTGCAAAGGTGTAGGGGGTTGAATCATAACATTAGAACTGAATGCTTTCATTCATACTATACATATTCAGTCTTGAAATTAAAATAATCTGATCTGGTACCAGGTCCTACCCACACAATAATCACTTAGCCCGATCCTCTAAAATTAATAGGTTTATTGCTATTCTTGCTACGTTTATAATAGGATATAACCGGATTCAACTCTCAAGTACAGACAGCCGGAATAGTACCCGAGAGCCAAACCAGGTAGATTGGAATTCTGCTAAGTTTGAACCACACTTGTCTCCAGATCTCCCAACCTGCACCCATGTGGAAAGGATTAAATATATATGGAGTGTATTCTACTTTTATTTACATACTAATAACTTATTAATGACAACAACATACTATGCACATATTAATGAGATATAATATACAAATCAAACGTCTGGACACCCTCAATATGTATTATGTTCGTTTTCAACATGCAATGGCTATCACTGTGTATTGAATCAGAGCAATGGACTTGAAAGCAACAGAAACACAGTATTACATTTATATACATTTATTACTAACTTTACAACATCTACAAAGTGCTATACAACATCATAGAACTGCAAAACACAGAAACGACCCCCTCAACAGACTCTCTCTCTCTCTCTCTCTCTCTCTCCCCCCCCCCCTCTCTCTCTCTCTCACACACACACACACACACACACACATTATTTATTCTTTATTATTCCCATGAAAAATATATATTGTGTAGCTACAAACGTAGTTTGCCGATTGTAATATAAACACGCGTAACGTTTGAACAAATTAAATAAATGATTATTGTTGTGTCGACTATATCTCCGGCCACACAACTATAAACATTCGATGGTATTTACAATCATAATTGTTCATTTATTAACTTCGATATATGGTATTGTCAAGTAGTCATTCTCAAATTGATTTATATGTTCATACTAGAACTTTATAGCAAATAGTGTTACGAATATAGTCAGTACACTAATGTTATACATCTTGTACGTTAGATGCGTTTATCCATGAATTGAATTTCTTAGGAAAATGTAACCATTTCACGAAATATTGTTTGTTTCTTCTTTTGCCTCTCGCTTTCATAATAGTTTCCACTTTCCACATTTGGTCCTGATTTCACAGAAATCTTTTGAATTTCGCTTTCATAGAACGTTCCAGTAATATCTTCATCCGCCATGTCTTTCAAGCGGTACATTGGTATCTGTCGCCGGAAATATCGCCGCAATATTTTGAATATTTGCCCGCTGTTATGTCTGATCGTAAGCTCTGGTAAACGTCGCATGTAAGTGTGATATACGGACATAGTCACCGATTTTGAACCGGAAACGTTTCTTCTTTGTCACCGTTCCATCTTTACGTGATAGATAAGTAGCAATTCGGACTTCCATTTCATTTTCGTCTTTAACCGACGATGGCGCCGTATCTATCGTTCTATGTACGGTACTATTATAACTTGTCGCTATGTCTTGTAACACTGGTAGATATATGTCCGTTTGTTTATAGTTCATATACCGGTACCGTTTCATCTTGATAGTCTTGATTGTTCTCTCCGCTACGGACGCTTTGGTTTCATTTTGTGTAGGAAAATATAAAACTTTGTTCTTTTTCATTAGATCTTGGACAAGTTTAGCGCGGAATTCTTGACCTTTATCAGTGGATAGTCGTCTCGCGATTCGTCCTTCGGCAAATATATCTCGAAAAGCCGTACTAACAGAAGCACCAGTATTATGTGTCAATGGTCTAAGCCATATATATTTTGAGAATACATCTACAACCAGTAGAATAAAAGTAATGCCGTCATTGTCTTTAGAATATTTTGACATATCGAACAAGTCTGCTTCCCACAAATCATCACTACCGGCTGTAATCACGTGATTTCTTATGAATCGTCTTCTCACCGGTTTGCTTAAACTGTAAGGTTCTTGTTGTTGTATAACCACTTGCGGATTTTGTATTTACTTATTTCATATTGATCTTGTTTCTTGACATAATTGTACAATTTATCTGGTCCAGAGAAACTCGCAAGCTTTGACGGATCGAAATATATTGAGTGCAGATAATGTTCCATTTTGGTATTCTAGCAAGTGTTATATTCTTCATATAAATGGTGTTATTGTTATGTTGTTTAAGATTTAAGCGTCACTCTCGTCTTCTGTGTCTTCCCCGTCATCTGTGGCATCGCTATCATCGCCATCAGGAAACAGATCGTTGAACCAGTGACTGTATTTCTTCAAAACCTTTTTTAATTCTCTTATTTAATGACATGTCCTCTAAATCTACAATTTCCGCAATTATTTTCTTATGCATTTCGCTTTCGGTAATCGGGATTAGCCGTTTCAATAATGTAGTGTACGTCTTTAAGAATTCTCCTTTATCGATATCAAATACGTAGTCATATGCATTTGCCCTTGCCTTCTTGAAGGGGATACCGTTTTGCTGAAATTCCTCTACTTTCTCATTCCTAATGTCTTCACTTTTCTCTATCGCCTCATCCGCCATCTTTCGAAAATGTTCCTCAATATCATTATAGTAATCGTCCATATTATCGTGTTCCAATGATATCCTTTTCTTACTAATAGACTCCTCTTCGTGGTTGTCATCGGCTTTTCGTTTTGCGGATTGTCCCTCATAACACCATTGTTTGACGTGCCGTTGTAAATCGTGGATGTCCATAAACACCAACCCGCAGTCATCGCAAGAATACATGACTTCGTCTTCTGTGTCTTGATCGTTTTGTGAATATGATACTTCTCTTGCGATATCTGAGTTATATCGCCGTATGTCGTTATTAAAATGAACGTTGTCAACGTAGACGTCGTTCCTTATAATACAATGTACTATGATCCGCAGGTTTAACATTGCTATGCGATTCGCTTCCTCTTATGCTGTTGTCTGAATTGTTTGTCTCGGCCCTTCTCATGCTATTTAGAATGTTTGTGCGCATGCGCATATGCTCCGGGGTTCTAGCTTTTAAATCAATCACTAGATAGCCGTATGGTTTATTCACAGCTTCATCAAACTGACGCAGAAGTACCTGTGGGTTAGTAGGGTACATCTGCCTGGCTAATGCCATTACTGGCAGTAGTATATAAGAGTCATAATGATACAAGTTTATATGGAAGCCACACACTACGTGTGGTGGCTTCCACACGAAACTTGTAATCATTATGACTCTTATATACTACTACCACGAGACCATATATTTATAGAAAGCGGATTTTTGGTCGAGGCTACCAAGATCTAGGCTACTTTTTTTAATTTTTTTCGATTTTTCTGAATTCTCGACTTCCAAAATTTGTGTCAAATTTATTTTCTATTTTTTCGAAAATATTCTAGAGTAGCGAACGCCCAATTGAACATAAAAAAACGTAGTAGAATAGCAAAGCTACTTCGCAAAAATGGCAGTACAAGCTACTTTCCAAAGCATGGGAATTTGAACGGAAAAAGCTGTTTCCGGACACATTCTACTGGAGAACGCGCACAACAGCAATCTACTCCCGGACATCTCTGGAGTGGACTACCTACTGGGGCACGAGGGTCGGACACATTTGTAACCTCTTTCGGGGCTTCCACCCTTCGTCGACGACGTCTACATCTTCGGGTACCTTCGTCGCGAGGATTGTGTGGCGAGAGGTGGGCGCATCTTCTGTACATGTGGGGAAAACGGATCTGCGAAGGAGGTGCTGCGTGCGGTTTCGATGGCTGTTCGGAAAAGCATGGGTAGAACTAGAATTGGCACGTCCATCGCGCAGACCATTTCTACCGGGGACAATGCGGGTGGTACGATTCGAGCAACAATTCGTCGGATCGAGCGAGACACCGGGTACGACGCGCGGAAGAGATGGTCGGCGATCTACCCTTCCGCAGAGGTTGGTGGGTACTTCGTCGCCAAGGCCGCAGTCTCGGACATTCCGATGGATGCGTTGCAAGAGAACCTTCCAGCACTCGTACGCCAATTGCAAACTTTTGGGTACGGGATCTACTCCATCGACTACACGCAAGATTTCTCCGGGGTACTAGATCGCGCGACTCTCGTTCGACACCTCTGCGACAACGAGGGATTTCGGGAGCAAGGGGAAATTGCGGATGCGATGCAGGACCCCGACACACCAACCATTCTCGCCAACACTTCCACCGTCGGTAGGAACGTCTGCACTTGGATTCGCACCACCGACGACTACACCGTCCGCACCAAACTCTACAACAAAGTTGTCTCGAATTTCGAAGCCGGCGAGATCCGGGAGCCGGTTGGTGGACATCTAGCAGCGTACGTGGATTGCCCCTTCGAACATCTACGAAAGACATTCCAACACCCCGACGTGCAAAGCCGCGGTTGCACTCGCATAGAGATCTCTCTCTACGCGTGCCGGGGAAAGAAGCTCTCGACATCGACAGCAAAGGAAGTTCTAGGCGATGCTCTGGACTTGGTCTCTCCGAAGGAAGGTCTCTTTGTCGTACAACCTCCAGCAAGACAATGGGAAAATCTGGCGAGTGTTCTAGATCGGTGTCTAGTTCTAGCCTATCGTCCATCCGGTACGATCTTCGTGGCTTGGTACACGCACACAGAAACCGGTAGAATCTCGGGGATTCGAGTTCGGCCAACCCCAGCTAGGGTAGAGCAAGATTCTGTTTGGGAGCGCGCTGTCTGCTGGGCAATGGCGGATTTTGGATTTCGTTCGTGTCCAATTTTTCGCGTGGATGTGCTAGTCTCCGACGAGGACGGCGTGGAGATGGGTCCTCTGCGCTGCTACACGAAAGGGGAAGAAACACCAAACCTTCTCTCCGCTAGCAAACATCCAACGCAAACGCATCCAGATGCACCGGATCCCTCCATTCTGCTACCCTCGAACCGAGTAGTCTCTTGGGTTTGGCGAAGGGAGAAATGCAGCCCGATCGGGAGCGAGACCTCGAAGTACCAGATCCGCGAGATCCCGGAAATTGCGGAGGAGAGGGAGAATTCCACGCTTTCTACTAGAAATCGGGAAAGTCGCCTTCTAGAGATTCGAGAAGCGGAGGAGGTGGAGCTCTGGAAACGCAGTGCGTGGGAAAGAATCGAGAAAGAGAAGATGGAGAACGAGGAGAGAAGAGAGAAGGAAATTGCGAGACTCGCCGAGCTAGCGAATCTGCACCAGAAGCACGAAGAGAAATCCGCGCGCACTCTAGAAGGTCGAAATGCCTGCTCGCGATTCCCAGGGGGCTCGGGTTCTCTGGGTGCCCAGTTTCCTTCCAGGATTTCTATTTTTGCTATCCTTGTTGGCTAGAAAAGGAGAACCCGAGCCCCCTGGGAATGGCGAGCAGGCATTTCGACCTTCCCGAGCGGACTGGATTTACTGGTGCGCAATCCGAGCAATCTGGCGCGCAATCCGAGCACCCCGAGCACCCCGAGCAAGCATTTCGACCATTTCGAACGATTTGGGAATTCCATGTTGGACAAATTTCCCCCTCTCTAGATAGAAAAGCTATTTTGCAAACATGCCAAAAACTTACTTGTCACCGGAAAATATTCGAGAAATTATTTCCGCCCCTGGAAAGTCGACGGCCGACGAAACAAAAAAGAAGTACGGAATCGGCAGTGCCAGACTTCGAAAAATCTGGGACGGTGTCGATGCGGAACGTAGTACAAAACCCGAAGAAGAAGAAGAAACCCCCGTAGTACAAAGGGCGACCGCGCTTGGTCCCACCGAGTTCCCTCGGGATCTACTCGAAGATGTACGAAACGCCAGCTCGTTCGAAGAATCGACGCGCCTGTCCGACATGGAGAGACGATTGGACGCTCTGGAACGTAGACTGTTGGACGCGCTTTCCGACGATGACAGCACGGTCGATTCCGAGTGTTCGAAGAAAGACGAGCGGGAGGTGCACGACATCTGGAAAAATGTAGAGAATGCGAAGTGGTGGCTGGGTGCAGCGATGGTGTCGTACACGATCTGCAAACTACTAGTACAAAAAACCAATCGACTCTGGAAGGATGCAGATTCCGACTCCCAGTTCGTGCACTCCGCAAACCAGAGGAAAAAAAAGAAACTCCTAGCGAGTCCACACAGATTCCCTCTGGAGAACGTGACCCTTTCTACATGGAGTAGATTTTCCAACTCCTTCCGAACTTGGGGAAAAATGTGCAAGATTGTTGCGAGAAAAAAATGTGTGTGAGTTTTGTTTTTCTTTTCTAAAACGTTTTGGCAAGAATTGCAGATTCTAGAGAGCCAAAGTGGCAAGTCTCGCGGGTTTCTTTGTAGGGGTAGTACGTTTTCCTCCTAGTCTGCAACGGATTGGATTGGCTCTGTTCTGGAGGATTTCCACCCCTCCTAGATTTGCAATCTCGCGTTCTAGAAAGTACCCGTACGCCGGAATCTCGATGTCCGTCTTTTGTTCGCCATCTACGTTGGTTTCGAGAAGAAAAAGGATCGTTCGGTTCGCCCCTCTGTAGTTGGTAGTTGCGTACCTACGTACGATGTACTCTCCAGGATCCATCTCCAAGATGTTCCTACAAAGAGTTGGCTGTGGGGCCTCCGTTCGCACAAACCCACCACTACTGTATTTTGGGAGCATTCCTCCAAGTCGTCCACCATCTTCTGGATGTGTTCCAACCTCTCCGGATCCGGTGTGGAAAGTACGCGAATTGGGTTCCACGCGATCTCTACACCCTCCCCGTTCGAAAAGAATCTAGTTGGTTCGACTAGAATTTAGAGCCCACGCAGAACCCCGCATGCTGGAGGAATCCAGTACGTCTGTCCGTACTTGTACTTGTCTGGAACGAATTGGAAAGAACACTCGCACGCGTCCAACAACTTCTCCAACCCCTTGGTCCCCCAGACGGTTGCCACCCTCCCTCCATCTTTGTACCGCAGAACGACTCTGCGCGCTGTCGACTTGTTTGGAGTTTTTCTGTACCCTAGAACGAGGAGCTTGCTCTTTTTCTCGATTTCGGAGATTTTTCCGGTGCGCCCTCCCAATGCTCCCACCACTTCCTCTAGAGTGCGCGCGGATTTCTCGCGGATCTGGTACTTCGAGGTCTCGCTCCCGATCGGGCTGCATTTCTCCCTTCGCCAAACCCAAGAGACTACTCGGTTCGAGGGTAGCAGAATGGAGGGGTCCGGTGCATCTGGATGCGTTTGCGTTGGATGTTTGCTAGCGGAGAGAATGGTTTGTGTTTCTTCCACCTTTCGTGTAGCAGCGCAGAGGACCCATCTCCACGCCGTCCTCGTCGGAGACTAGCACATCCACGCGGAAAATTGGATACGAACGAAATCCAAAATCCGCCATTGCCCAGCAGACAGCGCGCTCCCAAACAGAATCTTGCTCTACCCTAGCTGGGGTTGGCCGAACTCGAATCCCCGAGATTCTACCGGTTTCTGTGTGCGTGTACCAAGCCACGAAGATCGTACCGGATGGACGATCGGCTAGAACTAGACACCGATCTAGAACACTCGCCAGATTTTCCCATTGTCTTGCTGGAGGTTGTACGACAAAGAGACCTTCCTTCGGAGAGACCAAGTCCAGAGCATCGCCTAGAACTTCCTTTGCTGTCGATGTCGAGAGCTTCTTTCCCCGGCACGCGTAGAGAGAGATCTCGATGCGAGTGTAACCGCGGCTTTGCACGTCGGGGTGTTGGAATGTCTTTCGTAGATGTTCGAAGGGGCAATCCGCGTACGCTGCTAGATGTCCACCAACCGGCTCCCGGATCTCGCCGGCTTCGAAATTCGAGACAACTTTGTTGTAGAGTTTGGTGCGGACGGTGTAGTCGTCGGTGGTGCGAATCCAAGTGCAGACGTTCCTACCGACGGTGGAAATGTTGGCGAGAAAGGTTGGTGTGTCGGGGTCCTGCATCGCATCCGCAATTTCCCCTTGCTCCCGAAATCCCTCGTTGTCGCAGAGGTGTCGAACGAGAGTCGCGCGATCTAGTACCCCGGAGAAATCTTGCGTGTAGTCGATGGAGTAGATCCCGTACCCAAAAGTTTGCAATTGGCGTACGAGTGCTGGAAGGTTCTCTTGCAACTCGTCCATCGGAATGTCCGAGACTGCGGCCTTGGCGACGAAGTACCCACCAACCTCTGCGGAAGGGTAGATCGCTGACCATCTCTTCCGCGCGTTGTACCCGGTGTCTCGCTCGATCCGACGAATTGTTGCTCGAATCGTACCGCCCGCATTGTCCCCGGTAGAAATGGTCTGCGCGATGGACGTGCCAATTCTAGTTCTACCCATGCTTTTCCGAACAGCCATCGAAACCGCACGCAGCACCTCCTTCGCAGATCCGTTTTCCCCAGATGTACAGAAGATGCGCCCACCTCTCGCCACACAATCCTCGCGACGAAGGTACCCGAAGATGTAGACGTCGTCGACGAAGGGTGGAAGCCCCGAAAGAGGTTGCAAATGTGTCCGACCCTCGTGCCCCAGTAGGTAGTCCACTCCAGAGATGTCCGGGAGTAGATTGCTGTCGTGCGCGTTCTCCAGTAGAATGTGTCCGGAAACAGCTTTTTCCGTTCGAATTCCCATGCTTTGGAAAGTAGCTCGTACTTCCATTTTTGCGAAGTAGCTTTGCTATTTTACTACGTTTTTCTAAGTTCAATTGGGCGTTCGCTACTCTAGAATATTTTGGAAAAAATAGAAAATAAATTTGACACAAATTTTGGAAGTCGAGAATTCAGAAAAATCGAAAAAAATTAAAAAAAGTAACCTAGATCTTGGTAGCCTCGACCAAAAATCCGCTTTCTATGAGAATTCAGAAAAATCGAAAAAAATTAAAAAAAGTAACCTAGATCTTGGTAGCCTCGACCAAAAATCCGCTTTCTATAAGAGTCATAATGATTACAAGTTTCGTGTGGAAGCCACCACATGTAGTGTGTGGCTTCCATATAAACTTGTATCATTATGACTCTTATATACTACTCTGGCTGTTTGTCTAAGGGAGTTTTAAATAATACCAGATACTGAAAATTTCTTCGCATGGTTGGGTTTTTACTATAGAACATGTTTTGGTTTACAGCGATGACGGACATGTTCCTATGATGACTTCCTTCCGTATATAAATCTGTAACACGTTCATCCTTCGCAGCTTCGGATGCCATGTCATCCAATATAATAACGTTATTGAGTTTTGGATCTATGAATTCGTCCTTTTCTAAGTTAAATGAAATCCCCTTGATGAACTCGACTTTGGGATATACGCGTTGTCTGATGTGATCGTATAACGGTTGCCATCTCTTGTAAAGCCAAATAATTCCCTGTGGCGTTGGATATATCTTTTCATTTGCTCGTTCTAACAGTTGCGTTACGAAGTAGGTTTTTCCGGACAACGTCGGTCCACTAATCATAAATGTAAATGGATGTTTGAAAACGAAGTATGATTGCGTATCTTGTATAGTATTCGAAGGTGCTGACATCAATTCCTGATTCGTCTGAGCATTTGGAATGAGAAAGTAGAGGACTTTCAGCAAAACGGTATCCCCTTCAAGAAGGCAAGGGCAAATGCATATGACTACGTATTTGATATCGATAAAGGAGAATTCTTAAAGACGTACACTACATTATTGAAACGGCTAATCCCGATTACCGAAAGCGAAATGCATAAGAAAATAATTGCGGAAATTGTAGATTTAGAGGATATGTCATTAAATAAGAGAATTAAAAAAGGTTTTGAACAAATACAGTCACTGGTTCAACGATCTGTTTCCTGATGGCGATGATAGCGATGCCAGATGACGGGGAAGACACAGAAGACGAGAGTGACGATTAAATCTTAAACAACATAACAATAACACCATTTATATGGAGAATATAACACTTGCTAGAATACCAAAATGGAACATTATCTGCACTCAATATATTTCGATCCGTCAAAGCTTGCGAGTTTCTCTGGACCAGATAAATTGTACAATTATGTCAAGAAACAAGATCAATATGAAATAAGTAAATACAAAATCCGCAAGTGGTTACAACAACAAGAACCTTACAGTTTAAGCAAACCGGTGAGAAGACGATTCATAAGAAATCACGTGATTACTGCCGGTATTGATGATTTGTGGGAAGCAGACTTGTTCGATATGTCAAAATATTCTAAAGACAATGACGGCATTACTTTCATTCTACTGGTTGTAGATGTATTCTCAAAATATATATGGCTTAGACCATTGACACATACTACTGGTGCTTCTGTTAGTACGGCTTTTCGAGATATATTTGCCTAAGGACGAATCGCGAGACGACTATCCACTGATAAAGGTCAAGAATTCCGCGCTAAACTTGTCCAAGATCTAATGAAAAAGAACAAAGTTTTGTATTTTCCTACACAAAATGAAACCAAAGCGTCCGTAGCGGAGAGAACAATCAAGACTATCAAGATGAAACTGTACCGGTATATGAACTATAAACAAACGGACATATATCTACCAGTGTTACAAGACATAGCGACAAGTTATAATAGTACCGTACATAGAACGATAGATACGGCGCCAGCGTCGGTTAAAGACGAAAATGAAATAGAAGTCCGAATTGCTACTTATCTATCACGTAAAGATGGAACGGTGACAAAGAAGAAATGTTTCCGGTTCAAAATCGGTGACTATGTCCGTATATCACACTTACATGCGACGTTTACCAGAGCTTACGATCATACAGCGGGCAAATATTCAAAATATTGCGGCGATATTTCCGGCGACAGATACCAATGTACCGCTTGAAAGACATGGCGGATGAAGATATTACTGGAACGTTCTATGAAAGCGAAATTCAAAAGATTTCTGTGAATCAGGACCAAATGTGGAAAGTGGAAACTATTATTAAAGCGAGAGGCAAAGGAAGAAACAAACAATATTTCGTGAAATTGTTACATTTTCCTAAGAAATTCAATTCATGGATAAACGCATCTAACGTACAAGATGTATAACATTAGTGTACTGACTATATTCGTAACACTATTTGCTATAAAGTTCTAGTATTAACATATAAATCAATTTGAGAATGACTACATGCCAATACCATATATCGAAGTTAATAAATGAACAATTATGATTGTAAATACCATCGAATGTTTATAGTTGTGTGGCCGGAGATATAGTCGACACAACAATAATCATTTATTTAATTTGTTCAAACGTTACGCGTGTTTATATTACAATCGGCAAACTACGTTTGTAACTACACAATATATATTTTTCATGGGAATAATAAAGAATAAATTCAGTATGTGTGTGTGTGTGTGTGTGTGTGTGAGAGAGAGAGGGGGGGGGGGGGAGAGAGAGAGAGAGTGTGTTGAGAGGGTCGTTTCTGTGTTTTGCAGTTTTATAATGTTGTATAGCACTTTGTAGATGTTGTATAGTTAGTAATAAATGTATATAAATGTAATACTGTGTTCTTGTTGCTTTCAAGTCCATTACTCTGATTCAATACACATTGATGCGCCATTGCATGTTAAAAACGAACATAATATATGTTGAGGGTGTCCAGACGTTTGATTTGTATATTATATCTCATTAATATGTGCATAGTATGTTGTTGTCATTAATAAGTTATTAGTATGTAAATAAAAGTAGAATACACCCCATATATATTTAATCCTTTCCACATGGGTGCAGGCTGTGAGAGCTGGAGACAAGTGTGGTTCAAACTTAGCAGAATTCCAATCTACCTGGTTTGGCTCTCGGGTACTATTCCGGCTGTCTGTACTTGAGAGTTGAATCCGGTTATATCCTATTATAAACGTAGCAAGAATAGCAAAAAACCTATTACTTTTAGAGGATGGGGCTAAGTGATTATTGTGTGGGTAGGACCTGGTACCAGATCAGATTATTTTAATTTCAAGACTGAATATGTATAGTATGAATGAAAGCATTCAGTTCTAATGTTATGATCCAACCCCCTACACATTTGCACGTGAAATATTGGAATCGAACCTGTTGATCCCGCCAAAAAATGACCTTATTTCTTGCTGTGCCGTTAAACACTAAGAAACAAACAAAATACATCCTACTATCAGTATGCACACCAATCCATCCATAAGCGAAATGACTGGTTACATGTATATCAAGTTAATCATTTGTATATGTAATACATACACGAGTACTTATAATATGCATATTTACGTTCGCTATATGACCATAAAAATGACAAGTCTTACCATGAGACGGTACACACAATACAAGCTACATGCATAAATATAACATTGCCAAATGCTCGACAACCGCTATAGTTTAATAAAACAACAAGTGCGTCTTATAGCAAAGCCACGTACATGTTAACCCTGTGACACGGGCTAAATCAAGAAACATGTAATAAAATGTCCAGTCACATATACAAATTAGGAACGCGCATGGGCAGATGTTTAATGCTAAATACAAATATGTTTCTAGCCAATAACGCGAATATTAACCCATTGTGATATTTTTTAAATACCCCGGCATCAACGGTATCGATCCGTGTATTGAATACAGGTTTGCGCGGGTAGAAATTGTCGTCTGCTATTAACGGGTATAATACGGGTGAACGTCCTTATCGGTTTTTTGACTGCACCGACCGATTTACTATATACATATACTAATTAAGTGTCCTATACAGAAGGAACGCGTATGGGCAGATGTTTAATGCTAAATACAAATATGTTTCTAGCCAATAACGCGAATATTAACCCATTGTGATATTTTTTAAATACCCCACCCGGCATCAACGGTATTCGATCCGTGTATTGATACAGCTTTATTGCGCGGGTAGAAAGAAATTGTCGTCTGCTATTAACGGGTATACTACAGGAATGAACGCCCTTTTCGGTTTTTTGACTGCACCGACCGATTTACTATATACATATAGTAATTAAGTGTCCTATACAGATGTCACTTACTACTACCAACGGTATCGATCCGTGTATTGAATACAGGTTTGCGCGGGTAGAAATTGTCGTCTGCTATTAACGGGTATAATACGGGTGAACGCCCTTATCGGTTTTTTGACTGCACCGACCGATTTACTATATACAAATAGTAATTAAGTGTCCTATACAGAAGGAACGCGTATGGGCAGATGTTTAAGTATAAGTTAGATAATGTGTTCGAGTCGAATATGGTTAGTTAACAGCGCATGGGGGAAATTTAGGGGGTCGTAAATCGTCGAGCCGCTAGGTGAGACGTATTTCGACCACCTTAAATTCCCCCACGCGCTGTTAACTAACCATATTCAACGAGACGACATTATCTAACTAATTTATTGCACGGATACGTCGAAAGCCTGAGATAAAATTATATATTTTGTCGAATTTATTGTAAGTTTAATACAAATACTATAATTACACAATTTAATTCCAGACAATCCTCTTGGGTACCCCACTTTTATTTACATTTCCGCAGACATGTCCTCAAAATCATGCGGTCGCGTGACCAGTTAAAAGTGTACACAAATATAGCAGTCGTCTGTCATCTGGTTCACAATCTTACCGAAGCTGGATTACTACGTTTGCATGCAATCAGTGTATAACCAACACAGCATACACACCTGCGCTGCTTTATCAGTGACTACGGTGTTCGTGGTTCTATAACAATTATATCACTCCACGAGGTGTTAGTGTTATTGGCATTTTCATAGCACTAATCAATAGTAGTTTTGTATTTTCGTAACACAGCGCCATGCAACTTCATATTCGGGGTATCGATCCGAAAGTCGCCCAGTCACTTGTAGCCTGTCAATAATGAATGGGTCATGTTATCAGGGCATGACTGGTTAAAGGTTACGCACCGATATTGCTCTACTTAATTGATTGCTGATATTTGCCCATGCGCAGGTTATCCTGACATGTAGAATAGGCGTTAATCTCAAGCATATAACACACGCTAGACAGTGTATCTCCGTGAATTAACACACGGGGGAAGTGGGCCAGACAGGTCCAGACAGTGATTTCCGGCAGTTAGCACACTGCGGAGATCAAAGGATTTCGCCGCATCCGTGCAATAATGCTAAATACAAATACACCGACCGATTTACTATATACATATAGTAATTAAGTGTCCTATACAGATGTCACTTACTACTTGAATACAGGTTTGCGCGGGTCGAAATTGTCGTCTGCTATTAACGGGTATAATATCGGTGAACGCCCTTATCGGTTTTTTGACTGCACCGACCGATTTGCTATATACATATAGTAATTAAGTGTTCTATACAGATGTCATTTACTCGTCCTATACAGATGTCACTTACTACTACAGATGTCACTTACTACTACTACTATTTAAATGGTGACCAGCATAGGCCCTGATGAGACTGCGCGGATGCGCAGGCTGATCTGGGCCGAAGTTGGTTGCACACGTTGTAAGGCCCCCTTACAAATCCGTAGACAAATATCAAGGTGTATGATGACGTGGTACTAACAACAACAACAACAACAACAACAAGTACTGAAACTTTCAGAATCCATCTGATTCAAAGTACGTATTCTTTTATATTGTCCTTATTAGGTAACGGATTTTGATGAAATATGGCACATCAAATGCGTCTTGTTACACTGCATTTGGTGGTCTCTGTATTTTCGCTCAAACTTCTGTCGTTTTTGCGATGTATCGATTTCCGTGTCTACTGAAAATTCTGTGCCGAACACCATGGACCACCAAATGCAGCTCTTGAAGACGCGTTTGCTGCGCCATATTTCATCAAAATCCGTTGCATATTAAGGAAAATATCAAATAATACTTACTTTGGAGTGGGCGACGTTGTTGTTGTTGTAAACACGTGATCATGCACCTTGAATATGGAATACTTACTGTTCTACAGCCATCTTGATTGAGTTGTTGAGCGGCCCTTCCTCACCACGCTCCCACGGGTACACCCAGTTCAGACGTCTGTCGCCGTATTCCGGTCGCGGGCTGGTAAATGGTATGTTACAACAATGATTTGATTTAATGCTGTTGAACGGCCTGTCAACAGCTAAGGTAAATTTTAGGCCGGGACAACAATGCCGAACAGTGTAGACACAGATTAACAGTGTAGCCATGGATCAGCCGACGCATCTTCACCCTCTGATATGGATCAACATTGATTGCCATTGGGTCACTCATGGGCGGATTCAGTGGGGGGGGGGGGGGGGGGGGGGGCGGACCCGGCGCGAACCCCCCCCCCCCCCTGAAATTCGCCGAGAAAAGATTTGTTACAAGTTACAAGGCACGTTTCTACGTTCGCGTTGTGAATTTATTGTTTATTAGGGGTGCAGCCAAAAATGAACGCCGGGCTTTGCTCCAAAATGCGCCAGAACACAGGAAATGCGATGTAGATTTCAAAAAAATTAAGGGTGGGAATGCCCCCGGTCCCCCCTAGCGCTATCCCGAGCTCTGCTCGGTCTACGAACGAGCTATGCTCGTTAGATAATATAGTCAAGTATTGCAAAATAGTTATGCCCCCCCCCCCTAACCCGAAATCCTGGCTCCGCGCCTGTCACTGGTATGGAGTACTTCATAATATTCAGTGTTGGATTATACTTGATTCAACTTTTGTTAACGGTTAAACTAGGGCCGTTTCATTTCAAAATAATACTATGTAGTATTACACCTGTAGCAGATTTCATCGACGTTGCAAAGTATACTTATGTAGCAAAGTATACTTTGAGGGAGTACTCATTTATTTTTCCCGAAATGTATTATTTCATATAGAACTAACGACTGCATGTATTTGATGATTAAAAGTATGCAAACTTATTATACATTATCACAGCCAAAACCCTTACACCGCTATCTTATTTTTTTTATCGTTTGCTGTTTATTTGCTATTTTCCATTTTTATCATTAAAAAATTGCTTTGACAGCACTTCAGAATCATTTCCATTCTGAAGTGCTGTCAACACATGTTTTTATTGAGAAAATAAGGCAAGATATAACAGCAACAGCAGACGACAATTGTTGTGAGTAGCGGTCTAAGGGTTAAATTGAAAATTTCTCCCTCAAAGTATACTTTGCTAGATAAGTATACAATGTACTTTGCAATGTTGGTGAAATAGGCTACAGCAATAATCGGGTTAATGTTCCTCAGAAGAAACATTGCAATTCAATACAAGTGTGTACACTAACACCCACTTTACTTTAGGTTCATTCATTCATTCGTAGGTATGTGATAGTGAATATCGGCACAGAGCTCCACATAAGCTGCATATTTGCTTAAATACCCAATTAAAATTGCCAAAAACCCAATTGAAGTAACAATAGAATTTTTTGTTACCTTTATCATGCTGGAGAAAACAATAAACAGACCAGAAATAGGCTATAGCATATTTTTCTGATTTTCGAAGAAAACACATCTTGGTATTTCATTAGAATTGTCTCCAAGGAGACAATTCTAATGAAATGACAATACTTGTTTTCGTTTCGAAGCAAACAATTCAATAATTGCTGTCTGTTGATGTGTAAACAATAGTGTGATTTTATTTTACCCAATTAAAATTTTGAAATCCCAATTGCTTCAGAAATGATGGAGTGACAATACTCAATTACTCATTCCTTATCTGGAGCCCTGTCGACAGACAAACTTTACTGTCTATACCCATTTACTTACTGTACATATACATGTATATCACGGTAGATAATGTACATCACACATATATGTGGCTGTGACGGGAGAAATGGGGCTTATGGGATTTGTGACCAGTGTAGCTCCTGATCAAATAACACGCTCCTGTAGCCTGATAACGATCTATATTTCTTGTTAGAAGCATGATGGGTGTTTCATTGATGGAATGGCGACCAGTGCAGATCCTGATCAAATAGCACACTCCTGTAGCCTGATAACGATCTATATTGCTTGTTAGAAGCACGACGGGTGTTTCATTGATGGAATGGCAAACAGTGCATATCCAGATCAGACTGTGCGGATGTACAGGCTGATCTCAATCTAACCTGGTCGCAAAACCCAGAAGCCCCATTTCTCCAGTCACAGCCACATACAGAAAATATTTGGCTAGTGGGTGTTCATATCAAGTTTATCAGGCAAGGCTAGGAAACATGTAGGAATTCCGAGGCTTACCGAGGAATTCCTAGTTTCCGAGCCGAGCCTGACAAACCGGATATTTTTACACAGAGACTACCAAGCAAGTTTCTGTTATAAAGTTTATCTGTAGCCGATTTCATCAAAATTGCAAAGTATACTTATCTAGCAAAGTATACTTTGAGGGAGTAATCGTTTATTTTTCCCAAAATACATTATTTCATATATAATGACTGCATATATTTGATGATTAAAAGTATGCAGCTTTATTATACTGAATGCATTACATTATCACAGCCAAAATGGCTGTGATAATGTAATACATTCAGTGTAATAAATAAATTAATTTATCCTTAACCCTTAGACCGCTATCTTAATTTTTTTGTCATCTGCTGTTTATTTTCTATTTTCCATTTTTATCATCAAAAACATGCTTCGACAGCACTTAAGAATAATTTTCAACATGCTTTGACAGGAAAGTGCTGTCAAACCATGTTTTTATGAGAAAAAAAGGCAAGATATAAAAAAAACAGCAGATGACAATTGTTTATCTGTAATAGCTGTCTAAGGGTTAAATTGAAAATTTCTCCCTCAAAGTATACTTTGTTAGATAAGTACTTTGTTAGATAAGTATACTTTGTTAGATAAGTATACTTTGTTAGATAAGTATACATGTACTTTGCAATGTTGGTGAAATAGGCTGCATACTTGTCTCGAGGCTCGCTGAGGAATTCTTAATAATTTCGAAAGAAGCCTAATAAAATTGCTATCAAAAGACTCTTGGTCAATCACTATAGTACGATAGAGGTTGATGAAAAGGACCAGTATCTCTGCTATAAATGGGTTTAATACACGTACAACCATCCATAATTGACAAAATAAGATGTTAACCCTTACACCGCTATCTTATTTTTTTTTTGTCGTCTGCTGTTTATTTTCTATTTTCCATTTTTATCATCAAAAACATGCTTTGACAACCATGTTTTTATTGAGAAATATGGCAAGATATAAAAGCAACAGCAGACGACAATTGTTGTTAGTAGCGGTCTAAGGGTTAATATAAATAATACCCATGAACCCTTCTTTTTACAAAGTGTTTTGTTTGTTTGTTTGTTTGTTGGGGTTTAACGGCCTATCAACAGCTCCGGTCATTTAAGACCGGGTCAATAGGTTTAGTACTAAATCCCATATATTACCTGTACAAATGGGGGGAAAATCCCAAAATCAGAACTGAATATTTACAATAAAAAATCTATATATTCAGCCCTGAAATCAGAAAAAATCCTGCTCTCATGCCAGGTCCTTGCCACACCAGAATCACTTTGCCTCCTCCCAAAAGCAGTAAGATCAGTAATAATCTTACTACTTTTATAATGGGCAATAACCCAATTCAACTAAAGATAAAAACGAGACGAGGGTCAAACCAGGCATATCGTGATTCCTATAAGGAGGAACCATTACCGTTAATTAATTTACGCCGTCGCGTTCGCAAAAATGTATCAACATTTTTGTTTTCAATTTTATTGTTACCGTAATTACAGTTGGTCTACATTCGGATTAGTGTTAGTTACAGGTGGTCTTATTTTATCCATTTATAGACATTTGGTCCCTTATTTCAAACTGAGCAATATACCTTTGGTACGGTCTGCACGTAAATCAACTTTACGAAGTACATATATCCATAATAATTTGAAGAAGAAACATATAATGTTGCTAACACGTCCCCGACACTTTACTACACACTTGTAATGACTGGATGGAAATAATGTCACGATGTGTAGCGACCAGTCAAGGCAAAATGGAGATCTCGAACGCTCCACAATTGTAAGTCCTGATCAGCCAAGACATTCACTCACTAGATATAATCTTTCATTTTGACCGTCATGAATGATCTGCATACCGAACAGCAAACAGTGTAGACCCAGATGAGACTGCGCATATGCGCAGTCTCATCTGGATCTACACTGTTTGCAAATACATTTCTACAATTTTCTCGTAACTTCAAATTAAAAATTCAGTTTTCCTGGTCGGTCACGATAATAACATACCCAAACAAGCCGGTAGGTACCCTTATGAACCATTATACGCAATGAATAACATTTTCTGCTAATTTTGAGATAAATGTCTGCTACATTCAATTATTTCTATTGAGCTCATTGAAGACAAATTCCCTTCATACAATATTGACATTGACAGCGAGGTATTACCAAACTACCTATGTGGATGCTTGCACCCACGACAGACCAGTTCAAGTAACATGGTCAGTGGAAGTACACAGGTTCCCACCTGAAATATGCCATTTTTGACCAGTGTAGATCTTGTCAATTACACTTTCGCACATTTTGTTTACGTTAAAAGCTATATCCACTAACGCTATGTACTGGTAATTTTCATTCACTGAATTCTGAACAGGACAGGGTATGATCAGTGTGAACAGGACAGGGTATGATCAGTGTGAACAGGACAGGGTATGACATGTGAACTGACAGTACAGTGAACAGGACAGGGTATGATCAGTGTGAATAGGACAGGGTATGATCAGTGTGAACAGGACAGGGTATGATCAGTGTGAATAGGACAGGGTATGATCAGTGTGAATAGGACAGGGTAATGATCATGTGTGGAAGGGTAGACAGTAAGTGATCAGTGTGAACAGGACAGGGTATGATCAGTGTGAACAGGACAGGGTATGATCAGTGTGAACAGGACAGGGTATGATCAGTGTGAATAGGACAGGGTATGATCAGTGTGAACAGGACAGGGTATGATCAGTGTGAACAGGACAGGGTATGATCAGTGTGAACAGGGGTATGATCAGTGTCAACAGGACAGGGTATGATCAGAATTTCAGTGGATGCACAGGTTCATTGGGGCTAATATGTGCGCAAATGTCTTAAGGTCCATGTTGTCGACTGGCAAGTAATATGTGACACACAATGACAAATCAGAGAATCACAAACTGATCCATTATCGAAAGTTACCAAGTTGTCTATGGGGAAATATTATAAAATATGATCATTGCACATCGAAAAATAAATACAGAGAATAAATAGTAATGTCCATTAACATTTTAAGGAAACGTGGTTATCGCCCCTGATATCAGTGTGGAAATCAATACGTGGGATAATGGTGAATTATTTTTTATTTTGCCAGAAAATGTCTCAGATGATGTCTCCGATATAAAGAACATTTTGTGCCTACTGGGTGGGCATGTACCTTTAATCCATAAACTGCGGGAAACGTAAATTGCCGTCTGCTGTTGTTTTATATTGTGTCTTAAGTTTTAACAAGAGTGCCGAAGGTCACAATATAAGCCCGTCGAGGCAAGGCCAGTCAACAAAGGGAGATAACTCACTGAAAACCAATATGGTTCTTCATCTTGACGTGATAAAAATGTATACTGAATTTGGTTACGATCTGTAAAGTAGAAAATCAGTTATTGCATGGACAAAGATACAGAGTCCAAAATCAATAGGCTTCTTCATCTATAAACATGTATACCGAAATTGGTTACAATCCGTCAAATAGTAATATAGTTATTACGTGGACAAGCTGTGCCCGCCCGCCCGTACAAGGTGAATACATAATAAGTCCCTTTTTTCAAACGGGCATATAATAAAAACATGGTTTGACAACACTTTAGAAACATTTGCATTGAAAATGATTCTAAAGTGCTGCCAAACCATGTTTTTGTGAGAAAAATGGAAAATAAAGAACATGCAGCAGACGACAAAATGTATGGGTTAATGTCATAGATGCATGCACGTAGGTGGATTGTTTGTTTGTTATTGGTGTTTCTATTGCTTGATATGTTGCCTTATTTCTCAATAAAAACATGGTTTTACAGCACTTTAGAATCATTTCCAAGGGAAATGATTCTAAACTGCTGCCAAACCATGTTTTTGATGAGAAAAATGGAAAATAAAGAACATGCAGCAGACGACAAAATTTAAGGGTTAATGTCATAGATGCATGCATGTAGGTGGATTGTTTGTTTGTTTATTGGTGTTTCTAATGCACTCTATAAATATCACGCAATCTGATAGGTGATAGCCTATTATTCCTTCCTACGTTGTTGACGGAAATTGCCGTCTGCTGTTTTTCATTTTTGCTTTAATTCTTAACAAAAAAATGGTTTTGACAGCACATGAGAATCGTCTCCACTGGAGACGATTCTCAAGTGGAGACGATTCTCATGTGCCGTCAAATGCTGTCAAAACCAGGTTTTTGTCGAGAAATATTGAAAATAAAACATTTCCAGCAGACGACAACATTTAATTCAGCGTAGTAAGAGTTAAACAGATAGCACGTCACCATTAAACAGATTTTCCGACCTACATGTATCATGTTCTGATATACGCCGCAAATTTAAAAATTACAATACAGTTAACCCTATAGGGTTCAATCCCGTTTAAACATGTTGCAATGGGGGGGAAATCCCAAAATCAAAACTGAATATTTACATCGAGAAAAGATATAGTCAGCCTTGAAATTAGAATAATCTGACCAAACTGGTGAGGGTCCATACCACACCAAAGTCACTTGGACCGTCCCCCTAAAATAGGATTACGAATATTCGTAATACTCACATAAAAGTATAATCAGATTCAACTGTCACATACAAAATGCCAAATACCAGTAGCCGATTTCACCAACATTGCAAAGTATACTTTTCTAGCAAAGTATACTTTGAGGGAGTAATCATTTATTTTATTTTTCCTGAAATGCATTATTTC
The DNA here is from genome assembly GCA_029237695.1 of Conchocele bisecta. Lineage (NCBI taxonomy): Eukaryota > Metazoa > Mollusca > Bivalvia > Lucinida > Thyasiridae > Conchocele > Conchocele bisecta. Next base: position 9,081,931 of record CM055265.1, on the reverse strand, counting down.
ATATAGAACTAACGACTGCATATATTTGATGATTAAAAGTATGCAGAATTATTATACTTAATTTATTACATTACCACAGCCAAAATGGCTGTGATAATGTAATAAATTAAGTATAATAAAAATTAATAAATTTATCCTAAAATTGAAAATTTCTCCCTCAAAGTATACTTTGCTAGAAAAGTATACTTTGCAATGTTGGTGAAATAGGCTACAGGTCTCCAGTCGGAATTCCGGTAAGGATGAACTCCGATCGTTAAATTACCCATCGCATGCTCCCACCTGCCACCCATGTAGGTGAATTGTGGTGGGTGACAAAGGATAATTGATTGAACGTGGTTTCATGTCTGTTTAACAGCAAGGTTATATGCTGACAGGAATTTACTTGTATTGGGGGACCCCTGAACATTCAGCATTGGCCGAAACTTACAATAAAAACTTTCAGCACTGAAAGACAGTGTCCTGATCCAGTGTCAGGCACCATTACTATATTGGACCATTTACTGCCTGTTCCACGTGTTGCTGCCGACAAAAGTTTGGCTATTAAACACATTAAATCTAAGAAATATTTAAATATAAGTACTTTTTCATCAATAACAAAGTCACCCTCAACAAATTTTTTTATTTGATGAAATTCCATCAAATATTGAGGGTCCAAAAACAAAATATTTTGGAAATTAACTCTGAAACCTAGCGATTGTTTGATTATGATGTAACTAAGAAAACAAGTTATATTTTGAAAATCAGTCCATAAATTAAAAAAATATTTAAAAAAGTCTATGTTTAGCCCCATAGGAAAATAGTTTTTATTATTGATGAAAAAGTACTTACATTAAATATTTTTTAGATTTAATGTGTTTAATAGCCAAAAGTTCGTCGGCAGCAAAACGTGGAACAGACAGTAGTTCCAGGTGGAAAGTAAGGCCGGGTCAATGGGTTTAGTACTAAACCCCATATATTACCTGTACAAGTACATGTACATGTTCAAGTACATGTACAAATGTTGTAAGTAATGTTGTTAAAACTTGCCCAATTGTAAATTGTATATCTTGAAACAATATCTTGGCAATAAAATATGTTTAACCCTTAGACCGCTATCTCAATTTTGTTGTTGTCTACTGTTTATTTTCTATTTTCCATTTGTATCATCAAAAACATGCTTTGACAGCACTTTAGAATAATTTACAACATGCTTTGACAGCACATCAGAATCATTTCCATTCATTGGAATAATTCTAAAGTGCTGTCAAACCATGTTTTTAAAGAGAAATAAGGCAAGATATAAAAGCAACAGCAGACGACAATTGTTGTGAGTAGCGGTCTAAGGGTTAAATAAAATACACAAATCCTCAACGATGGATTCATACACACACCCCAATCCTTCTCAATGATGGATTCATACACACACCCCAATCTTCCTCAATGATGGATTCATACACACACCCCAATCCTCCTCAACGATGGATTCATACACACACACCAATCCTCCTCAACGATGGATTCATACACACACACCCCAATCCTCCTCAATGATGGATTCATAGACACACCTCAATCCTCCTCAACAATGGATTCATACAGACACCCCAATCCTCCTCAACGATGGATTCATACATATTCATACACACCCCCAATCCTCTTCAACAATGGATTCATACACACACCTCAATCCTCCTTAACAATGTATTCATACAGACACCCCAATCCTCCTCAACGATGGATTCATACAGATTCATACATACACCCCAATCCTCCTCAACAATGGATTCATACACACACCCCAATCCTCCTCAACGATGGATTCATACACACACCCCAATCCTCCTCAACGATGGATTCATACATATTCATACACACACCCCAATCCTCCTCAACAATGGATTCATACACACACCCCAATGCTCCTCAACGATGGATTCAAACAGATTCATACACACACCCCAATCCTCGTCAACGATGGATTCATACAGATTCATACATACACCCCAATCCTCCTCAATGATGGATTCATACACACACCCCAATCCTCCTCAACGATGTATTCATACAGATTCATACACACACCCCAATCCTCCTCAACGATCGATTCATACAGATTCATACACGCAACCCAATCCTCCTCAATGATGGATTCATACATATTCATACACACACCCCAATTCGCCTCAACAATGGATTCATACACACACCCCAATCCTCCTCAACAGTGGGTTCATACACACACCCCAATCCCCCTCAACGATGGATTCATACAAACACCCCAATCCTCCTCAACGATGTATTCATACAAATTCATACACACACCCCAATCCTCCTCAACTATCGATTCATACAGATTCATACACACACCCCAATCCTCCTCAATGATGGATTCATACAGATTCATACACACAACCCAATCCTCCTCAATGATGGATTCATACAGATTCATACACACACCCCAATCTCCTCAACAATGGATTCATACACACACCCCAATCCTCCTCAACGATGGATTCATACATACACCCCCAATCTCTCATCAACGATCGGATGGCATACACACACCCCCAACCTCCTCCTCAACAATGGATTCATACACACACATAACCCCTAATCAATCTCTATCGACTGGATTCATACACACACCCCAATCCTCCTCACGATGGATTCATCCACACACACACCCCAATCCTCCTCACGATGGATTCATACATACACCCCAATAACCTACATCAACGATGGATGGCATCCACACACACCCCAATGGCCTCCTCAACAATGGATTCATACACACACCCCAATCCTCCTCAACGATGGATTCATACAGATTCATACACACACCCCAATCCTCCTCAACGATGGATTCATACATACACCCCAATCCTCCTCAACGATGGATTCATACATACACCCCAATCCTCCTCAACGATGGATTCATACATACACCCCAATCCTCCTCAACGATGGATTCATACACACACCCCAATCCTCCTCAACGATATCCTCCTCAACAATGGATTCCTACACACAGCCCAATCCTCCTCAACAATGGATTCATACACACACCCCAATCCTCCTCAACGATGGATTCATACACACACACCAATCCTCCTCAACAATGGATTCATACACACACCCAATCATCCTCAACGATGGATTCATACACACACCCCAATCCTCCTCAACAATGGATTCATGCACACACCCCAATCCTCCTCAACGATGGATTCATACACACACACCAATCCTCCTCAACAATGGATTCATACACACACCCAATCATCCTCAACGATGGATTCATACACACACCCCAATCCTCTCAATGATGGATTCATACACACTCAATGATGGATTCATACACACACCCAATCATCCTCAACGATGGATTCATACACATACCCCAATCATCCTCAACGATGGATTCATACACACCCCCAATCCTCCTCAATGATGGATTCATACATACACCCCATTCCAATCCTCAATGAGTGGATTCATACACACTCCCCAACCCAACCAATCCTCCTCAAACATGTGGGTTCATACACACACCCCAATACCCCCCTCAACGATTGGATTCAACCCCAAATATACCCCTCCAATCCTCCTCAACTTAATGGATTCATACACACACAGAAATCCTCCTCAACGATGGATTCATACATACACCCCAATCCTCCTCAACGATCCTCCTCAACAATGGATTCTTATACACAACAATCCAATCCTCCTACAACGATGGATTCATAGATAACAATCCAATCCTCAACGATGGATTCATACATACACCCCAATCCTCCAATCAACCAATGGATTCATACTCACACCCCAATCCTCCACCCAATCCTCCTCAACAATGGATTGGATATTCATACACCCCACACCCCAAATCTCCCAATCCTCAACAGTGGGTTCATACACACACCCCAATCCCCCTCAACAATGGCATACAAAACCACCCCAATCCTCCTCAACGATTGGATTCAACACAAACCCTATCCTCCTCAACGATGGATTCATACACACCACCCCAATCCTCCTCAATGATGGATTCTTTACACACACCCCAATCCTCCTCAATATGGATTCATACTTCACACCATATCTCCTCAATGAATGGATTCATACACACACCCCAATCCTCCTCAAGATGGATTCATTCACACACCCGATCTCCCACCCCAATCCTCCTCCAACAATGGATTTCATACACACAACCCCAATCCTCCTCAACGATGGATTCATACATACACCCAATCCTCCTCAACGGATGGATTCATACACACACCCCACTCTCCTAACAATGGAATTCTACACACACCCCCAATCCAAAATCCTCAAACGACCCCTGGTTTCCATACATACACCCAATCCTCCCATCTTAAAACCCAATGATCATACACACACCCCAATCTCCCTCAATGGATGGGGATTTATCATACACAACCCCACCCCAATCCTCCTTCACAATGGATTCAATACACCACACCCCAAATCCTCCTCAATGAGGGATTCATACATACAACCCAATTCTCTCCAAAACAACAATGGCAATTCTAACAAAAAAAAACAACCCCTCCTCCTCAACGGTGGATCATACACACACAAACAAAATACTCGTCAACAAAAGATGGTATTCAATACACACACCCCAATCCTCCTTAACGATGGAATTCATACGACATAAACACCCCAATCCTCCTCAACGAAAATGGATTCATACAATACACACCCAACCCTCCCCTCAACGATGGATTCATACACCACACCCCAACCTCCTCAACGATGTAAATTCATACATCACCCCAATCCGTGGATTTCATACACACACCCCAATCCTCCTCAATGATTGATTCATACACACACCCCAATCCTCCTCAAGATGGATTCATACACACACCAATCTCCAATCATAAGGTTCATACACACACCCCTCTCCTCAATGATCCCACGGATTCAATCACACACACCCCAATCCTCCTCAATGATGGATTCTCAATATAACATACACAATCCTCCTCCAATGATGGATTCATACATCAACACATCCTCCTCAATGATGGATTCATACACACACCCCATCCTCCTCAAGAGGATTCGAGGATTCATACACACACCCCAATCCTCCTCAATGATGGATTCATACACACACCCCAATCCTCCTCAATGATGGATTCATACACACACCCCAATCCTCCTCAATGATGGATTCATACATACACCCCATCCTCCTCCAATGTGGATCATACACACACCCCTCCTCAACGAGAATTCATACACACACCCCAATCCTCCTCAATGATGAATTCATACACACACCCTAATCCTCCTCAATGATTGATTCATACACACACCCCAATCCTCCTCAATGATGGATTCATACACACACCCCAATCCTCCTCAATGATGGATTCATACATACACCCCAATCCTCCTCAATGATGGATTCATACACACATCCCCTACCTCAACGTGGATTCATACACACACCCCAATCCTCCTCAACGATGGATTCATACACACACCCCAATCCTCCTGCAACAGATGGAAGAATTGGTACATGTGGTGACTACTCGTAACCCTTACCGTGCTGAATTAAATTTTGTCCTCTGCTGTTTACTTTTTAACTGCCATTTTTCTCAATAAAGATGGCCGCGGCCTGCATGTCGCGCCTTGTGGCGAGGCATGGACACTAAAAAAAGAGATATAGTATAATGAAAAACTTTAACCAAAAAACTTAAAAAAAAAAAAAAACTTTAACCAGACGTACGCCAAAGTGCCGACTATATCGTGCTTTCCGCAAGCGGGACCGACAAAAACTTTAACCAAAACCGTTAACCAAAAGCTTCAAAGTAATTTGACCTTGCTATTGGGGGTAGAATGAAAGTATAGATGATGATAAACACCCATGTGAAGTTTCAAGGTAATGGGCAAAGCAGTTGCAGAGATATAGTATAACGAAAAACCTTATCCAAAAAAACTTAACCAAAAAACTTAACCAAAAACATTAACCAAAAAACTTAACCAAAAAACTTAAAAACTTTCAAGGTAATGGGCAAAACAGTTGCAGAGATATAGTATAATGAAAAACTTTAACCAAATACTTAACCAAAACCTTTAACCAAAAAACTTAACCAAAAAACTTAACCAAAAACTTTAACCAAAAAACTTAACCAAAAAACTTAACCAAAAACTTTAACCGGACACACGTACGTACGTATGCCAAAGTACCGACTATATCGCGCTTTCCGCAAGCGGGACCGACACAAACTTCAACCAAAAACTTTAACAAAAAAAGTAATTTGATCTTGACATTGGGCACAGGGGCCGCACGGGAGGGGGGTAGAATGAAAATATAGATGATGATAAACACCCATGTGCAGGTTCAAGGTAATGGGCAAAGCAGTTGCAGAGATATAGTACAACGAAACAATTTAACCAAAAAACTTAACCAAAAACTTCAAAGTAATTTGACCTTGACATTGGGCACAGGGGCCGCACGGGAGGGGGTAGAATGAAAATATAGATGATGATAAACACCCATGTGAAGTTTCAAGGTAATGGGCAAAGCAGTTGCAGAGATATAGTACAACGAACAACTTTAACCAAAAAACTTAACCAAAAACTTCAAAGTAATTTGACCTTGACATTGGGCACAAGGGCCGCACAGGAGGGGGGTAGAATGAAAATATAGATGATGATAAACACCCATGTGAAGTTTCAAGGTAATGGGCAAAGCAGTTGCAGAGATATAGTATAACGAAAAACTTTAACCAAAAAACTTAACCAAAAGACTTAACCAAAATCTTTAACCAAAAACTTTAACCAAAAAACTTAACCAAATAACTTAACCAAAAACTTTAACCAAAATACTTAACCAAAAAACTTAGCCAAAAACTTGAACCGGACACAGGTACGTACGTACGTACGTGCGTACGTACGCCAAAGTGCCGACTATATCGCGCTGTCCGCAAGCGGGTGCGTCAAAAAACATGGTTTGGCAGCATTTCAGAATCATTTCCATTGACATGTTTTTGTTCTAAAGTGCTACCAAACCATGTTTTTGTTCCATTGGAAATGATTCTAAAGTGCTGCCAAACCATGTTTTTGTTCCATTGGAAAAATTATTCTAATGTGCTGCCAAACCATGACTTTGTTGAGATAAAATACAAAAATGAAATAACAGCAGACGACAATTTTCGTTCCCCCCCCCCCCTCCCCCACACCCCAGCATTCTAAGGGTCAAATTGACTTGTAGGTCAAGCAGTGGAGAAGAAAATGGCTGAACACAAAGGTTAACCCTCACTACGCGGGAGACGAAAATTGTCGTCTGCTGTTTTTCATTTTCCCCTTAATTCTTAACAAAAACCCTGTTTTGACAGCACATGAGAATCGTCTCATGGGCTGCCAAAAAAGGTTTTTATCGAGAAATATTGAAAATAAAACATTTCCAGCAGACGACAAAATTTAATTCAGCATAGTAATGGTTAAACATGATTTAAGATCATCAAAAGTATTTCAAGCCCACACTATGTGTCAAACATATGCCAGTCATGTTTGGATAATGAAAATAAACCTTTACACCAAAACTTTTCATGGGTCACAAAATTACATTTTTCAGTGACATGCATAGTTTGATTGCATAACTTGATAAATTGTTGCGCAACTCTGATTATAAAACATTTTTGATATCCTTATAAATATTTGCAAATGCTGGTTATATCATGAACACAATTTGGACACATATGACAAGAAAATATCAAATTGTGACCAGAAAAAGTCATATCTGTGCAGTCTCAATTATAGTTCACTAGCACTGTCTGTTCCACACTTTTCTGCCGATGAACTTTTGGCTATTAAACACATTAAGTCTAAAAAATAGTAAAAGTACTTTTTCAGCAATAACAAAAATGTCACCCTCCCTAAAAACATTTGTTTGATGAAATTCCATCAAATATTGATTTTATAGCGAAAAATCGATTTTCCTATGGGAATTTAACATAGGGGGAAATATTTGGAAATTGACTCCGAAACTTGGCTAGATAGCTTTGAAATGATGTAAATAAGAAAATGAAAGTTATATTTTGAAAATCTGTCCACAAATAAAAAATTATTTAAAATTTTGTTTAGCCCCCATGTTAAATTCCCATAGGAAAATCGTTTTCTCGCAATAAAATCAATATTTGATGGAAGTTCTTCAAATAATTATTTTTTGGGGAGGGTGCCTTTTATGTCATTGGTGAAAAACTACTTACATTTATATGGCTGCGGCCCGCATGTCGAGACCGCCGAGGCATTTGATGGTCTCGCGAGTGTATTTATTTGAAGTTTGAATTAAGGGTTGTGGAAATATAAGGTATGTAAAAGCTGTTAACACAAATTTTAAAATCATTTGACCTTGATCTTGGGCATGTGGGCCGCATGGGTGGGCTATAGAATGAAAATATGGATGATAATAAAGAAATATTTGAAGTAAATCGGAGTAAGTGTTGTGGAGATACAAGGTATGTAAAAACTTGAACACAAATTTCATTTGACCTTGGGCATGTGGACCACATGGGCAGGCTATGGAATGAAAATATGGATGATGAAAAGGAAGTATTGGAAATTGGAAGTAAATTGGAGTAACAATTGTGGAGATATAAGGTATGTAAAAACTTTAACGCAGATTTTATAATAACGCAAACTTCTAAGTCATTTGGCCTAGCCCAATAAGCATATAAAGTTTCAAGCACATCTGACATACGGTTACAGAGATAGTAGGTATGTGAAAACTTTAACGGAAATTTAGACAGAAATTTTAAGTCATTTGACCTTGACCTTGTGCACAGGGGCCGCATGAGTGGGATACAGCATGAAGATATGGAAGATGACTAATAAGCATATGAAGTTTCAAGTCAATGTGACTTAGGACTGCAGAGATATAAGGTATTTAAAAACTTTAACACAGATTTCGGACAGACGGACGGACGGACTGAAGCACGGTCGGACGTCATTGTGATCATTGTCTCGCTGTCCGCAAACGGGCTCGACAATAAACGGTACATATGAAGAAACAAAGTCCCTACCAGGGTGAATTTAAACAGTGAGCAGATTAGGATCTGCCCTGGTTGGACAATTTCAAAGTGGGCTACATTTGCCGGCAGTCCAATGTTATGGTATATAGAAGCGACACGATGGACATGTTAACTATTTTCATGCTGAAAACACACATTTTTTCTGAATTAACATTTTAAATATCTTTCTCTTTTGTGCACAGAAATATATGTTGTGACTACTCATTTGAGCCGAAGTCGAGTCACAAACATTAGGACATAGGTCTGTAGTGTAGAAAAGGTTAATAATGTTCAGTACATTGCATTTTGTGAACGACTGTCTGTTCCACGTTTTGTTGCCTACAAACTTTTGGCTATTAAACACGTTAAATCTGAAAAATATATATATGTAAGTACATGTACTCTTTTATCAATAACAAAAAAGTCGCCTTCCCCAAATTTATTTATTTGATGAAATTCCATCAAATATTGATTTTATAGCGAAACAAGAGCGCCGAAGGTCACAATATGCGCCCGTCGAGGCAAGGCCAGTCAACAAGGGGAGATAACTCATCTTGACGTGATAAACATGTACACCAAATTTGGTTACGATCCGTCAAGTAGAACTCAACTTATTGCGTGGACAAGGATACGGAGTCCGAAAATTAAATATGGCCGCCAAGGGGAGATAAGTCATCGCAAATTTTCAAAATCAATATACTTCTTCGTCTTGACGTGATAAACATGCATACCAAATTTGGTTATGATCGGTCAAGTAGAACTCGAGTTATTGCGTGGACAAGGATACAGAGTGCGAACATTAACAAGAGCTGTAGGAGAACAGCATAGCTCGACTACGAGGGTTGTCGATGTACACATAGCTTGACAAACAAGGTGGCCGTGGCCTGCATAAAAACCATAACCAAAGTTGACTAAAAACCTTAACCAAGGGAAATTAAGTAAGTAATTCAAGGTTAAATGTAGGTCAATGTCAGATATAGGTCAGGGGTTGTTGATGTACATCACCGAAAACCTTAACCAAGGGGAATTAAGTAAATAATTCAAGGTTAAATGTAGCTCAATGTCAGATATAGGTCAGGGGTTATTGATGTACATCACTAGGAGATGAAGTTTTGCAAGTATGGTTGCTGTAGGCCCAGGAGTATTCCATATACGAGCTTGACTATAAACCTTAACCAAGTTTGAATATAAACCTTAACCAATGGGAAATAACTAAGTAATTCAAGGTTAAATGTAGGTGAAGGTAAAATATAGGTCAGGGGTTATTAATGTACATCCCTATGAGAAAAAGTTATCCAAGTATGGTGTCTGTATGCACAATAGTATTCCATGTACAAGCTTGACTAAAACCTTTGCCAAGGTTGAGTAAAAACCTTAACCAAGGGGAATTAATTCAAGGTTAAATGTAGGTCAAGGTGAAATATAGGTCAGGGATTGTTGATGTACATCACTAGGAGATGAAGTTGTCCAAGTATGGTTGGTGTAAGGCCAGGAGTATTCCATCTACAAGCTTGACTAAAAAGCATAACCAAGGGGAATTAACTAAGTAATTCAAGAGGAAATGTAGGTCAAGGTCAAATATAGATCAGGGGTTATTGATGTACATCCCTATGAGAAAAGGTTGTCCAAGTATGGTGTCTGTATGCACAATAGTATTCCATCTACAAGCTTAACTAAAAACCTTAACCAAGGTTGAGTAAAAACCTTAACCAAGCGGAATGAACTAAGTAATTCAAGGTTAAATGTAGGTCTATGTCAAATATAGGTCAGGGGTTGTTGATGTACATCACTAGGAGATGAAGTTGTCCAAGTATGGTGAGTGTAGGGCCAGGAGTATTCCATATACAAGCTTGACTAAAAACCTTAACCAAGGGGAATTAACTAAGTAATTCAAGAGGAAATGTAGGTCAAGTTCAAATATAGATCAGGGGTTATTGATGTATATCCCTATGAGAAAAGGTTATCCAAGTATGGTGTCTGTATGCACAATAGTATTCCATATACGAGCTTGACTAAAAACCTTAACCAAGGTTGACTAAAAACCTTAACCAATGGGAATTAACTAAGTAATTCAAGGTTAAATATAGATCAAGGTCAAATATAGGTCAGGGGCTGTTGATGTACATCACTAGGAGATGAATTTGTCCAAGTATGGTTGGTTTAGGGCCAGGAGTATTCCATCTACAAGCTTGACTAAAAACCTTAACCAAGGTTGACTAAAAACCTTAACCAAGGGGAATTAACTAAGTAATTCAAGAGGAAATGTAGGTCAATGTCAAATATGGATCAGGGGTTATTGATGTACATCACTAGGAGATGAAGTTGTCCAAGTATGGTTGGTGTAGGGCCAGAAGTATTCCATATACAAGCTTGACTAAAAACGATAACCAAGGGGAATTAAGTATAAAACTAGAGCAGCTGAAGCTGCATCAACGGTTTGAGGCTTGATGTACTGACAAACGTACACTGGCAAAGTGATTAGAAGACATTGCCAATGACGAAAACATATGAAACTCAAAAAAATTGATGCAATTCCAATGAAATTGAAAAAATAAAGTTTTGTATTTTCAGAATCGCTTGACTATCCTAAGCATTTTTCATTATATAACGTTCTACGAAATGTGTACCGTTAACCCCCTAGTCTGACATTGAAGTTGAGACGATTCTAAAGCACTCACAGCATGTCAGTTCGTATATAAAATGAAAATTGTTTATATTGTTACTGTGTGATTTAACGTGACGCTGTCAAACTTCAAATGCATGTAGCTCTCTCATTTGAGCAGATAGCTAAAAACTACCAGCGATGCGGAGATAGAGAATTTTATTGCCTTTTTAATGGAAAAAAAATATTTGAAATCGGTTGAATAATAAAAAAGTTATGACCATTTCAAATTTAAAAAAATGAAAGAACCAAACTTCAAATGCCTACAACTCTCTCATTTGGGCAGATAGCCAAAAACTACCAGCGAAACGGAGATAGAGAATTTTGTTGGCTTTTTAATGGAAAAAAAATATTTGAAATCGGTTAGATAATAACAAAGTTATGAACATTTCAAATTTGAAAAAATTGGAAAAAAAACGTCCAAGTTTGAAAGGCAATAGAATCGGAACTCTTCAAGCTATAGCTCTGAAAAGTATCATCTTTTGTGCGGATGAATGTCCCGCGTCACGCTGTCAAAAAATTATGTTGCTGAGATTACTGTACAAATTGGAAACTGTTTTCGAAGACCACCCGTTAAAATAAAAAAGAAAATCCGAAATTGTTGATTTTTTTCATTTTTCTCAACTTCACATGTCAATAACTCTCTCATTTGAGCAGATAGCCAATAACGGCCAGGCAAGCGAAGATAGAGATTTCTCGCAGCTTTCGAATACAAAAAGAATTTTTGAAATCGGTTGGAAAATAAGGAAGTTATAGGGAATTATATGATATATGACGTCACTTCCGGTTTCGTAAAAAGTGACGTCATGAGAATTCTGAAAATTGAGTTATTCTCGTCTCACTGTTGATGCGAATCGGTATACAAAATTTGAAGTCGATCCGACCAGCGGTTTGGGCTGTAGTCTCGACGGCTGAATAAAAAGAAAAAAAAACCCAACGAAAACAAAAGGTTTGAGGAATCAAATTCCTCAAACCTAACAAAAGGTTTGAGGAATCAAATTCCTCAAACCTAATAATTCAAGATGAAATGTAGGTAAATGTCAAATATAGATCAGGGGTTATTGATGTACTTCCCTATGAGGAAAAGGTTGTCCAAGTATGGTGTCTGTATGTACAATAGTATTCCATGTACAAGCTTGACTAAAAACCTTAACCAAGGGGAATTAACTAAGTAAGTCAAGGTTAAATGTAGGTCAAGGTCAAATATAGGTCAGGGGTTGTTGATGTACATCACTAGGAGATGAGGTTGTCGAAGTATGGTTGGTGTAGGGCCAGGAGTATTCCATCTACAAGCTTGACTAAAAACCTTAACCAAGGGGAATTAAGTAAGTAATTCAAGAGGAAATGTAGTTCAAGGTTAAATATAGATCAGGGGTTATTGATGTACATCCCTATGAGAAAAGGTTGTCCAAGTATGGTGTCTGTATGCACAATAGTATTCCATGTACAAGCTTGACTAAAAACCTTCACCAAGGTTGACTAAAAACCTTAACCAAGGGGAATTAACTAAGTAATTCAAGGTTAAATGTAGGTCAAGGTGAAATATAGGTCAGGGGTTGTTGATGTACATCACTAGGAGATGAGGTTGTCGAAGTATGGTTGGTGTAGGGCCAGGAGTATTCCATCTACAAGCTTGACTAAAAGCCTTAACCAAGGGGAATTAAGTAAGTAATTCAAGAGGAAATGTAGGTCAAGGTTAAAATATAGATCAGGGGTTATTGATGTACATCCCTATGAGAAAAGGTTGTCCAAGTATGCTGTCTGTATGCACAATAGAATTACATGTACAAGCTTGACTAAAAACCTTAACGAAGGTTGACTAAAAACCTTAACCAAGGGCAATTAACTAAGTCATTCAAGATTAAATGTAGGTCAATGTCAAATATAGGTCGGAGTTGTTGATGTACATCACTAGGAGATGAAGTTGTCCAAGTATGGTTGGTGTAGGGCCAGGAGTATTCCATATACACGCTTGACTAACAAGAATTCCGACACGGAAGCGGTATCGCGCCTGCCGAGGCATTTGACCGTGAACATTACAAGTAAATAAATGACCTTCACCTTGAGCATTTGGATGTGGGGGTGTGCGTAATGAAGCATCATCCATAGACAAACATTGATGTGAAATATTATCAAAGTCTGGCTAGGGGTTAAAGAGATATTGTGAAAAAACAATAACTTTAACGCATTTCTGTTAGAAAACCGGTGAACATTACAAGTAAATAAATTACATTGTCCTTCAGAATTTGGATGTGGGGGTGTGCGTAATGAAGCATCATCGTAGACAAAGATTGATGTGAAATATTATCAAAGTGTGGCAAGGGGTTAAAGAGATATTGTGAAAAAACAATAACTTTAACGCATTTCTGTTACAAAACCGGTGAACATTACAAGTAAATAAATGACCTTGACCTTGAGAATTTGGTGTGTGTGCGTAATGAAGCATCATCCGTAGACAAACATTGATGTGAAATATTATCAAAGTCTGGCAAGGGGTTAAAGAGATATTGTGAAAAAACAATAACTTTAACGCATTTCTGTTACAAAACCGGTGAACATTACAAGTAAATAAATTACATTGACCTTGAGAATTTGGATGTGGGTGTGTGCGTAATGAAGCATCATCCGTAGACAAACATTGATGTGAAATATTATCAAAGTCTGGCTAGGGGTTAAAGAGATATTGCGAAAAAACAATAACTTTAACACATTTCTGTTACAAAACCGGTGAACATTAAAAGTAAACTAGAAATGTGGCCTGTCGGCACACGAATACCCCCACTGGCAGCCAAAGAAAACGAGGCATTTTTGACTATAAGCCATTTAGCCGAGCGTTACGCATCAAGTCTGTGACCTTGACCCTGGGCATAGTGTGATAATCCATGCATCGGTGTAGAAGATATAGAGCGGAAGGGAATTTCAAAAGGTTTGACCTTTGACCTTCAACTGTGATCTTGACCTTGGACGTAGGTGCGTAGTTATTGATCGTGACACACCTTCTCATCATGAGAAACATTTGTGCCAAGCCATTTGATAATCCATGCATCGGTGTAGAATATATAGAGCGGAAGGGAATTTCGATAGGTTTGACCTTTGACCTTCAACTGCGACCTTGACCTTGGATGTAGGTGCGTAGTTATTGATCGCGACACACCTTCTCATCATGAGAAACATTTGTGCCAAGCCATTTGATAATCCATGCATGGGTGTAGAAGATATAGAGCGGAAGGGAATTTCAATAGGTTTGACATTTGACCTTCAACTGTGACCTTGACCTTGGACGTATGTGCGTGGTTATTGATCGCGACACACCTTCTCATCCTGAGAAACATTTGTGCCAAGCCATTTGATAATCCATGCATCGGTGTAGAAGATATAGAGCGGAAGGGAATTTCAATAGGTTTGACCTTTGACCTTCAACTGTGACCTTGGACGTAGGTGCGTGGTTATTGATCGCGACACACCTTCTCATCATGAGAAACATTTGTGCCAAGCCATTTGATAATCCATGCATGGGTGTAGAAGATATAGAGCGGAAGGGAATTTCCAACAGACCGACCGACCGACTAGCTGACTCCTATATACCTGTCGCGTGACACGTGCATTCTTGTACATTGCGAATTTCCGTATAATTGTATATTTGTGATGTGTGGTACTGTGTTGTATGGTTGTACGTACTATTGATTTCACATACCTGTGATTCCACATACCTGTGATTTCACACACCTGTGATTTTTACATACCTGTGATTTAGCACGTACATTTGCCATGTACAATGTGCGTGTAATAACGGGGCTTATGTTGTATTGGTGGAAATACGTTTATGCGTGTCCTTTTTGCGGATTTAAATACACGTCCATTTTAGGAGAATGTTTTACTGATGTCACGCCATATTTGCCACAGACTATGCATGTGTGTGGTAGAGAACTCGTTGACTGCGTGTGCTGGTTTCGCTAGGGAAAAGACCCCTTTTATTATTACGGATGTCCACTATCCGTGCCAGCCGAGTTTGTCCGCGTGTCAGTTGTTCACCAGATAAGGGACCTTCTGTAGGTGAAGCCAGTATATAGCGCAGACCATACCATGGTCTGCCCTGTTATGTATGCTACGGGTTAGTGTTTCAGCATAGCCTGGTACTGGCCAACACGGATATATCAGATCCCATACTGGTGATGCTTTGTGTCGTGATATTTCCGTAAATGACCACGATATTTGAGTTTAGTATGTGCTACACTCTCATTTGAGTGTACAGCCCGTAGGACCGATATGGAGGGGTTTGGCGTGGCCAAAAAGCGACCTTCGCATGTCGAGACCAGTCGAGTAGATTCGCATTATGAGATCTGGGTCTATAGTGTACATATTTATGGTAGTGTGGGATATACCATGTTGGATGGTATTTATTCCGCGAGGGCTGTACACTAGTTTGGTTGAATTTATGGCGTGGAAACATATATTTATGCAAAATATAACCCACGGGTGAAATGGCAAAAGCCATGGTTTTGTAATATTTATCACAGGTGGAAGACTCGGACCTATGACACCAAAAAAATGCCTATTAAAAAAAATCCCATTACCCCACCCACTTGGTCTCGTACAGTACATAACGTTAATTCAAGGTGAGCATAAATAGCGCTATTATAGAAAGAGCCCTCTTTTTTCCGGCTCGCACAAACACAATAAACATCGATTAAATGTATGAAATATGTCTCTGGCAATCGATAAAGGTATTAGGTGTGTGAATATACTCACTTCAAATCGCTGTTTCAAGTATTTATTGAGTTATTCGCGTTTTGATTACCCCATCCAAAGCGAAAGTTGCGTGTACGAAAGAATCTCACACATAATCGGAGGCCGTCCGGCTGGATTATCGGTCATATTTGGCCGATAGCTGATCGCCAGCTCAAACTAAAGTCGTACACCATGATCATATACATTAGAGACTCCAACCATACAAAGTTCGTCCAATTGTGATCGTTCGCCGATCTAAAAAACACTTTTTTCTAATTTTATTGACTTTCTTTCATGCTTCGCGTACTATCAGATTATGTCTTCCGGAAACCCTGAAAAGGGAAAGTCCTTGCGTCTATTTTTAGGTTTAACCAATCAGAGATGTTCTTACATAGACGCTTCGGTGGTTGTATTATGGAAGATAGTGCATTGACCCAGTTCCAGATAATGAACGAAATTATAGAAAAAAGTGTTTTTTAGATCGGCGAACGATCACAATTGGACGAACTTTGTATGGTTGGAGTCTCTAATGTATATGATCATGGTGTACGACTTTAGTTTGAGCTGGCGATCAGCTATCGGCCAAATATGACCGATAATCCAGCCGGACGGCCTCCGATTATGTGTGAGATTCTTTCGTACACGCAACTTTCGCTTTGGATGGGGTAATCAAAACGCGAATAACTCAATAAATACTTGAAACAGCGATTTGAAGTGAGTATATTCACACACCTAATACCTTTATCGATTGCCAGAGACATATTTCATACATTTAATCGATGTTTATTGTGTTTGTGCGAGCCGGAAAAAAGAGGGCTCTTTCTATAATAGCGCTATTTATGCTCACCTTGAATTAACGTTATGTACTGTACGAGACCAAGTGGGTGGGGTAATGGGATTTTTTTTAATAGGCATTTTTTTGGTGTCATAGGTCCGAGTCTTCCACCTATAATATTTATGTGAGATGTCGAACGAGGGGTAGGCATATTCATTATTCCGTGCATGGTTTCACTGGTGCGTATATAAGCGATGTCTCGCTATGTGTTGGTGGGACACATATTTTCTGGTAACAGAAGGATAGTACTGTATTCACCAGTGACACTGAGGATTTTGGTATGTACCTACAACATTTTATTTCAGCTGTGATTTGCCGTTGTTCAATTCCCGTTTTAGTCCGTTGTGCATCCTGTCTGTCTGTCTGTGCGTATTCGTCCAGTAATTGGAAGCTCATTTCATTTTGTAGCCTCTTGAGAACGCTCCAGCGAGCCACATTGGACGTTTTGGTCAACTCGTTGAGGGCAGACCCCAGTCGGTGCAGAGTACCAGGTCGTCCGAGTGTCCGTACGTCTGTCTGGCGCAGTGTGTGTAGCAGCTCCGGGTACAGGCTGTATAGAGCAGTGTGTGATTGCTACATCGCGTTCAGCAGACAGTCACAACCATAGATTAGTGAAGTGAAACGCCATACACACATCATATCATTATACTACCACCGAGTTGAATGTCACCTAAGTCAAACTTTTCCCGGCGTCTTAGCCAACGTGATAATCGCCATTTTGTATTATATCGGAACTTTACATCCGGTCTACCACTTCCGGTATTACAACCCATTGATTCACCATGGATATTTTACATCCGGTCCACCACATCCGGGTTGCTACAGTCGAGTGATGACATAGGAACTTTCCATCTGGTCCACCATTTCCGGAAATAATACTACCTTTGGAACTTTACTTCCGGTACCAGCTTCCGGAACATTATCGTTATTGACTATCATGTGATGTAACCACATCCGGCTTTGACTTTGACATTCAAACTTTGGAAATATATTGCATAGGCAATACACATGTATACTTTGATAGTGTATGGTAATACTCCTATCATGGCATATCATGGCTAAGGGATTGTAGTAAGACTACATATATTGTTTATGGATTAATCCATTTGAAGTTGGATAATAGCCATATTGGTGACTAGACCTCGTACTGCGGGTGACTATTGTCCACTACGGGACCATTGAGATACCACATACTGAGTTTATTCGTCTATAGCTTTTAAGTTGCGTTAAAGTAGAAGAGTCGATTGGCTTACAACCTTGTAGTAATTGAATAGTATCATGCACAGTACAGTGATGTTCGCATATCGATGTATCATGTATTCCTGTGTGTTTCCCATGTTAATATAGTGTACATTATAAGTGATTAAGTGACTACGTGTACTTGTCTACTCTAGCCTATCCCTTGCACTTCAACTGCATTGTTACCACTTTCCGTTCGTCAGATCAAGCTATATTGGCCATAACGTCATAACAATTGAAGTATACTTGGTTCATATGATAATAGGGGAGGCAATTTGTCTCGATCATTCCTGACCTTGGTAATGACCTTGACAATACCCCCAACAAACTTTGTTTGTGGGGGTATAATAAATGACCTTCACCTTGAGAATTTGGATGTGGGTATGTGCGTAATGAAGCATCGTCCGTAGACAAACATTGATGTGAAATATTATCAAAGTCTGGCTAGGGGTTAAAGAGATATTGTGAAAAAACAATAACTTTAACGCATTTCTGTTACAAAACCGGTGAACATTGAAAGTAAATAAATGACCTTGACCTTCATAATTTGGATGTGGGGGTGTGCGTAATGAAGCATCATCCGTAGACAAACATTGATGTGAAATATTATCAAAGTCTGGCAAGGGGTTAAAGAGATATTGTGAAAAAACAATAACTTTAACGCATTTCTGTTACAAAACCGGTGAACATTGAAAGTAAATAAATGACCTTGACCTTCATAATTTGGATGATGTGTGCGTAATGAAGCATCATCCGTAGACAAACATTGATGTGAAATATTATCAAAGTCTGGCAAGGGGTTAAAGAGATATTGTGAAAAAACAATAACTTTAACGCATTTCTGTTACACAACCGTTGAACATTAAAAGTAAATAAATGACCTTGACCTTGAGAATTTGGATGTGGGGGTGTGCGTAATGAAGCATCATCCCTAGGGTTAAAGAGATATAGTGAAAAAACAATAACTTTAACGCATTTGCCTTACAAAAAAAGGCCGACGTGGACGACGCCGGACGACAACGCGGACGACGGAAAAAGCGCCAACTATAGTCGCGCCTCTGAAGCAGGCGCGACAAAAACCTTAACCAAGGCGTGACGGTGACGACAACGGAAAAAGCGCCGACTATAGTCGCGCCTCTGAAGCAGGCGCGACAAAAACCTTGAACAAGGTGACGCCGGCGCTGCTCTAACTATTCTTCGAATAGTCAAGCTAAAAATGGCTGCCAAGGGGAGATAAGTATCGGAAATTTTTAAAAATCGATAGGCTTCTTTGTCTTGCCATGATAAACATGTATACCGAATTTGGTTTCGATTGGTGAAGTAGAAATTAAGTTATTGTGTGGACAAGGATACAGAGTGAGAAAATTAAAAATGGCCGCCAAGGGGAGATGTCATCGGAAATTTTTCAAAATCAATAGGCTTCTTCGGATTGCCGTGATAAACATGTATACCAAATTTGCTTACAATCCGTCAAGTAGTACTCTAGCTATTGTGTGGACAAGCTGTGCCCGCCCGCCCGCCTGTACAAGCTGAATACAAACGGGGGTATAAAAACGAGTTTCCTATGGGAATTTGTAGACCGATTTTTTAAATCTAACTTCTTTTCTTAGTTACTTCATTTCTAAGCTATCTAACACGGTTTCTAAGCTATCTAACACGGTTTCTAAGCTATCTAACACGGTTTCTAAGCTATCTAACCCGGTTTCGCAGTCGATTTCCTTTTTTTTTCTTCGTTTTTTTGACTCCTCACCCAGCTTCTCCACCTCCTTTTCCCCCATGTTAAATTTCCATAGGAAAATATTTTTTCGCAATAAAATCAATATTTGATGAAATTTTATCAAATAAAAAAATTGGGGAGGGTTACTTTTTTGTTATTGATGAAAAAAGTACTTGCATTAAAATATCTTTCAGATTTAATAGCCAAAAGTTCGTCGGCAGCAAAACATGGAACAGACAGTAGCTATACATGTATACGACGTACCGGTCCAACACGGAAGTATGGTAATACAATGCTACCATGACTTTCAAAAATCACCGAGACCTTGCTATTCAATACTTTCTGTTGAATTTGTAATATAAGTAATTAAAGTTCAATTTTATTCAGAATATTATAATTATATCGCTGTATACATTAAAGTTCAATTATATTCATAATATTATAATCTATACCACTGTATACATTTTGTGTAAAATAGGCTGAAAGAGCAAATTCTCAACTAACCCTTTCAACACTACAGGCCTGTATAGTGGTATTGGCAAAAAGTGTCGATCCAAATGAGCCGGCTTGTGACGAGCCGTCTCATCAGGATCTGCACTTTCTGCAAGTAACAATCTTATTTTTTAGAACAAAAACACACACCCTTTTCATAAATAGACAAGCCTGAAAATCATTTTGTGACGATTGGATTGGTAGGAAAATTAATATATCAGTCCATTCCAGTTATTTAGCGTTGAAAGGGTTAAAGATGTAAATGAAAAGGAAACTGGTTTTTAACAGTGCATCAAATATTGCCCCTATGTGATAGGTAGTTTGTTTGTTGGGGTTTAACGGCCCGTTTGTTGGGGTTTAACGGCCTATCAACAGCTACGGTCATTTAAGGCCGTGTCAATGGGTTTAGTACTAACAATTCCATATAGTACATGTACATACATGTACATGTTGAAGTACATGTACAAATGGGGGGAAAATCCCAAAATAATAACTGAATATTTACAATAAAAAAATATTCATCCCTGAAATCGGAATAATCCTGACCTGATGCCAGGTCCTCCCACACAAGAATCACTTGGCCCTCCTCCAAAAGCAGTAGGATCAGTAATAATCTTACTACTTTTATAATGGGCAATAATCAAATTCAACTCCCAGGTAACAAAAGAGCCAAAGATATAAACGTACCTGAGGGCCATGCAAACCGTGATTCCTATAAGGAGGAATCCCTACCGTTAATTTATGCCGTCGCGTTCACCCGACCACCACCCACACTTTGCTCTTGTAGTTCTGTCTGTTCATCTGTCGGTAAAATGCATGTACGTACACCCGTCCTTGGTCATCTACATGTTTGTTTCTTTATTAGTGTTTAACGGCCTATCAACAGCTAAGGTCATGTAAGGCTGGGCAAACGGGTTCGATCCCATTTTAACCTGCTGCATTGGGGGGAGAATTTGGATGTGGGGGTGTGCGTAATGAAGCGTAATGAAGCATCATCCGTAGACAAACATTGATGTGAAATATTCTCAGTCTGGCAAGGGGTTAAAGAGATATTGTGAAAAAACAATAATTGTAACGCATTTCTGTTACAAAACCGGTGAACATTAAAAGTAAATAAATGACCTTGACCTTGAGAATTTGGATGTGGGGCTGTGCGTAATGAAGTATCATCCCTAGACAAATATTGATGTGAAATATTATCAAAGTCTGGCAAGGGGTTACAGAGATAAAACAATAACTTTTAACGCATTTGCCTTACAAAAAAGCGGACGACGACGGAAAAAGCGCAGACTATATAGTCGCGCCTGCAATTGAGATAACGGTGTAAGGGTTGATACATGTGGACATTCTAAACTATTCTAAGGGGACATATTAGTTTCCAATATTACAATTCATATTACCATAGCAACACATTGAAACATAATAGGTCGTATAAAAAATCCTAATTGCGATCCATTTGTCATTTATTGGAACACGGAAAACTTGGCTCAAATACACCAATTCAATTGTTACTGCACTACTGTGTATGTCGAGTATTTTCAATGCACAGTGGAAACCGAACACCAATATAACGTATGTGATCTTATTTTTGATGTGTTTCTGTCATTTATCTCGGAGAATACTGTATATTCATGATTGTACAGAATCCAACGTATCGGAATGGTAAAATGCCTGATGTTACAGTGGAACATCTCTAAACCGTCCACCCTGGCGACCTCCCAGGGTATCTGGTTTAGAGAGGTTCCACTGTAGTTTTTGTTAAAAATGTGTCTGATGTACATTTTAACCCTTTCAACACCACAGACCTCTATAGAGACAATGTTTGCAAACAGTGCAGATCCAGATCAGCCGGCTCGTAACGAGCCGTCTCGTCAGGATCTCCACTGTTTGTTAATACTTTTAAACGTCGTACACATTACCCTTTTAGAAGAATGGGATAATTTGAATGAACAAAATTAATGAAATAGCGTGAAACATTGGCATGGAACATCCTATTAAGTTACTTGGTGTTGAAAGGGTTAAATATAAATGTACCACTAATCCCTAAAAGGAGACGTACAGTGACTGCTACCCAGGCAGCACATCCATTTTCCGCTAGATTGTTTATTTGTTTATTGGCGTTCAACGGCCTAGCAACAGCTAAGGTCATTTAACCGTTTCAACACCAAGTAACTTAATAGGATGTTCCATGCCAATGTTTCACGCTATTTCATTAATTTTGTTCATTCAAATTATCCCATTCTTCTAAAAGGGTAATCTGTACGACGTTTAAAATTATTAATAAACAGTGGAGATCCTGATGAGACGGCTCGTTACGAGCAGGCTCATTTGGATCTGCACTGTTTGCAAACATTGTCTCTATAGAGGTCTGTGGTGTTGAAAGGGTTAAGGCCAGGCCAACAGGTTCGATCCCATATTTAATCTGCTGAATTGGGGGGAAACTCCCAAAATCAGAACGGAATATTTACTTCAAGTGCAAATATATTCAGTCGTGAAATTAGAATAACCAGACCTGGTGCCAGGTCCATATCACACTTGGTTCCTTCCCCTAAAGGTAATACGATTACAAATAATCGTAATACTCACATAAGGTGTATAACCAGATTCAACTGTCACATACAAAAATGCCAAAGACATACGTGAGGTCCAAACCGTGTCTCCGGTCGTGATTTCGGTAAGGATGAACCCCGATCATTAAATTACCCATCGCATGCTCCCACCAGCCTCTCCAGTGATGAAACTTCACCACCGGACTACATGGATGAAGTCAGGAATGTTTATAATCATAGCCGATTTCACCAACATTGCAATGTATACTGGTCTAGCAAAGTATACTTTGAGGGAGATATTTTAAATTTTATGATAAATTTATTAATTTTTATTATACTGAATTTATTACATTATCACAGCCATTTTGGCTGTGATAATGTAATAAATTCAGTATAATAATTCTGCATACTTTTATTCATCAAATATATGCAGTCGTTAGTTCTATATGAAATAATGCATTTCATGAAAAATAAATGATTACTCCCTCAAATTATGTTCGTAAGTGCAAAATAATTAGTCTGTAAATTTCACATTAACAATGTGTTCTTGCAAACAATTATTGGATTTACATTTATTGAGCATAGGCTGCATATGCATGAATTGAAATTTACAGACTATTCTAAATATGCACTTACGAACATTTTAGTCTTACAAAGTTTAGTGACACGGCCCACAGATGAAGGATGACTTCCACCCTGTATGGACACGGGCAGAGCTGTATGCCCCTATTTCCTGGGGGAGGGCGTGTATAAATGTAACAAGTTCTGGAATTATCTCCATTATCACATTGAAAGTTGACAACTAGATGGCCGCGGCCTGCATGTCGCGCCTTGTGGCGAGGCATGGACACTAAAAAAGATATAGTATAACGAAAAACTTTAACCAAAAAACTTAACCAAAAAGTTTAACCGGACACACGTACACGTACGTACGCCAAAGTGCCGACTATATCGCGCTTTCCGCAAGCGGGCGCGACAAAAAATTTAACCAAAAACTTCAAAGTAATTTGACCTTGACAGTGGGCACAGGGGCCACACGGGAGGCGGGTAGAATGAAAATATAGATGATGATAAACACCCATCTGAAGTTTCAAGGTAATGGGCAAAGCAGTTGCAGAGATATAGTATAACGAAAAACTTTAACCAAAAAACTTAACCAAAAACTTTAACCGAACAACTTAACCAAAAAACTTAACCAAATACTTTAACCAAAAAGCTTAACCAAAAACGTTAACCAAAAAACTTAACCAAAAAACGTAACCTTAACCAAAAAACTTAACCAAAAACTTTAACCGGACACACGTACGTAGACGTACGTACGTATGCCAAAGTGCCGACTATATCGCGCTTTCCGCAAGCGGGCGCGACAAAAACTTAACCAAAAAACTTAACCAAAAACTTTAACCAAAAAAGTTAACCAAACATTTCAAAGTAATTTGACCTTGACATTGGGCACAGGGGCCGCACGGGAGGGGGGTAGAATGAAAATATAGATGATGATAAACACCCATATGAAGTTTCAAGGTAATGGGCAAAGCAGTTGCAGAGATATAGTATAAGAAAAACTTTAACAAAAAAATTAACCAAAAAACTTAACCAAAAACTTTAATCAAAACATTTAACCAAAAAACTTAACCAAAAATGTTAACCAAACATTTCAAAGTAATTTGACCTTGACATTGGGCACAGGGGCCGCACGGGAGGGGGTAGAATGAAAATATAGATGATGATAAACACCCATGTGAAGTTTCAAGGTAATGGGCAAAGCAGTTGCAGAGATATAGTATAACAAAAAACTTTCACGAAAAAACTTAACCAAAAACTTTAACCAAAGAACTTAACCAAAAACTTTAACCAAACAAGAGGGCCATGATGGCCCTAATTCGCTCACCTGACTCCATGAACACCAGAGGAGAATGTGACATTGAGTTCATGTGTTTTAAAAAAATTGTGCTATTTTTAGATGGCGGTCATCTTGGATTAAGCGATGACTCTCATTTTACAAAATCTGAAAATGCTTCACCCAGCATCGGCCATGTGGTTCCTGAGAAATAGACGTTAAAAATCTTGAATAAATGGACCTTTTGGTGGCCATCATGGATGACATAATCATCCGATTTCGACAAATATTGCACCAGAGTGATCGCCTCATTGATACCTTCAATTTGATATTTGACATGACCATATTCAGTCAAAAATAAAATTTGACCTCAATTTGACCCCACGGGCCACGCCCATTTTTGACCCCGGGGTCACCATTTTCACAACTTTGAAAGAGCAATGTACATCGATCATTCCTACCAAGTTTCGTCGAAATCCGGCTAGCGGTTCATGAGAAGAAGATTTTTTAAGAATTTATGCTATTTTTAGACGGCGGCCATCTTGGATTACCGATGACCTCTATTTTAACAAATCTGAAAAGGCTTTACCCATGGACCATAACTTTTAAGTTTGGCTACCATGGGCCAAGCGGTTCATGTGAAGAAGAATTTTGAAATCTCTAATAAAAGAACGACCTTTTGACCTTTCGGCGGCCATCTTGGATGACATAATAATCCGATTTCGACAGAAAATGCACCAGAGTGATCGCCTCATTGATACCTTCAATTTGATATATGACATGACCATATTCGGTCAAAAATAAAATTTGACCCCAATTTGACCCCACGGGCCACGCCCATTTTTGACCCCGCGGTCACCATTTTAACAACTTTGAAAGAGCAATGTACATCAATCATTCCTACCAAGTTTCGTCGAAATCCGGCAAGCGGTTCATGAGAAGATTTTTTAAGAATTTATGCTATTTTTAGACGGCGGCCATTTTGGATTAGCGATGACCTCCATTTTTTGTATTTCAATTTTTAATTCTCTTTGTTACATATAATACATACATGTACACACACAATGTTTACAATGAATTTGTACAGAAACGATTAAACACTTTATAGAGATAATATATACATGTACATACACAATGTTTACAATGCATTTGTTCACAAAATGTTAAACAATTTATGAAGATAAACAGTGTTTTGTGTCTTAGTATATGTGACATGTAACAACGAGTTTTTATTTTGATGATATGAGTGGTGGTGTGAGTATAGATGGGTGTGGGGGCTGGGTCTCGGTTTAAAAAAGGGGGGATACTATTTTTGGCATTGTATACTCAACAAAACTAGAAACGTCCCTGTTTTATAGCCGGTGTAGCTGTCTATGTATGTACCACATGTTCAAAGTACATGTATTTTAAACCGTGGCGATGTTCAGAATACGATCGTGTAGAGTTTAGCCGATACACACGGTTTACATAGCGGCCAGTGACCGGAACGTTGATTTCCACTTTTTGCACGTGCACGCTATACTTGTCATCGATAAGGTGATTCAGTTCATATCGTACCATTCATGCGATAGGGGCTATTCGGAAAATTAAAAAACTTTTTTAATTTTTCACTGTTTTCGATATGCCACGGCTTTCCGAAAACGAGCGAAATCAGGCAATTGGGATGCTTGCGGGTGGGATGGCCGCCAGGGCGGTCGCGCCTCGGTTTGGTTGCTGTCGGAAGACGATTGATCGTCTTGCAGCCCGGTACCAGCAGACTGGGGCTGTTCACGACCGGCAGCGACCTGGTAGGCCTCGTGTAACGACGGCTAGAGCCGATTGTTACATTACGTTGACGCACTTACGTCAACGTCGATTGGCAGCCACAGTCACTGCTAGGCGATACGGTGTCTCAGGGCAGACCATTCGCAACCGGTTACGTCGTAACGCCCAACCAATCAGGGCACGCCGCCCGTACACTGGTCAGATAATGACCCAACGTCACCGTGCTGCCAAACTGTTATGGGCGCGACGTCATCTGAACTGGAGAAGGGCTGACTGGAACCGAGTTTTGTTCACCGATGAATCTCGGTTCACAGTTAGTCATGCTGACGGAAGATTACGGGTATACAGGCGTAAAAATGAAAGATTCACCGATTGTTGCATTGTTGAGAAGAACAGGTTTGGGGGAGGGAGCGTAATGGTCTGGGGGGGTGGGATCATGGGAAACAGGAAGACAGATTTGGTTGTTGTACAGGGCAACATCAATGCACAACGTTATGTTGCAGATGTGCTAAATGCACATGCCTTACCATTTATCCGTCAGCATGGTCCTGGTGTGACATTGATGCACGACAATGCCCGCCCTCACGTAGCCAGGGTCACCACTCAATACTTACAGCAAAACAACGTCGACGTCATGCCATGGCCCGCGGTCTCCCCGGATCTCAATCCCATTGAGCACATATGGGATGAGCTGGGCCGCAAAGCACGAGCTAACCATCAGATTGACAATGTTCGCGATCTTACACGGGCGTTACAACGGGAATGGAGGAATTTGCCCAACGCACTGGTATTGCGTTACGTCACGTCGATACGGCGTAGGATCATTGCATGCATTCATGCAAATGGTGGCCACACTCGGTACTAACGAGATTTACTGAATTTGCCACATTACTTTTTGAAATTCCATCTCTAAACATTAAGTAACACATTTCTGAGTTTTTGTGATTTTTGATTTTGACCCCTACCGCCCTTGGCCGGTTATCTCTCGAATATTTAACAAGATATCCAAATGCAATTTATTGGCTTTGATACAGAAATGAATGAACTTGTTTTTCCATTTTGATTTTTAAAAGTAACCCTTTTGGTTTTTGATGAATCTTTCCTTAAACATGGAGGGACGTTTCTAGTTTTGCTCAGTATATATATATATGTATGTGTGTGCGTATAAAAAACTAATTTGTAGGTACTTTAGCAAAATTTTAGTTTAAGCGAAAATCATTCCATTTTGCATTAAATTGCATCAATTTATCTTTCATTGTCGCGATTTTTTCTTCAATCAGGATTGTTTTTTGTAAATACATATTAAACGAGTTTAGTATTGGCAATATTGAGTAACATTTACATTTGAAGATAAAATATTTTGCTAGAAGGATAATGAAATTGATTAGAACTGACTTTTGTTTGGATACTACGTTAATATTACAAAATGAGATGTTTTCGTAGTTTAGATTCGTATTGTAATTTAGTTTCGATTTCAATAGTTCATCTATTTCCGACCAAAAGGTTTGGATAGTTTGACATTCCCAAAACATATGTTTATTTGAGTCTACCTTCATATTACAAAATTCACACAGATTTGATGGTTTCAAGTTACATGCAAATAGGAAGGAGTTGTTTGGTATTATTCTCATTAGGTATTTGTACTGGAATGCTCTTAGTTTTGTGCTAATAGTACTTTTGATAGGTGATATAAATATTTGCTTCCATTAAACATTTTTAATATTTAATTCATTTTCCCATTTAACAGTGTGTTTTAGTATAGGTAATTGCATTGCATCGATTTGTTTGTCATATAGCATCTTATTAGCCGTTTTATTTTTCAAAAGTTTTGAAATTAGATATTCAGGTGTGACTGTGTTAATACTTTCTGTTCTAAGTGTTTCTTTCCATTCGTCTTTAATATTACCTATTAGTGTGAAGTACTTTAAAAAATCTCCATTGCCATTGTACAAATTGTACAATTCTTTCAGTTCATTAAATGTATAGAAGTGTTTTGTTCTGTAATCGTAAATATTTTTTATATACATTATCCCTTTATCGTACCAGTCTTTATAAAACAATGTATTGTTGTTTTGTTTGATATTAGTATTATGCCATAATATTTCATCAGCTATGACAGGATGTTTTTGTCTGTAGTTAATTTTACTCCACGATGTAACAATCTCACCTAAAAAAGTATACTTTTTGATTATCAGTTTTGCATCAACTTGATTAAAATTGCATTTGAACAATAAATCACCACCATGCTTGTTCAATTCATTGTTATAGGCTGTCTTCCATTGATTTTGTGATCCCTTTAATCTTTTTATCCAAGATGCTTTTAATGAATGCAAAAAGGCGTGAATATTTATCATTTTTAATCCACAATTTTCGTAGTTTTGAATAATTGTTTTTCTACATATTTTATCAGGTTTTCCATCCCAAAGAAAGTCGTACATATATGTATTAATTTCTTTAATGATTTCATCGGAAGGATTTTCTAGTACTGTTAGCGGATACACCAGTTTAGGGAATGCAAACGTTTTTAATACCGCTATTTTTCCTATTAGTGTTAGGTTCCATCTTTTCCAGCTATTAAGGCAGTTCTGCAATGACTTAATTTTGGGTGTTATATTTAGTATTTGCAGTTTTGTTTTATCGTTTGTAAAAGTTATTCCTAAAGTAGAGGCTTGTTCATTGGACCATGTATATAAGTTATTGTTGCACCATTTATTATTGTTATATCTAGTTACTCCCAATTTTTATAAAATAGTAATTTTCCTTTGTTTAATTTCAACCCAGATACATTTGCAAAGTGTTCTAATGTACTAACAAGTTCTTTAAACGATTTTTCTGTTCCATCAAGTGTGAAGCTTGCATCATCTGCGAAAAGTGTTTGTTTTATTTCTTCCCAACCAAAAATTTGACCTTTAATATTTGTATTACTGTTAATTTTGCGTGACAATAGTTCTATGCATAGAATGAAAATGTATGCTGATAAAGGACAGCCTTGTCTGACGCCTTTTTTTTAACATTAAAGAAACTGGATAAATGACCGTTATTTGTGATACAGCTTTTAGCATCTTTGTAAAATAGCGCTACCCATTGAATTAGCGAGTTGCCAAAGTTTAGATGCTTTAGACATTTAATTATAAATTTATGGCTTAGACTATCGAAAGCTTTTTGAAAGTCTGCAAAAAATATCAATCCCGTTTTATTGTTCTCATTTGTGTCATCAATTATTTCCATAAGGGTTCTTACATTTTCTCCAATATATCTTCCTTTAATGAACCCTGTCTGGTTAACATTTATCAAGATGTTCAATACTTTTTTTATTCTGTTAGCTATTACCTTTGTTGCAATTTTATAGTCAACGTTTAAAAGTGATATCGGTCTCCAGTTTTCAATAAAGAGTGTATTCTTGTCCTTTTTTGGTAATAGAGTAATTATGCCTTGTTTTTGGAGCTCCGTTAGCGTTCCATTTTCATACGAGTAGTTTATCGAGTTGATATAATATTGCTTTATATCATTCCAGTATAGTTTATAAAATTCTGCTGTTAAGCCATCGGATCCAGGACTTTTCATGTTTTTCATTTCTTTTAAAGCTAATTTACATTCGTATTCGTTTATGATACCGTCACATGATTGTTTCTCCTCATCATTTAGTTTATTTTCTGTTGAATTTAAAAAGCTACTATCATCATTATCCAAGTTCAAGTCCTCGCTATAAATACCTTCGTAATAACCTTTAACATGATTCAAAATATTGGCATGGTCTGTTTCGATGTTATTCTGTATGTTTAGCTGTTTAATTGTTCGTTCTTCAGATCGTTTTTTCTCCATGTTTGAGAAATATTTTGTATTTTTTTCAGCACCTTCCACCCATTCAGCTTTTGATCTTAGAAGTATTCCTTTTGTTTTTTCTTCGTTTATGTTATCAAGTTTACTTTTTTCTAAATTGAGCTTGTTTGCTACATCTTGATTGGTTGGGTTTTCAGTTATTTGTTTTTCCAATTGTCGAATTGTTTCTTCTATTTTAGTTTCTTCCTCCCTTTGTTTCTTTTTTAGTTTACAAGAGTATTTGATTGCTTCATTTCAAATTGAACCTTTTATTAACTCCCACATAGTGTTTGGGTTACACCCGTTATTATTGGTAGCAGTTTCGTGTATTGTATCTTTTATTTTTTGTTTAAATTCATTTTGTAGTAGTAAACTATTATTTAATTTAAAATAGCCACTTCCTCTGACTGTTTGGCATAAATTCAAATTTAAAGTAATTGCCGAATGATCTGAAAGAAATCCGGAAATTATGTCGCATTCTATGACCATATTTAGCATATTCGCTGTTATAAGGAAGTAGTCTAATCTACAAAATATGGGTGGTTTGTGGTTAGAATGCCACGTGAATCGTTTTTTGTCTGGATGCCTGACTCTAAATATATCATATAAATCATTGTTGTTGATAATATCGTTTATTTTTTGCGAACATTTTCTATATGTAACAGTATTTCCATTTAATTTGTCGACTTCGAAATGGAGTACATTGTTGAAATCCCCTCCTATAACCATACTTTCACTGTTATTCTCTAAAATTAATTGTTCTATTCTTGAGAAAAATGTTACGTCATCATCATTTGGTCCATATATATTTAATAATATTATTGTTGTATCGAATAATTTAATTTTTAATATCTGTAGGCGCCCCTGTATTACTTCTTTATGCTCAAGTACTTCGTATGTCGACGTTAGATTAAGTAAAATACCAATACCTTTGTGTACAGTGGAGTTCTTGGAGGAAACATATCGAGAATTTCTTTTGTTTATTTATGCTATTTTTAGACGGCGGCCATCTTGGATTACCGATGACCTCTATTTTAACAAATCTGAAAAGGCTTTACCCATGGACCATAACTTTTAAGTTTGGCTACCATGGGCCAAGCGGTTCATGTGAAGAAGAATTTTGAAATCTCTAATAAAAGAACGACCTTTTGACCTTTCGGCGGCCATCTTGGATGACATAATAATCCGATTTCGACAGAAAATGCACCAGAGTGATCGCCTCATTGATACCTTCAATTTGATATATGACATGACCATATTCGGTCAAAAATAAAATTTGACCCCAATTTGACCCCACGGGCCACGCCCATTTTTGACCCCGCGGTCACCATTTTAACAACTTTGAAAGAGCAATGTACATCAATCATTCCTACCAAGTTTCGTCGAAATCCGGCAAGCGGTTCATGAGAAGATTTTTTAAGAATTTATGCTATTTTTAGACGGCGGCCATTTTGGATTAGCGATGACCTCCATTTTAACAAATCTGAAAAGGCTTCACCCATGGACCATAACATTTAAGTCTGGCTACCATGGGCCAAGCGGTTCATGTGAAGAAGAATTTTGAAATCTCTAATAAAAGAACGACCTTTTGACCTTTCGGCGGCCATCTTGGATGACATAACAATCCGATTTCGACAAAAATGCACCAGAGTGATCACCTCATTGATACCTTCAATTTGATATATGAAATGACCATATTCAGTGAAAAATAAAATTTGACCACAATTTGACCCCACGGGCCACGCCCATTTTTAACCCCAGGGTCACCATTTTAACAACTTTGAAAGAGCAATGTACATCGATCATTCCTACCAAGTTTTGTCGAAATCCGGTTGGGGGTTCTTGAGAAGAAGATTTTTTAAGAATTTGTGCTATTTTTAGACGGCGGCCATCTTGGATTACGTAATGACGTCATTTTAACAATTTTGTAATCCCCCTACCTAAGGACCATGACCATGAAGTTTGGTGACCATAGGCCCAATGGTTACCGAAGAGAAGACGTTTGAAAATGTTCACGGACGACGACGACGGACGACGATGGACGACGGACACATTGCGGTAACAATAGCTCACATGAGCTTCGCTCAGGTGAGCTAAAAACTTAACCAAACAACTTAACCAAAAAGTTTAACCGGACACACGTACGTACGCACGCCAAAGTGCCGACTATATCGCGCTTTCCGCAAGCGGGCGCGACCAAAATCACGTAGTTCGTCTCATATATGTTAGGGGGTCTGCGCTTGGTGCGACATATACAGTAGTTTTTTATGCCACCGGATTTCGAAGAAACGGGTGGGTGGCATACAGTGTTTGGACCGTCCGTCTGTCCATCCGTCCGTCCGTCACACTTTTCGGTTAACCACTTTGTCAGTTTCTCAAATATGCTGCAGGTGGCATCCGCGTTCGACAAGACGCATTTCTTGTTTTTTCTTATATTTAAAGGTGGGAAACGGCTCAAAGACCTTCCATACCCGGACATTTACAGTAGTCTGCAGGCAGTATGTACATGAACAGAAAACATGATACGACACACTGACCATCTGTACAAACAAACCTGACCTTTGTCTCATAGATCACTACGATCCAAATAATAATATAACAAGTTTGTTTCTCATTTCTCAATATAGAAACCTATGGAGCCCCGCAGGGGACGTAGAATTATTTTGTATTAATTTGTTCCCACAAAATAACAACCATGGGAACAAATTGTTATTTTGTGGGAACAAATTTTTAAATTGAGAGAACGAATTGTAAAATTGAGGTAATAAATTGTTATTCGTTTGAACAAATTGTTATTTCGTGGGATAAATTTATTAATTTTAATTATACTGAATTTATTACATTATCACAGCCATTTTGGCTGTGATAAATCACACATTTTGGCTGTGTATTATATAATTCTGCATACTTTTAATCATCAAATATATGCAGTGGTTAGTTCTATACGATATAATGCATTTCTGGAAAAATAAATGATTATTCCCTCAAAGTATACTTTGCAATGTTGGTGAAATAGACTAGAGGGATGCCAGGATTGTGGTAAGGATGAATCTATATCATTCAATTACCCTTCACATGCTCCCAACCTGCACCCGCACACACGGGACAAGCCATGTGATTTTGTACCAAGGAGACGTGCGATATCTCGTACAAATATTTACAAAATTTATGATATTTTCCATAAATTATGTCAAAACTTGACGAAATGTTCATAGCAAATGCAAACAGCATTCCACATTTGAAAATGTTGTCAACTTTCAACGTCATTTATATATAGATATTGTTCATGATCGCACATCTAGGTATAAAATCACGTAGCTCGTCTCATATATGTTAGGGGTCTGCGCTCGGTGCGACATATACAGTACAGTAGTTTTGTTCTTATATTTAAGGGTGGAAAACGGCTTGAAGACCTTCCATACCGGGACATATACAGTAGTCTGCACGCAGTATTTATACTCCAGTTATAAACTACACAAGGCCAAGCTGTCTTCACAGTTTATTCATATAAATGTACATCAACAGAAAACATGATATGACACACATACCATCTGTACAAACAAACCTAAAATGTGTCGGATAGATCAATACGATCCAAATAATAATATAACAAGTTTGTCTTTCTCATTTCTCCATATAGAAACCTACAGAAACCCACAGGGGACATAGAATTATTTTTTATTAATTTGTTCCTATGAAATAACAATTTGTTCCCACAAAATAACAATTCGTTCCCACAAATTAACAATTCGTTCCCTCAATTGACCAATTAGTTCCCACAAAATAACAAATTTGTTCCCTCAATTTAACAATTAGTTCCCTC